>CM054133.1:27430580-28032721 GCA_028751855.1 Ambrosia trifida | reverse complement strand
TTAATAATAATAATAATAATAATAATAATAATAATAAATAATAATAATAATAATAATAATAATAATAATAATAATAATAATAATAATAATAATAATAATAATAATAATAATAATAATAATAATAATAATAATAATAATAATAATAATAATAATAATAATAATAATAATAATAATAATAATAATAATAATAATAATAATAATAATAATAATAATAATAATAATAATAATAATAATAATAATAATAATAATAATAATAATAATAATAATAATAATAATAATAATAATAATAATAATAATAATAATAATAATAATAATAATAATAATAATAATAATAATAATAATAATAATAATAATAATAATAATAATAATAATAATAATAATAATAATAATAATAATAATAATAATAATAATAATAATAATAATAATAATAATAATAATAATAATAATAATAATAATAATAATAATAATAATAGAAGTATTGGTTTCATTTTTATCTTTATTACTTAACATTTTTTACGTAAGCTTGTTGTTGCGAAAGAACAAGAAACACATATGTTGATTTAATAAAAGCAGTGGTGAAGCTTGACCCGAAGGTTCGGGGGGTCGGAAGTCACTAGTTTCGGGGGGTCGAAACCCTATATTTTCAAAATTTTCTATACGAATACTATATAATCGGAACTTCTGCGCGAAAATCCGGGGGGTCGGCCGCCCCTCCCCGCCCCTACTATGCTGCGCCATTGAATAAAAGCATATCAGCTTGTCAAGCCACTAACTAGCTTTGTTTGTAAACGAGATGATTTTGAGCTTAAGTTTTAGCTCGGGAGAAGATTTGGGACTAATTTAAGTCGAGTTGATGCTTGAGCTCACTCTGGATCGGTTCAACAAAGAAATCAACCAATTTAAGGTGCAAAAAGGATCGTGACACTACATTAAGATCAGTTAAAGAAGATTATCTTCGATAGTTTTCTTTGTAATGATATTTAGAGGACAAATTCTTGAATTATAGAGTGAGTTACCACATTCTAAATTTTGATGTAGTCTTTGAGAATATTTCAATATTATTTCATGAAAAGGAGTTTCTCCATTTACCGGGAGAATTTGTTAACATTGTTGTGAAAATGTTGGACTAGAAAATCTACAAAGTAATAACGTATGGTTAATGTTGCTACCACTTGTGTTTTTATGGTATGATACATGGAATGGAGCACAAAGGACCATTTTGCAATTTAGGCGACCCAATCTTTGGATATACTTGCAAGAAGAAGGAATAGTAAGGAGATGCATTGTATTGGTAGTGTGGTGTGGTCAGTGGTGTGTACAAAGGAGAACACTTGGGGGACAAAAATAAATTGAAGTACGTTGAATGCGCTTGTGCGCTCTTTTCATAAGTCAATTGGACATAGGGTTAAATTAGTGAAAATGAGAGTACTTTAACCAAGTGTTATGTGTAATTTTTCTAAACTTTGGACAAATATATTTATATTAAACTCTTGCTAATATTAGTACTATTTTGTGGGTTTGTTCTATGTTTTAAGGAGCTTACAAAAAAACAAACCACTTTCAAATCAGAGCAAATATGAGTAAGATATCAATGCTTAAAGTTGGGACTAGAACATGTGAAAGCAAAAAAAGAAAAACCGTGGAAATGTAGGAACTTGTCCCACATAGGAGGAGGAAACAAAAATGGAGTGGCTTATACAATAGAAAACTCCTCACACCAGTGGGTTCGTGAGTCGGTGCGAAGCACCTTTAATTCGTAGATACACACGGTGTATGGGTAAAATCTGGCGTTTTAATGGTGCAATGTGCAATTCGCACGTAGGGGTGTAAAAGAGCAAAGCTGAGCCAAGCCAAGGTGGGCTCGAGCTCGAGCTCAACAGTAATCGGGCCAGCTCGGCTCGGAAATGTAAAACAAGCCAATATGTTTAGCTCGAGCTCGACTTAAAAAACTCAAGCCAGCTCGAGGCTCGACGATACAACTAGATTTTTTTTAAACATATTGTATTAAAAACAAGAAAATATTATCTTTCCATAATATATTATTATAAATATTTGAAGGGATACGTCGCCAAAACAATGATACCATATCAAATAAAAAGCAATACATTCTTTCCTACGGCAAAAAGTCAAGACATAAAAAGAAAGAAGAATGATTGATCATACACCAACAATAGTTGCGTCCATAAATGTGTGACGCTTGTTCTCCCGCCCGTTCTACGTCGATGGACGAAGACCACGTCAGACACACTGACGCTGGTCCTTCCGCCCGTTTTACGTAAGTGGAGCAACATGCGTTTGCGACTGTTCAGACACACTAACGCTAGTCCTTCCGCCCGTTTTACGTCAGCGAAGCAATATGCGTCTGCGACTATGACGCCAGCCAGGGGCGAAGTATTGTGAGGGCCAGGGGTGGCCCTGGCCCCCTGTTTTTTGGCGCAGTAATAGAAATTTACGATTTTTGTAGGTAAATTTAGTCCGGGTTGAGTTCGGCCCCCGCCGATTTGCCACTACCGATCTAAAAAAATTGAGTCCGGCCCCTGCCGATTGGCGAACCAAGCTTCGCCACTGACGCCAGCCAACCCACCCATTCTACGTCAGCACCCAGCCTGACACAAAACGAAGCTTCCTCGACATGAGACATAAATGCTTCATCAACACGACTTAAAGATACCTTTCAGGGCAACATCGAGACACACACCCCAGGGCAGACATGCCCTGGGCAACTGTTCCTGACGTAACAGGCTGCCCGTCAGAGTCTGCAGCCAATCAAAGGTCGCGCCTGGTCTGACTACCAGAAAGGACGACAACGTGGCAGCTCCCCAACCAAGATATCTCTGATAGAAGACTTTATCAACCCCACTTGTCTCCAAGGTTCTAGAAGAAGTGATGATTACTCACCCGCCTCAATAAGCCAACCGACAAACGCCACGTGTCCGCCAACCTTTTGCGTCCACTCAATGGACGCCACATGGATTTTTGACAGGACGGTAACATCTCCCCCTTTTCACACAAACCACCTGCACGAAATTGGGCTTATGAATTTTGGCCGGAGATTTAGAGACCCCTCTACCTGGCCTGGGCCCCATCAAGGGTAGAGGTCGGGTTGAGAAAGTTGGAAGTCTAGGTGTTATAAAAGGAGAAGCCTCTTCTCTTTTATTGGCATCTTTTCTCCCTCGAGAACTCCCACTGAAAAGCCTACGAGCACATCATACTTTTCCAACCCTTGTTTTTATTTTCAACGTTTAGAGGATCGGCTCTTCTAACCGGTTGTCTCTTAACTTCCTTAGTCTTATTCATATACCCTTATTTTCAAATACACACTTTCTAAAATAAACTCACTGTTTATCCTATGGATACACTACTTGGATCAGCCCTAACTCGGTGATCTAGGATCCGTGTTTCTTCCATATTAATTATGGAATATGGAACGTCGGTGGTCGGTTACTTGATTTTAGGCACAATTAGGGTATAATAATATGGAAAGGATATTTTCAATTTAAAAAAAACATCTCCTGTGAGTCAAAATTTCAAACATATATATACCATATATTATTATTATTATTATTATTATTATTATTATTATTATTATATAAAACATATGTTTATTGAGCCACGAGTCGAGCTAACGAACCGAACCACGAGCCAAGACCCCTATCTCGAGTTCGGCTCGATAACAAAACGAGTGTTTTCGAGTTGAGTTTTTTTTTTATCGAGTTTCGAGCGAGCTGCGAGCATTTTGTACACCCCTATTCGCACGCATGCATTGCCTTGTGTCGCCTTTGTATTTTTTTAACCTGGTTTGAGGACCTTGGGTTAGGTTTGGCTGACCATGGTTTTTGTCAGGTGCGAGTGGGTGCAGGTTCATGGGTCAGGTCCTAAACAACTGATGACGTCAACGGTAGCATCTACCAACATCATTAATTGATGTCGAATTATGCAACACTTCTAGCCAAAACCACTATTGGTTCCAGCCAACAGTTGTTTGACTAAGTTGGCTGGTTAGTTTTTTGTGATCAACCATTTGGCCCATTAGTTATTTACCTTCCACCGGTTGTTTCCAAATCAGTTGTTTCAGTGATCAGAATTTGGCACATCAGTTGTTTGGCACAACAATAGTTTTCAAAAACTTGTTTGTCGTTCAAAATGTAGCTCTTTGGATCGTATTTCGATAGTAACGTTGATTAATCGATCATTGGACATCCTATATCCAACAAGAAGAGAGGTGAGGGTAGGGTGACAAAAAATGAATTTAATCAAAAATAAATAATTAAACGGTCATGAATTTACATAAATACCCTTGCTTCTGACATCCATTTTAATGGGAGATAGATGGAGGAAAGCAGAGTGTTATGAAAAGTGACCACCTGGGAATTAGGATGCGATATTTCTGACGGGGGATGCAGGTTGATCCTACCATCAAACCATAGAGATGTAAATTGCAGTTTACTCTATGTTTATGTGACATGCGGATGGTCAATGTAGTAGATGGTCACATAATCGGTTGTGGTTCTTTAGCCACTTTTGAAGAATCTTGTTTAGATACAATTGATGTGAAATTCTACTATAATGTGTTTATTATCTTTATAATTTATTGTTCACACACACACATAACATTTGATGATAATAAGAAATATTTGTTTTGTAGGTTTCGTGCCATGCAAGATCCCAAGTAATAATTTTCTTACAGCGTGCTAGAGTATATTTTTTTTTATCAGCGAACAACTGTGTGGCAACCACCCTTACGGGGCAACGTGCCCAAGAATCGATTACTCGATCTCCAGCAGCCCTCGCCTTCTCCCGATGCGCAGAAACCTAAGCCCCACCCGCCCAAAGGCACGACAATGTTATAGAACTCGGTAAAACCAAGCTGCCCGTCAGATTCGAACCGGCGCCACCCGTATTCGATCTTCACCCGAATACCAATCCATAAATGATGGAAGTGAAGATTGAACCTTTGATTACATAGGTGAAACAAAAGCCACTCCACCACTTCACCACTATAGATTGATCTAGAGTATATATATATATATATAGAGTCCAAAACGACAAAGACTTCAAAGTTCAAACAAGAAAAATGTCTTATGTATCGACTATCGAGGATTCCAACTCCAAGGTAACTAAAGATATCTAGTCGCTTAGCTTAAGAATATATCGAAAATGAAATCAATGGAATGTTCACAAATGACAAATCACAATCGGGTGATTTTATTCTAAACAGCATCTCCGTTTGATTAATAAATGTATGGATAAGGTTGTAACTTTGCTTCGAGGGTTCTAGCCACTTGCTAGAAGTTATTCTATTCCCACTACCAAATAATTTTTTCTCCGCCGTTAGAGGGAAAAAAAAAAAAAAAAAGACTTGATGACAATAGAATATTCGGAAAGGGAAATTTGACGTATTTTAAACCTTTCTTTATTTGTTGTATGTTTTAGACTTATGAGACGTTTACATATCATTAAATATTATCAAGGACAAAAGGAAATCACGATTATAAAAAGTTGTCAATGCTTGTATTAGACCCACCGTAGTGGGCAAAATTTTGGGCGCTATTTTACAAAATAAAGCCCCCCACACCGCTACGGGGGGCTTTATTTTTGAAAAGTGGCTTTTGGCGTTATACATATAGCGCTCATCACATTTTGATGTGGCCAATACCCACGTGACACGTGGCGGAGAATCAGAAAAGGCTTTATAAATGGGGCTTTATTTTTAAACGGGGCTTTATAAATAAAGCCCCTACCACTACATCCTTTTTTTACTTTATCTCTCCATGCTGACTCAACTGCCACGTGAACCAATCAGAAAGGGGGGCTTTATATATAAAGCCCCCCACTACACATGGTCTTAGCTAAAGGGTATGTATATTTGGAGTATTCCGGCAGGGATCATCTAATCATTACCATACCCATCGTATACTTGCAAAATTTTTTTTTAAACTAACATCATACCGTGCCCCATACACAAATATATGTCCCTTTCCCCGTTCTATATATCTCAGGTTTTGGGTTTATCTGTCAAGTTCAAGTGCGTCCCTCATCCGTAATATTTGTTGATGATAAACTATATAATTTGGTGGACTAGCTTGTTTTTGTCTTTGATCAAAAGGTATAACAATTCCTAAACAAAGAAATCAGTGAATTGAAAATATTTTTAAATTAGTGGGTGAGTTATAAACGTCAAAATTTGAAGGTAATAAGTGAGAATATTTCTTCTATTATTTGAAAATTGTCATTTCCATTTATAGGTTGAATGTATTAAAGTTGTAGAATTTTGGAGCATAAAATAAATTTAAAAAAAAAAAATTCAAATTTAGAGTTATTCCTACTCTTGTGTGTTGATGGTCTAATAAATGAGGGACCCTTTGTGCAATTAGGCAAGGTTAGTCTTTGGAGTTTGGATATATCTGCAACTCCTTAAGGTCGTTCGGAAGAACAAGAAAGGAGATACAATGTATGGGTGTATTGAAATGAGTACAAAGAACACATAAAAAAAAGAAAGAAATTGAAAAACTACCACTTTCCTTGTTACCTAAGCAATTCAATCATATAATATTGTTTATTAAACAAATCGTTTTATTTATTAAGCAAATCTCTCTCCTTTACTTATATTGTTCGTTTTTCGGTTCACTATTCCGTCTTGGAAGAGTTGCCGTTTTGATTGAATGAAAGTTGATTTTCAAAAAAACAAACAAACTTATATCGTAATACATGGGTAGTGTAGAATGAACCCAGGCTAGAGCTAGGGGTCTTCAAAAAATAAGGTCTTATTTTCTTTAAAAATTTTGTATCATGTGTTAATCATAGTTTTATAAAAATTAGCACATCATCTATCTAAAAATAGTGTTAAATCAGGCTCCAGCACTGTTTTTTTTTTTGGAACTCGGTCAACACATTTGAATATAAAATAAAGAATGAAATTGTATATACATCTTTATAGTGTTTAACTAAATGCTTATAATTTTGATTGTTGTCTTTATGTAGTCTTTTTAACTAAAACAAGAAATACAAATTAAATGAGAACAATTGGTTGTCGGACATATTTAATCTGAGGTCAATATGGATCTCTGCTTTTTACCGGTATGAACCTATGTTTGGCTTAATGAGGACAACATCAAGATCCGAGGGTGAGAATCATTTTTTTTTTTGCCAAGTGGCAAATTCTCAGTTGACTCTTGTTGAGTTTTTCAACCACTTTGAAACGTCCCTTGAAGGTCAGAGATTCAATCATAGGAAGAATGACCATGATTCCAGACATACAGTTCCTGATATGTGGACTACAAACCCTATTGAGGAAGAGGCTGCTAAAATATTTACACGGACTATCTTCTTTGATATTCAAGAAGAAATATATGCCACTTATGAAGGATTAATAAGTGTTCATATGCAAAGGGCTGATGAAGAAGGGTTTTTAAAGATTTTTGTTGATGATCCACAAGCACATGATCAAGGCTTTGTTGAGGTATTTTTTTTTTGTTTTTAATTATTAATGCGTTTAAATTATTTATGAGTGCGTCCAAAAGTCTTCAGTATATTTTTTGGTTTTTTAAATATTAATGTGTTTAAACATACCCACGAGTGCGTCCAAAGTCATCAGTATAGTTTTTTTTACCTTTTTACAGGTTCTGTTCAAAAAGGAAGTTGTTGATGGTGTTGAGGATGTGACTACATTATGTTCATGTAGGAGGTTCGAGCAGTACGGGTTGCTGTGTAGGCATATTTTTATATATTAAGGTTGATGAAAGTTTATAGATTCCTGAAAAGATACATTCCGAGGAGGTGGACAAAAGATGTTGTTCCAAGTGAAATAAAGTATTCATTTGAAACAGGAGAGTTTGGTGATGACAAGACAAAAGAAGCCAGACGTATTGCATGGGAGATAGTTTTGGGCGGTGAATATCTTGTAAACTCTCTAATTGCTGATTTATCCGAGTTAACTTTGGTTAATGATAAAATCAAAGAGATGGTTAAGAAGGTTGATGAGGGCAAGCTTAAGAGACCTAGTCATCAGAATAAGCATGACATGTATGCTTCTCTTCTTGGTTATGAGAAACCATCAAATGCCGAACCCATTATTCGACTTCCGAATGGTATCAAGAACAAAGGCCGTGGCAAGCAGAAGCGCATAAAGTCCAGCAAGGAAAAGCAGGTTAGTCGATCCGGCAAAAGGAAGAGGACATGTGCTATATGCGGAGAGAGTGGCCATGATCGATGAAAACATGCGAATGAGGGTGTTTCAACCGAGCCGCAAGGTGAACAAGATGATCATATTGTGGAAGATGACATTGATGATAATGAAGAGATTGAATTAGAAGTTTCTGATGATGATCATGAGTTGTCTTAGATGTCTGATGTTTTGACTTGTAAATCTTACTGTTTTTTTAATGAGTGCGTTTGAATGTAAACAGGGGTGCGTCTGAACTTTATACATGTTATCAGTTTTTTTTTTTAAATTTTGTAAAGGTGCGTCTGTTTTAAACATTACTGCTTTTAAATGAAACAACAAGTGTGTTCAAAACACAACCATGAGTGCGTCTATATCATTAATATTAAAACCATAAAAAACAGTTACATAAACACCATCACCATTACCACCACCACCACCACCTTTACACCACTACAATCACCACCACCTTCTAAACACAAAAAAAAACAAAAAAAAATTAAAAAAAAACACTTAAACCAAATAAAAAAAGATTTACAAAAACCACCACCACAAAACAACCCCAAAACAACCATTATAAAACCATCACCATCACTAGGAACCCAAGATTGCATCCCTTGCCTTTTGTTTGGATTCCATGTTCTTCAGGATGCATGCTTGTGTGTTGCTAAGTGACTTACAGATGAGGTTGTCAAAAGATGCCTAAGTATGTAGGTGCTCTATAGCTGCATTTGTGAATGGTGTCTTCTCCTCTTTCATCAGCTTCTCTATAAGATCCAGGTTCTTCATATACTGCGTCTGAATCTCATTTTGTGCAGCCAGAACTACACAAGATGAGTTGAGGTCATCCTGCACCTTTGAAATGCAGTCAACCAGAACTACAATTTTGACCTGCATGTTGTTTATTGCATCTATGTGGTTTTCAGCCATTTTGTTTTTGTGTTTTTAGTTGAATAACTATGTTTGATGATAATGTTTTTATAGACCAAAGAAGAAAGGTTAATTACTTGGTAGTTGAATATTTAATTTCAAGATTTACCTCAATTTATTACCAATCAAATCAATATTATCAGAAAGTAAGATTTTTTAGGTTTTTATTAGTAAAATATTTTTGTAAAATTTCACAGATTATTTTATACAATTAATAATATATGCAACTTGCATTTTTAATCATTACTTGTACGAATAATAAATCAATTAGTAAACATAATCAATATTTTTTCATACAAGTGCGTCCAAACATTATAGTGAGTGCATCTGAATATATAAGAGTGCGTCCAAACATACAGTGAGTGCGTTTGTTGTCTGTCTTTGATAACTACTTACTGTCTTTTTTAAACGCACCTTATAATCTAATAGAATTATAAGGTGCGTTTAAACATACAGATTTTGATTGTTCTTAATCTGAAACTTTTTCAAATCCATTTATTCTTTAATTCTAATTATATTTATTAAAATCGTATGTTTATGTGAATATTATATGCGTTGATTGTGTTTTTTTTGAATAGGATTAATCTGATTTTAAAAATTCTATTTTATAATGCTCTGTTTTTTGAATTTTCTGCAAATATGATATGTTGTTGATTCAATTCAATGTTTTTTTATTGTGTGATGATTTTGAACATTTAATCGGTTTGAAATAATGTTTAATCATTGAAATTTTTTTGTTTGATTTTACGTTTTGATCGATTGTTTTAATCTCTGTTGTTACGATTTCTGAAAATTAAAACGCGTTTATCCCTAATTTACCCTTGGTTATCTAAACTGAAGTATGATTTGGTTTCTTAATTACCATCTTGTCACCGCGTAAATCCAATGACTCAGAAAACTTCTTAAGCTTCTTACGTTAATACGCTTTCTACGTTATCTCTTCCAAACTAAATTTTATTAAATCTATATATATATATATATATATATATATATATATATAGGGGAAGGTTCAATAGAGAACTCATAGTTAGGGAGAGAACTCGAGAACTCCTTAAGTATAGGGGTATTTTTGTCAAGTTGTATTAACTTCATCTTCCCCAACTTTAGAAAATTATAGAACCCTAAATATATTTCCCAACTTTAAACCTAGATCTCTTACTCCAATCACATCTATCAACAAGCTCTTACCAAATTATAACATGTTTCACATCGATTCAAAACCTAATACGTGTTCATACATATACGAATTGAAGGTACATGCTCAAAAATTCTCAAAACTGAAGCACTCGTTCAATCGATTTCATATATTTTGTTAATTGATACCGATTTATTAGGATTTTGTATGTATTGTTGTTTTTAAATCGATTTGGTACAGATTGACACCATTTCAAACATTTTCTGTCATTAATACGAATTTAGTATTAGAAATTGACAGTAAACGAGGATAAAAGCATATATTTTTACATGAGAATTCAGATTTGAGATTGTATGATGTTATTTCTTCGATTTCTATTAACACTGCATCTAATAATTTGGATTATGATGGTTTTCAAACAGAGGTACATGTCTTAATTCATGTATTGCATATGTGTATTATATGTGACTGTTTTTTAATGATGTGTACTGCATATATGTGATACAAGTATGTGTATTGCATGTGTGCGAATATGAATATGGGCAATCTAATGATATATGTGTAGAAGGATGTGTATTGCATATGTGTATTATGCTTGGGCTATCTAATGCTATACGTGAATAAGTGCTTATGTTTTGTACTGCATATGTGTTATTCAAGTAAGTTGTATCACACGTGTGCATTAGGCGTGGACTATTTAATATTAGATACAACCGGATGTTTCGATTTTATATTGCGTATATGAGACACATGAAGTTGTATTACACATGTCCATTATGTTTATGTTAGCTAATGTTATGTGTGAATAGGTGTTTGTGTTTTATATTGCATATGTATTATTCAAATAAGTTGTATTACGCATGTGCATCATGTTTGGGCTATTGAATGTTATATTTGTACATTGTTATATACATGAACTAATAGTGTGTGCATATACTAAATAATAATAATGTATATTATTAATTAAAATTTAGTTCTAACATTTATTTTTGCATGTAGGAGTTGAATAACTTAAAAATAATGACATGAAATTTAGTTCTAACTGTTATACATATCTCTACATTTTTTTCATACGTAATATTGTTATTACACGTTTACTATATATTAACTTTGTGTTTTTTGTTTTTATTGTAGGTATAATCGATCCAAGTTAAAAGGCTATCGAAAATTTCTAAGAAAAAAATACAATGCTACTGTTGTCAAGTCATCATTTGATGATATTAAACGTGTTATTGCAGACCGGTCCGTT
This sequence comes from Ambrosia trifida, assembly GCA_028751855.1. Taxonomy (NCBI): domain Eukaryota; kingdom Viridiplantae; phylum Streptophyta; class Magnoliopsida; order Asterales; family Asteraceae; genus Ambrosia; species Ambrosia trifida. Next base: position 28,021,246 of record CM054133.1, on the reverse strand, counting down.
ATGCGTTCGTCTTGCCATGTTGTTGTCTGATTCATGCATTGTATATTCAAATTCATATATTATTAATTATACCATTTGTTTTAAACATTCTTTTACATGTTCATGTGTTATATATACTTTAGTTTGAATTTATACTACAATTTGTATACATCTTATTATTAATGTAAATGTACTTTACTTGAAAACTGTGGCCAATATGTGTTAAACGTGCAGCCAAGTTAGTGTCAAAATATGTCAAAACTGCAGACGAAATGTGTCATAATTAACTGCATAAAAATGTGCCAAAATAGGTCAAAATCTGCAGCCAAAAACTACAACAAAATTTGCCGAAATGTGTTAAAAACTACAACCAAGAAAGTGCCGAAATGTGTTAAAACTGCAGCCGAAATAGGTTATAAACTGCAGCAAAAAACTCCAGCAAAAAATGTGTTGTAATGGGTCAAAAAATTGCAGCCAAAATGTGCCGAAAGGTGTTTAAAATTGCAGCAAAAATTGAAGCAAAAATGAGCCGAAATTAGTCAAAAATTGCAGCCAAAACTGCAGCAAAAAAAGGTGTCAATACTGCAGCCAAAATGGGTCAAAACTGCAGAAAATTTGTATTAAAATCGTAGCAAAAGTTGTAGTGAAAATGGGTCATTATGCAGCCGAAAATGCCATTCAAATTTAAACAACCAAACTTATATTAAAATGGTATTCATTCATCCGTTAAACTTGGTACATACATAAATTCAAAACACATATCCATTAATTCATACATCCAAAATTAGTACATAGGTTAATTCATTGTAAAAGAAAAATACATGATGAAATGGACCTAATAAAAAAAACTTCAATCTTTTATTCTTCAATGCCATAATTCTAGCTCGTTCTTCATGTCGCCTAATCTGACGTTCCCTTATCCTAGCTTGATATTCTTGGTTGCTAATTGATCTCAATAGCCCTAGTATCACTTCATCAGCTCCTCCACACAATGGAGTGTCAGCCAAACCCGCAACTCCTTCCATGTATCATTACACTATGTGAAATACAATTCACATTTAACATTGGCTAAAACAATCGCATTACTCATTTGAAATACAGTTACATTAATAACATATGGCAAACCCATGACAAACAAAACATTATATCATTTTAACACTAACTATCACAAATTAAATTATCACACATGTCTAATACATTAAACATTTATAACACAAGTGTATTACATCGCATACAAAGCCTATTCACACTAAACATTAACAAAAACAAGACTGCCACACATGTGAAATACAAGTACAGATATCTCATACATGCAACATAGGACAAGCACATCAGTCTAACTTAACACTAACTATCAAAAATAATATTATCACACATGTGTATTACATGGAACAATTATCACACTTGTGTAATGCATGTCATACAATGCTTGTTCACGATTAACATAAGCTACACCAAGCATATTACACATGTGAATTACTGTTACATACAAAGCCTATTCACATTTAACATAACACATGTGTAGTGCATTGCATACAAAGCCTATTCACATTTAACATCAACTAAAACAACCATACTACACATGTGAAACACAATTAAAGATAACATATATGTGCAACATATGACAGACATATATAATACATGGCATAATTATCACACATATGCAATACATTACATACAAAGCTTGTTCACTGATAACATTAGCTAAAACAATCATATTACACATGTGAACTCCAGTTACATCTATCATAATATATTCTACAACACACATGTGTTGTACACCACACACATAACAGTACTATATTACACATGTGTAATACACCACGAAAATAACAATACTATTACATATTTGTAATACATATCATACAATATATTCACATATCAATCGTAAAACTATAACATCTGTGCAATACATATCATACAATTCACTTAAACATGTATTACACCTGACAAATCACAATATCATTTGAAACAACCATTTAACTTATTTCACATACAACACATTGAAGCATTAGTTAACGGTTTGGTGTTTTTCTTACACAAAACGCCTAATTAATCGATGTAATACGAGTACAAATAGTCTCGGTTCGTGTGCAACATGAATAATACGATGATACCTGATGTTGATGAACGATGGTTTGATGGATCGATACATTTGATGCATATGATCGATTGTTGATGGTTATCGTGTTATTTGAATGATTAATAAATTCATGATTAAACAAACCCTAGGTTTTCATTGTTTGGGGAGATGGGTAGAGAGAGGAAAAGTTAACGTGAAGAAGGTATTGAAATGATAAAAGGATTAGTAAAATCTTTTTATGTTTCCCCAAAATACCCTTCCTTGTTAAAATCCCATCTATTGTTGTTGTTTTTATTTCATTTAATCACAACCATTGATCTACTAAGATCAATGGCTATTATTTAGTTCTCGAGTTCTCTCAATAAAATGAGTTCTCTATTGAACCATCCCCTATATATATATATATATATATATATATATATATATATATATATTGCAAAGGGATTAATCATACATGTCATACTCTTATGCAATCTCTCCTTTAAGAGATGCCACATAGGATGTGATGTGGCAACTCTAAACCAATTAAAAAAAAGAAATAAATATGATTTAACCTAATCTATTATAATCTTTAACCTAAACCATTAAATACCTAATCTACTAAATCTAAATATCAAACCTTTATTATTTTATCTCTCGTGTTTCATCCCATAACTTTTAAACGTTAATATCTTTTATATACGAGATTTTTTAAAGAAAAAAATTACACCAAATTAACGAACGTTTTATTATCTTTCCAACGAGTACCATAGTGCTATATAAAAATCAGAGAAAAAAATGACTATTTTTTGTAACCCGACAGGTATTGTGTCGGGTTTGGAATTAGTTTAAAAAAAATTGTGGGTTTGGGTCGGGTCTGGGATTAGGTGATACCCGACCCGATTACCCGAAACAACATACCCAAATACCCGAACTACATACCCGATCATATACCCATGAATTTTTTAACGCATCACATAACCCTTAGACTAACGCGTTCGATATTTCAATAATTAACTTTTTTTTTCTTATTTCATGTTAGTTTATTTTAGAATGATCGATTACAAACTTCCGAATTCATTTGTAATGGCACTAGATTTATACCCCGGCGCAGAGATTCGTTTTTTTATATTTGAATATGATAATTTACAGCAAAGATTTGTTTAAAATAATAATAATAATATATTTTATTATTTTATATTAGATATTTAAACCCGGGACGCTCCCGGGATAAAAACTAGTAAATAAATATGGATAACTACATGGAATCCTACATGTGTTCGGTAAAGATAATTGAGAAAAAGGTGTAAAAGAAGAAGCACAAAGTGACAAGATATGTCACCCTTCTTATTAATCACCCCCACCTTATCATCTCCAAGTGACACCACACCAGATAAATTCCCCTTCATAACATAACATAACCGAATCCTTATCTCTTCAACTTCTTTCAACTATATATATATAAACTTCATAAATAATAATCAAAACCCTACACCCTTATTCTCTCTCAAACCACCCTTCAATTATTGCTGAATGGAATATTGTCTCTCCTCTTCCCTCAACATCATCAACCGTCTCGTATTCGCTTCCCCACTAAATAATATTATTATTAACAACAATAATAATAATAATAATAATAATAATAATAATAATATTAATCATCGTCAGTTGAATAGAAGTTCCGGTTTATCGAAACGGTGTCGTTCGAGAGTTGTGGTTGCAAGTGCGTGTGACTACAGTAGTTTGAACACGCCGGTTGAGCCGGTGACGTCAGCAGGTAGGTTTTTGTCGAGTGTGTTGTTGAATGAACGGAAGGCGTTTCATGAGGCGGTTGCTGAGACGTTGGAGAAACTAGTTGCTGGTGTTGATGAGGCTTATGCTCGTAGAGCGTTGACTTCTGGTTCTAGTGAAGCTAGTCTTCATAGGTGAGTAGTTCTGCTCTGTTTGTTTACTAAGTATGACTTTGTATTCATTGGTTTGTGTTTTTGTGCTTTGATTGGTTGTGATTCGATATCGTATTGTTAATTTGTGTTTAGTTCACTGTTTATATACTTGAATTAAGTAGGTAATTGTAATTGGACTCCAGGTTCAATCTTGATCCCACCGGGTTTTACTGATTTTTCACTTGGTGTGTTCTGGCTACCAAACGCTACCTGTGGGCAGGCACCCGAGACCATAGTTATCAAAGGCGCTAGGCGCACACAAGGCGCATAGGCCTCTCCTGGGGCCTAGGCGCGAGGCGCAAAAAAAGCGAGGGCTGAGATAAAAAAACGAACAAGAAAATAAAGTAAAAATATATTAAAATACTATTTTTCATCTTGTTAGTATTCAAAAGTTTTGAAATATTAATCTATTAGTGTATTAGTGTATAGAAGTAGTTTTTATTATATAAAAGTAGAAATCTAGTTGAAATCTAGCCATAATTTAATGATTTTGGCCGGAAACTCTGTAATTTCGGAATCTTGCTGAAATCTGCACCAAAGCGCAATTTCCTCGACTTAAAGCGCAAATGCACCGCCTTGCCTAAAAAATGGGCCTAGGCGCAAGAGGCGATGACTTTTAACAACTATGCCTGAGACGTGTCTTCACCCAGGGGCGTATGGGGTGCTTTTATAACCAATTGGTGGGCACCCTGGGTAATCGGGACATCAACTTCGTTTGTTGGCCGTTCAAAAAATAATTGTAATTGGACACGTCAATCAAGGATTCACATGTTTTAGGTTTGGGGGAATCTTAGGCTAATTAAGTAGAACACTAGTCGATGGAATTCGAGTCTGACAGCTGGACCAAACCACCAAAAGCAGTTTGCTAGATGATCCGGCTCGTCAAGACTTTTTCGTCCACGGGTTATCGGCACGTATAAAATTTCTACTCGTAGTCCAAGTTCGTAATTAATTCTACTTGAGATATTTCGTCGGGTTGCAAGATTGTATGCATCTTACCCTCTTAGGACCCTACTTTAGTTTTGCCTGAAGGGGGCCCACGGCTCCCTCCGATTTTTGGCGCAGTGGTGAAATTTTGCAATTTTCGTAGGTAAACTGAGTCCGGGTTGGATCCGGCCACCACCGATTTGATCTTCCGGCCATTACCGTTCGAAAAAATTGAATCCGGCCCCCGCTGATTCGAGAACCAAGCTTCGCCATTGAGTATGATGATGATGATTCAACGAAATTCATAAAAAGGCTACAAGGTGTTCAAATTTTCATTTGTAAGCATGTAATTTAGGAATTCTAGGGCTAAAACAAAACTGTTAGTTTCAATTTCAGTGTTCATATGTTTGATCTGCTGCTTGATAATCATGGCCTATTAAGTTCAGTTTAGTCCTCTAATTTGTTAATCCAATTATGTTACCAGGAGGATTGCTGAGCTAAAAGCAAAGGAATGCAGAACTTCTGTAGAAGATGTGATGTACATGTTAATCTTATACAAATTCTCAGAACTCAAAGTCCATCTAATTCCACCTCTTTCAAAGTGTATATACAACAACAGACTAGAAATCCTGCCTTCGAAAGACTGGGAACTCGAGTCGATTCACAGCTTTGAGATCTTGGAGATGATAAGAGAGTATCTAACATTTGTTATTGGATGGAGATCAGACTTTAGCGTAACCGAAAACTGGGCCACAACTAAGATCAAACACGCCAATCTTTGTAAAATCTATACGGCATCCATTCTGTTCGGTTACTTTCTCAAATCCACCTCTATAAGGCACCGGCTGGAAATGAGTCTTGTTGATCCCATTGATGACATGTTTATGAACTCATACAAATGCAGAAGAAAGAACTTGGTATTCGGTCACACGCACAACAACATACCAGCATCGCCATTTGATGGTACGAAGGAGCAAGAAAATCTGATTTCGTATTTGACAGGATTCACCGCTGATTCATTGGCAAAATGTGCTCAACCGAATTCGAAAGAGGCTTTAAATCTGCTAACAAAGCATAGTTTTGCACTTTTTGGTGATGTTAAATCTGAAAATGAGATATCTACATCGTTTGCGACACTGAAGAGATTAGCGTTGGAGGCGATTGCTTTCGGTTCGTTTCTTTGGGATACTGAAGAGTATGTGAAGACTGTATATAATCTTGAGGAGATCAACTAATTTTCAAGAAGTCAGTAAGTAGCAGAAAACTTCTGGTATAGTAAGGTTTATGAGCATTGCTATATATTATTAGTGTTTATAGTATCATCTGGTTTAATGTTGGGTAAATATGAGCTTTACCTATGGTACATATATGTGTATATATATAATTAGGGATGCTTTTGAGTAGTATGCACGTTTGTGATCATGAACTTGAATCATTTTGGTTTGTAATTGGTGCAAAATCAAGGTTTAGTCTGTTATTGTTAACGACTTCGACTAGCAAACGAGTAGATCAGGTAACATTGGAAACAGGTTGTGATCAAAACGGGTCGTTGTAAGACTATAAGGAGTGGGGGCGGGAGGGGGGGGGGGGGGGGGGGGGAACACCGCCGGCGGTAGGGGCGGGAGAGTGGCGTGGGGGGTGGGGCGGGGAAGGTTTCACCGGCGTGGGGGGAAAAGGGGAGGACACGTGGAGGCATTTTATTGGATGATGTTTATTTATTAAAAAAAAAACAATAATCTATTTTATCATTTTAAAATGCCCGGTTTTTTTTTTAAAAAAAAAGAAATTAAATAAAAAAAATAAAAAAACATTACATAATTAAATTACTTAATAACCATTACACACTTAAACAACCATTACATAATCCTAATAATTCCTAAATTACTTATTTAAACATAAATAAATCCTAAATTACTTATTTAATCCTTATTTTCTCCACTATGAGAGAGTAGTCGTCCCATTCCCCAGGGAGGGTGATGTACTCGGGTGAGACGGAACGTGAGCTATCCCGTCCATCGGATCTCGCATCCGAGGGGAAGTAGTACTCACGAGGAGGGGTAGGTCGGCTCCAGTAGAGTTCCTCCTCCTCAATCTCCCCGAGGGCTTCCAAGTCCCCCTCAGTTGGGGAAGTCTCGTGGTAGGGGGTGGGGGTAGCCTGGTGTTGGGGGATGGGGATGGGGGTAGTCTGGTGTTGGGGGATGGTGGTGGGGATAGCAGCAGCAGTCCGGGGGGTGGGGGTGGGGATAGCAGCAGCAGCCCGGGGGGTGGGGGCCGACAACATTAGTCGGTCCATTTCGTTAACAGCCATGACATAATCCATGACCCAGACCATTTCCTCATCCGTCCAGTCATCATCAACTTCAGGAGGAGGAAAGGTTGGTTGTGCAGCAGCAGCAGGAGGGGGATATAACCAATGTTGTGGAGGAGGAGGAGGAATAGGAGGTTGTGCAGCAGTAGGAGGAGTAGAGGAGGTGAATGGTTGTATTATTATTTTTCGGTTTGTATTATTATTATTATTATTATTATTATTATTATTATTATTATGTTTTTAATATGAAAGTTTTTTTATAAAAAAAAAAAGAAAAAAGAAATGCCACATGTCACTTCCCCCCTTCCACTCCCCACAATTATTCCCCCCCCCCCCCCTCAAGGGTCCCACAAGTGTCACATGACGCTTCATCCCCCTCTTTCCCCCCACCACTCATTATAGTCTAAGAAATATCAACTTGTCTTGGGTAAAAACAAATTTATAACAAAGTAAACTTGTAAGAAAAATCAACTTGTCTTGGGTCAAAACAAAATAAACCCGGTTGAAATAATTCATTTATAAAAAAACTGAACTTGGGTCACCATTTTGACCAATGTTTTCATAAGTTCGAGAATGCCGAACTGATTTTTTTTACCGGGTTTATTGGTCAGACTGGATTTAAGAACTACGTAATGACGACGTAAACGTTATAAAAATAAGCAGGATAAAGTCATAAATATTATAAAAATAAATAAAGTATAAAATAAGAAAAAAAATAATCAACTTGCTAAGAATATCCCTTAGAGATGCTTGGATAAGAATTAACTTGCTACTTTTTTAATAAATTAAAAATACCTTTTTTTTCAACCAGCTTCACTTCATGTTGACTTATCCTTATCATTGACTAACAACTTGCTATATAATTTGTATTTTTTGTGCTTTTTAGATATTTGGAGTCACATTATTTGTTTGATTGCATACCCATATGTAACAAGAATAAACTTAAGAAAGTTAATAGATAATAGATTAATAAAATACTATAATCATTGTTGAGAAATCTACTAATATATTGTTTGTGTTCAAAAAATTAAATGAAAATGAAAGCGCACACACTAGAACCTACAAGTGACAAGAGTCGTGTATACGGCTCACTTGCGTTAAGGACGTTTTTTAGTAGAAATCGGTGAGGTCTCACATAATTATAAAGAATCTCAACCGCATCTCAACAGAAGGGCATAGATATCACGGATCAGACCCTGTCGTCTCAGAAAGTTCTTAAATTATTCTTGTCACGAGCATGGTTTGAACTAAGTAGCTCTTCCTGGTCTCACACTTAACCCAACTATCATTTGCCAATCGAGCCAATAATCATTTTCTTTACAATTATCACTAATAGCATATTATAATATGTTATTAATATAAATTCTAGCGATTTAATCCTATATACTTAAATATATAAGTCGAAGAATGGTTAAAACATGCCTACTTAAATAAAATACATATAAAATGTGTGTGTATATATATAAAACTGAAAATTACATATGAAATCCCAATCCGATTAATCGATGGTCGGTACCTCACCGACCGACTAGCGTCTAGCGACTCTTACAACATTGATTACAAGTATCTATTATGTTAGTTTTGTCTACATTAATTATCCTATCTTATAATTAGGAATGTTCAACGAATCGAATAACGAATTTTCGAATTAATCGAATCGAATTTCTTGAATTTTTAATATTTTTACCTGAATTCCTATTTGATTCGTATTCGCTTAAAATTCAATTTATTCGATTCGAATAAATTCGATTTAGTTCAAATTTACCATAAATAATAAATTGTTTTACTTTTAGTTTTAAAACAAATATAAACTCGTTATTTTTAACATGTAAAATACAAATATGCAAAATTGATAAACAACAATATGTCAAGAACGGGAATAGAAAAAATAGTAGAGAATATAGTTTGTTAGAGTTTTATGATGTATAAGCTAAATATGTAAAATATGGTTTTGGTAATCAAATCGAACTATGGATTCTTAGATTTTGACAAAAATTTAGTTCTTTTTTTCAATGTGTATATTTGTATATATAATAATGTGTATGTGTGTATATATATTTAAAAAAATATACATGTACAGTTTTTGTTCGAATTTCGAATCGAATCGAATTTAAAATCATAAATTCGTATTCGATTTACTGGACTCGAATTCGAATTGAATCGAATTTGATTTCTTAATAAGCGAATCGAATTCTTGGTAATCGAATCGAACTAAGTTGAATTTTGAATTTTTCAAATTCGAATAGAATTCTGAACACCCCTACTTATAATAAACAAACCCTCATGAACAGTGGTTTGTTTTGTTAATTAGTTATAACATGTGATCTTATAATATAACTAAATGGTTACACCAATTTATGTTAGATCAAATGGTTGGTTGGATTGCAACTAAACTTACAAGGCTTAATGTTTAAAATACCGAGTTACCAATCCCTTTCTTTCAAAATAGTTATCGGAGATTACATTTGACACCATGGTATCTTTTTCTTTCCTTTATGCTCATTGATTGATCTTTACTTCCTATATACTTGAAGCATAATACCGGTTGGACGTATTTCTTCTACTACTTCATCTTTACTAGGATTTGGCTAGCACCTTTTTATTTGACTCCGTTGCTTGCTTGGTATGGATGTCTAATGTCTTTAGAATAAGCACTTGTCTCTTGTTCACTACATCAAATGTAATGCATACCCTATGGTTGTGATATTTTTGTTTCAAATTTTCTTGTAAATGTTTTATTGTTGTATACCATGTCTTATGTTGCTAAAAAATAAACAAAACAATATACAAATGCGAACGCTAATAGTTACTTAGATGTTGCAGCCCCATTCAAGCTAGGAGAATACTAGATTCACTCCACACGACTCCAAAGCCCACCAAAACGCAATAATCTATAAGCAGCTCCACCCCTGCTTTTCCAAAACGCATAATTTGTTTTAAATAATCAATCCCAAACACCCCTATAATTTAAGATCATACACACCATAATCAAAACTTTCTATAAATTTGTTCTTTCCAATTCTTAAATTTTACCACATTTTGTAACACCATAGGCATATCTCACATCGTCCGTGGACATGAGAGATCTTTGTTCATAAGTAATGTACTGCATCTTAAATCACCAACGTGTTTTGAGCGCATATGGTTGTGGAGCACATGAAAACTCCATAGTTAAGCGTGCACGAGTGACAGCAATTCCATGATGGGTGATCATCTGAGAAGTTTTTACTCAGGCAACTGAAAACAAATTCGTAAGCTTCTAGTGGGCAAAGTAAACAATATTGGATGATATTAGAGACGAGGTGTAACACATTTAGTCATTTCAATATTTCAAAGTCAAATATAAAAGACGGCAAATAACTTTATAAAAAAGTTTCATTTGACTCAATCAACCGTTGTTGATTTAATTTAAAATAACGAACTTTTAAATGATTTGATGTACTTTTAAACTTTCACGCAATCAAACATATATGATAATAAATTGCTAGTAAACGCTAAAACAAACAACACTTGAGAACCTATATTAACAAATTAAATAATCTATCATAAAAAATTTATATGTTGTATTAGAATTTAGATGAACAAAGTCAGAAAACATCGCATTCACAGCCAACAAAAGTTATATTTGTATAGAGATCAAGAAACTCTCACACATTTGACATTCCCATCTATGGCCGGAAAAATGATGCAGGCGGTGTGCTACGATTCTTACGGCGGAGGTTCCTTCGGTTTAAAGGTAATACAATCTACTGTGAGTCTGTGATAAACACTGAGAACCGAGTTGTATAAATTACGATTTTATGAGAGCTTGTTCAACCTATGTTTACAAAGTTTGAATTCGGCTCGTTTTTCAAACTCGAACTTGGCTTGTTTTGAGCTCTATTTCTATAGCTCGAGCTCGACTAAGTTCATTTCTTTTGTTTTTTATTAATTAACACATTTATGATTACTTTTATATACACATATATAGCATAAATATATTTCATAATATTATCCTATAATAATAATAGTTAGGTAAATATATAGTTGATATATTAAATATATATCGTTTAGGTTCATGATATTAAACGGGCATATTTTTAGGCTCGAGCTCACCAATATTCGAGGTTTTAACGAGTCGATATCTTGTGCAGCATGTTGAAATTCCTATTCCTGCTCCTGGCAATGGTGAGGTTCTGCTTAAAATAGAAGCAACAACCATAAATCCACTCGATTGGAAAATTCAGAGAGGAATAGCTCGTCCAGTGTTACCCCCAAAGTTTCCCTTTGTACCACGTTAGTTCCAAACTTTTGACCACAATCATTTAGTTCACATAACCGTGTTATTGGGATCTGTTGTTTTATTTTCCCTAGACTTGTACCATACAACATATTACAACGTGTTATATTGTATAGTACAAGTCTTCAATTCGGGTGGATGAAGTTACCAAACGGAAAATGAGACAACAGATCCAAAACCAGCACTATGTAACCATATTTGTTTGTTGGAATAGTTACCGATGTAGCAGGAGAGGTGGTCAAGGTTGGACTTGGAGCTGAGAAATTTAAAGTTGGTGACAAAGTTATTAGTTACCTTGTGAGTTTCATCTTTGTAATCTTGTTACCTTGTTTTTATTACCTTATTCCTTACTATTTTTTTTTTTTTTTTACTAATTAGGATTTAGATTTGGAGTTCATACTAAATTATCTCTCCTGTTAGGGAGGCGCGGGTGGAGGACTAGCCGAGTATGCTATGGCTAAAGAAAGCTCAACGGTTCTAAGACCACGAGAAGTCTCAGCTACAGACGGCTCATGTTTAGGTGTTGCAGGGTGCACTGCTCTCCGTGCCCTCACTGTAATAGGTGGGCTAAAGCTAGACAAAACCGAACCACTCACAAAAGTCCTAGTAACCGCCGGTTCAGGTGGGGTTGGTCACTATGCGGTCCAACTTGCAAAACTTGGAAACACTCACGTCACCGCAACATGTGGGGCACGCAACATTGAGTTTGTCAAAAGTTTAGGAGCTGATGAGGTTCTAGACTACAAGAGCCCAGAAGGAGCTGGGCTCAAAAGCCCATCGGGCCAGAAGTACGATGTAGTGATCCATTGCGCCACTGGGATCTCGTGGTCAACCTTCAAGCCTAACCTGGCCCCAAATGGGAAAGTAATCGATTTAACCCCGAGTGCTAGCACGTTTTGGAACTATGGTGTGAACAAACTCACATTTTCGAAGAAGCAACTTCTGCCATTAATTATGATACCGAAAGCAGAAGAAATTGAGTGCCTTGTGAATTTGATGAAAGTCGGGAAAATCAAAACCGTAATCGACTCGAGATACCCTTTAAGTCGGGCCGAGGAGGGTTGGGCCAAGAGCATTGAAGGCCATGCTACTGGGAAGGTAGTAGTGGACTCTATGACATAAAGATGCATCATATGTGTGTTTCCTCTTAAAAAAGATGTTGAAAGCTTAAGCTATAATAGTTTACTAAAAATAAAATTACAAGTGTGTGTGTTATTCATTGATGATTTGTACATGTATAGTCATAGTTTATTTAATTAATAGTCATATGCCTATTTTTACCCTCTTATTGGGCATCTATTTGGGTATGGATTCACATATACACAGTGGTGAAGCTTGGTTCTTAAATCGGTGGGGGTCGGACTCATTTTTTTTCGATCGGTAGTGGACGGAAGATCAAATCGGTGGGGGCCAAACTCAACCCGCACTCAATTTACCTACGAAAATCGCAAAATTACACCACTGCGCCAAAAAACGATGGGGCTGGGCCCCCTCGGGCCCTCAAAAAGCTTCGCCCTTGCATATAGATTCGGGTTTTTTTTTTCTTAACCTTTGAAGAATTTCGAAGGCATGTTGCTACTTGCTAGCGTTTGGGTTTGATTAAACAGAAACTTATTTGTGTGTCATCGAGTAATGTTGTATTAACTATGTGAGTGCTCGTGAGTTTTGTAAGGTTTCGAAATATAGACTTAAGTTGTCTAGCCCAAAGTGCTTGGATTCCCCAATACTATCTTAAGTCCGCGTGCCCCATTTGGCCCATCATCTGTCCAAAACAAATCTAAACATATTGTGTCTCCAAAGTCCAAAAATCCATAAACAATATATTGAGTTATTGACATTCATGATTCATGTGACTTCCCAATTCCCATTTTTATATCTGTCCAGGCTAAATTTTAAAGTTAGCGTGACTCGGTTAAGACAACATAGTCTGATCAAAGCGAGACAACTGGGGTCTTCAATTTAAAAAGTGCGGTGGCCAAAACACAAAAAAGTCGCCGTTCAAAAAAAAAATGTGATCCAACATGGACACGTATGATGACGACGACGATGATGAAGATGAGCTTGAGCCTAAAACAAAGCTCATTCATTTGTCGAGCCCAAGCTTGAGCTTAGCATGTGAAGCTTGCTAGGCTTATCGAGTCTTAATGTAATATTCATTTTATTAATGTTTAATAATATTTACTACGTACTCATTTAAACTTGTTTAGTAAACGAGCTGCACCAAACTTATTTAAATGTGTTAACGAGCCGAGCCCGAACCTAAAAATAAGCATATTTAGTAAACGAGCCCGAGCTTCACTTATCAAACTTGAGAGCCTAAACAAACCGATTGCTTATATTATTTTTATTTAATGTATCAACCAATAAATAATAAACTAGCTAAACTCGAACTTAAAAACCTACCAATAAACTGAACTTGAGATTTGAAAACAAAGCTGAACTTGGTCTCTCATAAATTAATCGAGCTTGAGCCTGATCGAGCTCAACTCGACTTGACTCGTTTACACCCTAAAAAACATAACCCACCAACCCACCGAATGTGTATCAAACATAGAAATATTTTAGAAATTTTAAATAAAGTGGTATTTATATGGAAATTAAAAAACTCCCATTTCCCATAGTCACACGCCTTATCCATACAAAAAGCGGTGGCTTAGAGAGCTCAATAGACATGGCCGGAAATTTGATGCAAGCGGTGTGCTACGATTCTTACGGCAAAGGCGCTGCCGGTTTAAAGGTACTAATACAACTTTAGTTCGAATATGATTGTGATTTTAATTACATATCTCTCTTGTTCACATCAATTCAGTTACGTATTCTATATTAAAATTGGATGTTGTTACTTACTGATGCTTTACTTATGTTTTATATATATTATTATATGTGTTGTGTAGCATGTTGAGATACCTGTTCCTACACCTGGCAAGGGTGACATGCTGATTAAAATAGAAGCAGTTAGCATTAATCCAGTTGATTGGAAGATGCAAAATGGAATAGCTCGCCCTGTTTTCCCCCCAAAGTTTCCTTATGTACCGCGTTAGTTCCATTCATATCGACTTGTTTTATTTTTCCCTAGCACACGCGTACGCTGTACAGGGCCGTCCCTGAGAATTCAGAGGCCTTGTGCGACAAGTAAAACATTGAACTATTAGAAAAAAACTTTATATATAACATAACAAAATTATTGTAGCAAATTGACTTATCCTATATTGTTAAATGAATTGTGAGGTTCTTATTTTAAGTGTTTAAAACAAGCCAAAGGAGTTGTAACATAATGGTATAAACTTTATAATGGAATAACGAGACTATAGATCCGAGCAGGGGCGGACCTAGCATAGAGTTAGGTGTCGCGTCCGTTGCTGCTGAACTTCCCGCGCGTAGTGAAAATATAGTGGAAAATTTGGTTTGTTTGTTTTTTTACGAAATTTGGATAACGTTGCTACTAAAATGAAAAAAAAATGAAAAACGTTACTACTGAAATTCATTTCTAGATCCGCCACTGGTTCATCCGAGCTCTACGTAATCATATTTGTTTGTTTGAATAGTTACTGACGTAGCTGGAGAGGTGGTGGTGGTTGGACCAGGAGTAGAGAAATTTAAAGTTGGTGACAAAATTGTTACCTACCTTGTGAGTTTTTGTTATTTTGTAACTTTGTTTTATAATTGGTTCTTGTTACCTTCTTTTGTATTGCTAATTAGGCTTCCACTTAACTACTAAAGTTTCTATATGTGTGTGTGTTTTTTTTGGATTGGATGATAGGGGCGTCCGGGTGGAGGACTAGCCGAGTATGCTTTGGCGAAAGAGAGTTCATCGGTTCTAAGACCACCGGAAGTCTCGGCTGCAGACGCGGCATGTCTAGTTGTTGCAGGGTGCACTGGTCTCCATGCCTTAACTACAACTGGTGGACTAACGCTAGACAAAAGCGAACCACTCACAAACGTCCTGGTTACTAATGGTTCAGGCGGGGTTGGTCACTACGCGGTCCAACTTGCGAAACTTGGAAACACTCACGTAACTGCAACATGTGGGGCGCGTAACGTTGAGTTTGTTAAAAGTTTAGGAGCTGATGAGGTTCTTGACTACAAGACCCCAGAAGGAGCGAGCCTCAAAAGCCCATCGGGCCAGAAGTATGATCTTGTACTCCATTGCACCGTTGGGATCCCGTGGTCAACCTTTAAGGCTAACCTGACCCCAACCGGGAAAGTTATAGACTTAACCCCGGGTGGCGGTACAATTTGGAACTATGCTGTGAACAAACTCACGTTCTCGAAGAAGCAACTTCTGCCATTGATTGTGGTACCTAAAGCGGAAGAGATCGAGTGCCTGGTGAATTTGGTGAAAGAAGGGAAAATCAAAACCGTCATCGACTCGAGATACCCTTTGAGTCGGGCTGAAGAGGGTTGGGCCAAGAGCATGGAGGGCCATGCTACTGGGAAGGTGGTCATGGAGTGTGAGACATAAAGTGCATAATATGTGTTTCATCTCTCACACAAAATGTTAGAAAACTAAAGTTTCCTAAAGTTGTCTACTGTCTCTCTGTGTGTGTGATACATGTACAATTGTATAAGTATAGGTATAAGTATAGATATAAGTAAATGTGTCAATGGCCATGTAGGTTCTTGTTTTGTTGAAGCTATAATGATATATTAAAAAAAAAAAAAAAAAAAACCCATTTGTTTTATTGTGTTATTCAGCAATGCCTCTTCTCCCCTATATTCCCTCACTACTCATTCAAAGTTCTCTCTAGATACCATCTATGCAATACATATACACACTTCTTATACTATCATACATATATATCGAATACCGGTTTTACTATAGGAGGGTGGTTTTAAGACTTTAGTCATAGTCTCTTAGGTCATGCGTAGTGGGCGCCATGGGGGGCGTTTTGAATATTTTATTCCCCTATAGCGCCCCGAACACCGCCCCCTTAGGCGTTATGGGGCGTTTTTTATCCACAAAACGCCATCGAACCAAAACATACACTTAGACCACTTCTAACGAGTTTCTTTCATGTTGCAGTTCTAGGTAAGAGATATGATAGGCTAGATCTTGTTTGAACCGCTCCAAGGCCTGATCCTAACAGCCGTCCTTTCGAACAACTAATAGTCGCTTTTCATATTGTGTGTATGTATTCACATATAGATTTTGGTATGCATTTTTCCTCGAGCACCGAGAATTTTGTTGGCCACGAAAGCAGTACAACCATCATCACAAAAATAGTCATCACTAATCATCATATAAACTCTTATTTGGCCAATGATGTTGTAGCCCGCTGGTTGCAACGGAGTTAGGAAGGTTTACCTATATTTGTGGGGTTTTTGCCCTCAAGTTCGATTCCGTCCTCAACCAAAAAATTAACTATTGGGTTTAAAAGAAGAAACCCGTGTCGAAAAGGATTTGATCTGGTTAGACGTGTCTTTTTAGCCAAAGGTTTACACTGAATTACCTACTTTTCAAAAAAATATAAAAAAAATCCATATAGTCCAAAAAGCAAGCCGTAAAGAGTCAAAATACGTGAACATTATTATTATTATATTATTATAGTCCAAAAAGCAAGCCGTAAAGAGTCAAAATACGTGAACATTATTATTATTATATTATTATAGTCCAAACATAACTGCATCAGGAATCTTATTATAAATCAGTTAACTATTCTCACTCAATCACTCACCAAATTAGGCTCAGAAAGTTTAATCAGCGACTGAATAATATGGCCGGAAAAGTGATGCAGGCGGTGTGGTACACTTGTTACGGCGGTGGTTCCGCCGGTTTGAAGGTAATAATAATTCAATATTATTATTTTAAATACATTGCTGTGTCTTACTTTTACTTATTATTATTATTATTAGACCTAATTTTGCTAATTGAACAATGTATATTCAATTTATATGATTAGAAGTTTAGTTTGTTACTATTACTCGTGTGGAATCGTTCGATTTCTGGATTAATTGATAGAAAAGCTTTAGATTGATTGGTTAGGTTTTACAGGATTAGGTTATATATACATTTTTATATTTCAGTCTTTCATTATTGCAGTCCGATGATAAACTGAACCGTATAAGAAATAACCGAACCGAATTGTGAATTCAGTTTTTGGTTCGGTTTCCAACCATATTCGGATTGTGAATTCGGTGTTCGGTTCGGTTATCTGTTCCACAAACCTTGCTTATTCAGATAAGCAAACCGAATTCAATCGAATAAACCGAATAATCAACTGGTTGAATTCAGTTCGGTTGACAGTACAATTCCAATTTGATTCAGATATGGCCAAAAAATATAAAACTGAATAAGTCGATATCCTAATGGATGAAGTACGGGTGTAAATGATGCGCAGCGACTCGAGAGCTACTCGGTAAAAAGCTCGAACGAGCCGAGCTTTAATGAGCTCGAGCTTGAAACATGACTCGTTTAGTTATCGAGCCCAAGCTCGAGCTTTTCATAGAAAGACCAATTAGGCTCGTGAGCCTAAACGAGCCTGTTAAGTGTTGGATGAATCGGAGTAGGTTATGTTATGTTGCTCGGCCTCAGGAATAAGACCGATGGTATTTATGAGGGTGTTTAATGTGTCCAACTACCTCGTGGGAGGTTGGTATTTATAAGGCGGGTTAACACCTGAGCATTAATGAGAGTCGGCGTGAACAGTGACAGCCGTCACTGTTCAGCTGACGAGTGATGGGTGAATCATTATTTTATTATGATTTAGCAGGTGGCATTTATTATTATCACTTGGTCCGTTGGTTTATAGCCGACTTTAGTTTTGTCCAGTGGTCCTTATGTTATGTCTTTCGGTCCGTCCGTATCATGTTTTGTCTATTGGTCCGTCCGTATCCTGTCGTTTTCCTTTCATCCGGTTTATGCAAAGGAACACTTGTTTATTTGTTGGTTTGGTTTGTCCGTCCGGTTCATCCTTCCCGTCCGGCTAGTCTGATCGTCTGTTGTGTTTCGTTCGTCCATTTGTTGTTCGGTGCGGCTATTACGGTACCCAGGTTATCAGCCCCCCCAGTTCGGTGTTTCATGGTGTTAGGAACAGCGAACTAAAGTACTATCCTATTAGGTTACATTTTTTAACTCCGATTTTAATTAATATCATTATATTGACAGTTTAAATTTTTTTTTTTTTTTTTTTTTTTTTTTTTTTTTAAATCGGCGACTGCCACGTGTCAGCTGGTTATTGGTTGCATATGAACCGTCGTACTGCTGACTGATTGGACGTCTCGCGTCTTTCGAGATTCTCACTCGGTTTCCTATAAATACCTCATCGTGTACAGTAGATGCCTCATCCAAAAATTCAATCGGCTGCAGAGCTACTTCCGTTCCATCGTTTGTTTTCGATAACCAGGTTCGTTCTTATCCGCATTTCCTTCTTTTTTTCAAGTATGGTAGGTAGAAAGGATATAGATCGTCATACGTCCCAGGTTTCCGAGCCCTCTCTGACGGCTTTTTGTAACAAGTATTTCGATACCTCCGTTTACAAGCCGATCGTTCCTAAACCGTCGGAGAGGATAACTGACTGTCCGGAAGGGCATATCGGATTGTATACCAGGCATTTTGATTTTGCCTCAATCCGGCTGCCGTTGTCATCCTTTTTCTTAGAATTTCTTCAGTGGTATGAGCTGGACATTCGGCAGCTTAGCCCTTTAGGTTCAATCAAAGTGATTCACTTTGAGATCTTGTGTAGGGCCCACGGTGGGGTTCCTACACTCGGCCTGTTCCGTCAGTTTTTCAAGCTTAGCACTGCCGGTGACTGGTTTACGGTTGCCGAGCGGTCAAAAAGCAAGTCTATCCTTTCCAACACCTTTTCCAGTCTGAAGAATTGGAAAGAGAGATTTTTTTGGATGTCTAACAACGTGGTACCCTTCCCAATGCCGTGGCGAGTTTCTGGTGGTACGTTGAACAAGAAGGTAGAAAACGATGTTTTTGATGCGGTTCTGTATGACAAACTCTTGAAGAAGCCGACCCCTCTCCAGGTGTACCCTGAGCCGTTCCTGGTGTTGGTGGGGATTAGCCGAAAGTGGCCGTATCCCAATGCGGAGCCTATAATAAAGAAGGGGGAAAAGGGTAACCGCTACATATGATTCCCCTTTTGTCTTTCCTTTTTCCCCCGTCGTTTTTGCTGACACTTTATTCTTTCTCTTTTTTTTTTTATTTGTTTTGCAGAGATGAGCCTTTTGAGTTTTGTGAAGCGGAAAGGGCAAGGCCTGGTTGTTACTTCAAGGCCGTTAAACGAAGGGGAAGATGATGTTTTGAGTCGTACGGAGGGTATCACATACAATATTCCTGCGACTGAGAAGGATGACGTGCTCCGTCCTGAGAATACGGAGGCACCTGTTCAAGCTGGTTTAGAACGAGCCCCTGAACAAGATGCTTTGCACAAGGATTCGGCAGAAGGTGGTTCAAAGTCTGATGGCACGAGTCACAAGGAATCTTCCTTACAGGCTTCTCTTGATAAAGAAGGGGATGATGACCGTGAGGTTTCCGCTGCAAATTCTTTGGGAAAGAGGAAGATGTCAGAGGGGGAGGAAAGACAATCGCCTGAGCCCAAGAGGAATAAAGGAGGCAGCAACTCAAAGGGGTCGGAAGAGATGTCTTATGCGGTCAATGACCCCTATGTTCCGGCCTGGACGGTCAAAAACGGGGATACTCTGAAAGATACTAACACCTGCTATCAGATTCTTCATCATTGCATACCCCCAGGTGAGTTATCCAGGAACCGTGAGAGGAAAGACAACCATCCTGCCGCCGGAGCGAGTGTTTCCATAGTGAGGGCTTTAAATTCTGTTGCCGAACTTGTTCAGGGTTATCATAGGTTGTCAGCTCATGAATCTAGGCTACGAAGCAAGTTAGAACTAAGTTCGAAGGAGATCGGCCGGTTGAACGGTCGGGTGCGGAAGCTGAGGAAAGAGATAGATGATGGGAAGAAGGATGAGTGTACCCAAGCCATGAAGGATGCGGAGGCTAAACACGCCATTGAGTTAGAGGAGGCACGTAGTGCCAACAAGCGGCATGTGGAAGAGGTCGAGGAGGAGAATAGTCGGATGGCTCTTTTGAAGGCCGAGTTGGAGAGGAGGGTTGATCATTTGGAAAAGAATAACGCTGAGTTTCAATCGCTGGTGAAGGGCTTGGAAGCCGATAAGTCGGAGCTGAAAGAGCGAATCAGCAAACTTGAGGGAGAACGTTCTTTGTGGGCAGTGGCCAAGTCGAATTATGATAAGGCCTTAAGTGAAGGTGATAAAGTGATTGAGAAGATGAAAGAGATGGTAAAGGAGACTGAGGCGGATCGGGATGCGGTGGTGTCCGAGGTGATCCCGGTGGTGATTGGCCGGCTGCTGAAATCAACTGAGTTCCTCAAGCCGTTAGGGGAGATGGAGTCACTCTTATGGAACGCTGCCTTTCATGATGGCATTGTGGCAGGCACGTTTCCTTTATACTCGACCGTTTAGCTTGTCTTTCCGTTCTTTAAGTAAAGTTTGGTTTTTATTTTGCAGGTGCGGCCGGTTTGAACGCGGGCAAGAGGATGGAGGAGATTGATGGCTACGACAAGGGGGCCACCAAGACCTACGAGAATGGAGTGCGGTTATGGGAGAAAGCCGTCTACCCCTATGTGGAGCGCATCCGGAGTCTCGAAAAGAAGCACTCGGTCGATGTTTTAGATGTTATGCCGACGGGGATGCTACAAGAGTAACGGCGTGCTGCCAAGGGTTGTGTGTGTTAGGTGGTTTTGGTTTCACTTTATGCTTTAGACATTTTATCGGCAGCATGTTGCCGTATATATTTTGGCATGTTTTAACACTTTGATGTTTGTCCTTTCTTGACACAATGTTCCGATACATGTTTTTATATCCGTTCCGGCATGATTGTCTGTTAAACCGTGTTTAACTTAGTGTGCTATTTTTGTTTGGCCGATTTGCATCACGTAGTATGAGTTGTATTCGTTTTTTGACATGTTCGAGGGCGTCGGATCCCGTCCCGGGTTATGGTGAACCCGGTCAGCGTGTTCGAAGGTGCTGAACCTGAGGAGCATCGTGTTAGATGTCCGTTCCGGCAATTGAGAGGGAAGTGCCGTTCTTCCGTGTATCAATGATTTTAGATAATTAGAAATGATTCATTAAAATATTTCACATAAGTGCTGATAATGAGATTACATTTTTATTTATCGGATGCGGTCAGTCACCCGTAGTGCCGTTGCCATTCGGTGCTTCAGATGAAATATTTCTTCAGGTTAGCGACGTTCCAATGCCGGGGGATTGCCTTTCCATCTAGGTCTGTTAACTTGCACGATCCCTTTTCATGGACTTCTACCACCACATACGGACCCTCCCAGTTGGGTCCTAGCTTCCCCATGCTTTCCTTTCGGCTTGCCTCATTGTTCCGTAGGACTAAGTCCCCGGGCTGAAGTGTAAGCTTCCGTACCTTCTTATCGTAGTATCTCTTCATCTGTTGCTTGTAATGAGCTTCCTTGATCGCAGCAGCCATTCGGTATTCTTCCAGGGCGTCCAACCCGAGTTGTCTCATTTCCGTGTCTTTTGTGGCCGTTTGAAGGACACGGTTAGTCGGTACCATCACTTCTACCGGGATCACCGCTTCTGTTCCATACACTAGGCTGAAAGGGGTTCTCCCGTGACTTGCCTTCTCTGTTGTCCTTATTGCCCACAAGACGCTGGGCAGCTCGGCGAGCCAATTCTTCCCATGCTTCCCAAGTCTCGTCTTTAATCCTTGCAAGATGGTACGGTTTACCCGTTCTACCTGGCCGTTTGCCTGGGGGTGCGCTACTGAAGCGAAGACTTGCACAATCCCCCTTTTTTCACACCAAGCCTTGAAACGTCTATCAGCAAACTGTGTCCCATTATCAGTGACTATCTTCCCAGGTATACCGTATCGGCACAATAGGTTCTCCCATACGAATGTGGTGATTTGGTCGCTGGAGATGGTGGCTAAGGGTTTGGCTTCTACCCACTTGGAGAAGTAATCAATGGCCACGAGTAAATATTGTACTCCCCCTCTTGCTTTCGGGAATGGTCCGAGGAGGTCCATCCCCCATTGATAGAACGGCCATGGGGATACAATCGGTACAAGATCATGCTTGGGTAGCCTGGGGATCGGCGCGTGGACTTGGCAAGACTCGCATTTCGTGCTTACATCATCCGCCTCTTGCCGCATGGTTGGCCAATAGTATCCGAGATTGAGGGCTTTAGTGACCAAGGATTGACTTCCGATGTGCATACCACATAGCCCTGAATGTATTTCCTCCATGACAGCTTTTCCTTCTTGGGTGCTGATGCATCGGTATGATGGGGACAGGTACCCTTTTCTGACTAACAAGTCGTCTTGCATCTCGTAGGATTTACTTCTTCTGACCAGCTGTTTGTCATCAGACACCTCTCCCTTCAAAACGCGGATGATGGGTTCTCTCCAGTCATCGCTGGCTTGTATAGAGAAAACAGTGGGTCCGCGCTCCGTATTTATTGACGCTTCATCCATCACCTCCACCATTACCCTTTTTGTGAGGTGTGCAAAGGCACAAGATGCCATTTTGCTCAGCGCATCGGCTCCCTTATTCTTGCTTCTCGGGATTTGTATAACTTCACACGTCCTGAACGCATGCTTGAGTTTTTTAACCTCTACCACATACTTTTTCATTGATTCGTCCCTGGCTTCAAACTCGTCATTCACTTGACTGGCCACCAACTGAGAATCCACGAAGACATTTAAGTCTGTTATGGCCATTTGAGAGGCGATTCTCAGTCCTGCCAACAGAGCTTCATATTCCGCTGTGTTGTTCGTGCATCTGAAATTGAACCTGATCGCATAGGCAGACTCTATTCCCGTGGGATCGACCAGTACCAATCCCGCACCAGATCCTTCCTTACTGGAGGCACCGTCCGTATAGAGACACCATCCATCCCTAGTCCCAGAGCTCCCACTGACATTACCGACCGTGTCGATAATCATAGGGTCTAGGCTGGTGTTCTCCATTAGGAAATCGGCTAGGACTTGCCCTTTAACAGCCAGCCGTGGTTTGTATTCGATCCCGTATGACCCAAGTTCTACTGCCCATTTCGTCAGCCTTCCGGCCATTTCAGGCCGATTCATGATATCTTTGAGTGAAGAGTTTGTCAACACAACTATGGGGTGCGCTTGGAAATATCTTCTTAGGCGACGAGCAGTATACACAAGAGCTAAGGCGATTTTCTCGACGGGCGTGTATCGAGCTTCTGCGTCTTTCAAGCATCGACTAACAAAGAATATTGGAGCAAATCCCCGGGGGCGACTACAACACAGCACGCTGCTTACTGCTTCCTCTCCGGCCGCTAGGTAAATGAACAGAGTTTCTTCAGGTTCTGGTACAGTTAGGAACGGGAGGTGTGCCAAATGTTCTTTCATTTCAAGGAATGCAGCCTCCGCTTCTACTGTCCATTGAAAACCTTG
Organism: Ambrosia trifida; assembly: GCA_028751855.1. Lineage (NCBI taxonomy): Eukaryota > Viridiplantae > Streptophyta > Magnoliopsida > Asterales > Asteraceae > Ambrosia > Ambrosia trifida. The sequence continues at coordinate 27,997,318 of CM054133.1, read as the reverse complement.
GGTACAACTCTTCAGTGTTTTGAAGAAAGGGAGAGATCGTTCAGCGAGCTTTGACAGAAAACGGCTAAGTGCTCCGAGCTTACCATTTAGGCTCTGGACTTCCTTCTGAGTTCTTGGGGACCGGGCATCTAATATCGCTCTTACTTTATCTGGATTGGCTTTGATCTTTTTCTTGGCGACGACGTGCCCCAGGAAACGGCCTTCTTCCATCCCGAAAAAACACTTTGACGGGTTTAGCTTCATATTTACTCTTCTGAGGTTGTTAAAGGTTTCTGCAATGTCCATCAACAATTGGTCTTCATCTCCACTTTTGACGACCAAGTCATCCACATACGCTTCCATATTTCGGCCGATCTGCCTGTCGAAAACCATGTCAATCAACCTCTGGTATGTTGCACCCGCATTCTTTAACCCGAAGGGCATTTTCTTGTAGCAGTACAGCCCATGCGGCGTGTGAAAGGCTGTTTTCTCTTCATCTCCCCTAGCCATTTGTATCTGATGATAGCCCTTGTAGGCATCAAGAAAACATTTGAACCGGAAGCTAGCAACCGAATCAACCTTTGCATCGATCTCAGGCAAGGGATAGTGATCTTTGGGGCACGCCTTGTTTAGATCACGATAATCCACACACACTCTCCAGCTTCCGTTTGACTTTGGTACGACTACAGGGTTAGATACCCAGGTGGGGTATTGCACTTCTTTCAAAATTCCAGCTTCTTCCAAACTCCGTACTTCCCTTAGTACGACTTCACTTCGCTCTGGGGCTAGGGAGCGTCTCTTTTGTACCACAGGCGTCTTGTGTGTACTGATATTTAGGTGGTGCTCGATGATGTAACGAGGAATCCCCGTCATATCCGCAGGTGTCCATGCGAAAATGTCCAGGTTATTCCTTAAATACCGGAACAGGTGCTGCTTACATTCCGGAGAGAGGGACCTCCCCACAGTGACTGTTTGCTCCGGATATCGGGGGTTGATGTTCCAGTTCTCTGGTGTTTCTGCTTCCGTACCTGCATACCCCACTTCCGGGTATTGCACAGCGGTTTGCACCGTTGCTATTCCCCAGATAGTGGGGAACTTGATTAACCCGTGCGCGGTAGAGGGCACCATGCTAAACTTTCTAATGCCTGGACGACCTATCAGCAGGTTGTGGGGTGAGGGTGCATCAATAACGACGAAGTTCAAAGCTTCAACCCGCCGCTTATGGCCCTCGCTGATTTCCACGTACAACTGAATCTGCCCAAGTGGGGCCACCTTCTCTCCCGAAAAACCAACCAGGGGGTAGGATACGGGCATCAAGCCCTGCTTGATCTCTTCCGGCAGCTGTACGTAGCATTGCTTATACATTACGTCGGAGGCGCTTCCACCGTCGATGTATGCTCGGTGCACTTTCTGATTGCCTATGGTAACACATATTATCAGGGGATCTTCACATGCGTCTTCTTCTGGCAGTGCATCGAACAATAGGGGGACATTATCCCAGCATTTGCGTCCGTCTTCCGTATCAATCGCTGTCCTTGGTCTCTTTAAGGCTACCGTAGGCCGTATCATCAGGACATGGGTTTCTTTCTGTTTGCCGTCGCTTCCCCTCTTTCGGCCCTTTATGTCTTTGACCAAATGCGCTAACTGCCCAGACTTCACGGCCTCCTCTATCTGCTTCTTTAGTTGGAAACATTCGTTCGTGTCATGCCCTTTGTCTTCATGGAATTCACAGTATTTTCGGGAACTTTGTTGTCTGGGTGTCTTCTGCATGGGAAAAGGGGGCTTGAACTTCACATTTTCTTGCTCTGTAGCGAGTATTTCTTTCGGCGTTTTGATCAGTTCGGTGAACACTACATCTTTCTTATGGTATCCGGTCTGCCGATCTTGACCTTCCTTGTTGCTTGAAGTCTTACGGTCGTCTGAGAACCGGTTACGTGAGCTGTCTCTTCCACCATTCTTTTCCCCAAAACGGTGAGATCCCTTGTGCGAACCATCATTATTCCGGGGGCGACCATCAACGGCTTGGGCCGCTTCTTTTCCTCTGACAAAGGCCTCAGTCCTTTGTATGGCTTCTTCTAGGGTGGCTGGAACCCTAGCATTCAGGTCTTCCACCAGCTGTTTGGTTCTCAACCCATGCAGGTATCCCGATATCCGCATCTTTTCGTCAGCCCCCCGTATTTGCAGGGATTCGTCCTTGAAACGAGTCACGAAGTCTTTCAGACTTTCCCCATCTTTCTGCTTGATGTTATGGATCTCTACTGGGTCTTTCATGTGTTTTCGTTGCTGTCGAAAGTGCTCTAAGAAACTTGTCTTCATTTCCCTGAAAGAGTCGATGCTTTCGACGGGGAGGCTGTTGAACCACAGCCTGGCCACCCCAGAGAGGGTCTGGATAAACATGTGGCAACATGTGGGCATTGGCCATCCCTCCATGTGAGCCGCTCCTTCAAAGAGTGTGGTATGATCTTCCGGATCGGAGGTTCCGTCATATATCCGCATGTTAGAGGGCATCTTAAACCTTGTGGCGGGAACAAAGTTTGCTATTCTTGGTGTGAATTTTGAACCTTCGTCCGGCTTGTACGGCCGATTTAAGTCATCCGGGTCTCCTGTTGGCTTTGGGTTTGTGTGGATAATGGTGGATGTGGTCGGCCCAGGGTTAGCCGGATTAGTGTGGAGGTTTGAACTCCTGGCGTGTTGCTGTATCATCTCGGTGAGCCAAGAGGCCGGGGTGGCGCTTAGGTTCGGGCCGATGGGAGTTGATACCACTGGTGGGGTCACCGGATCAGGGTGTGCCGATTCGTCATCATCAAACGACAGTTTCAGAGATAAGCCTTTGGCTCTTTCCTGCCGTACATAATCGTTCATCAGCTCCCTCAGCTGCGGGAAATGCGACCTTACCAGCTCGGGGGACACCACTGAGGTGACCTCCGTAGGTAGGTCTTCCGATGGTGGATCGGAACTTGCCATTCGAAGTTTTGTGGGATTACCGAGCCGGTCCCACGGATGGCGCCAAATGTTAAGTGTTGGATGAATCGGAGTAGGTTATGTTATGTTGCTCGGCCTCAGGAATAAGACCGATGGTATTTATGAGGGTGTTTAATGTGTCCAACTACCTCGTGGGAGGTTGGTATTTATAAGGCGGGTTAACACCTGAGCATTAATGAGAGTCGGCGTGAACAGTGACAGCCGTCACTGTTCAGCTGACGAGTGATGGGTGAATCATTATTTTATTATGATTTAGCAGGTGGCATTTATTATTATCACTTGGTCCGTTGGTTTATAGCCGACTTTAGTTTTGTCCAGTGGTCCTTATGTTATGTCTTTCGGTCCGTCCGTATCATGTTTTGTCTATTGGTCCGTCCGTATCCTGTCGTTTTCCTTTCATCCGGTTTATGCAAAGGAACACTTGTTTATTTGTTGGTTTGGTTTGTCCGTCCGGTTCATCCTTCCCGTCCGGCTAGTCTGATCGTCTGTTGTGTTTCGTTCGTCCATTTGTTGTTCGGTGCGGCTATTACGGTACCCAGGTTATCAGAGCCCAAACAAATTTTATATTATCATTATTTTATATATAGTATACCTACAATTTAACATTGGCGAGCCGAGCTCGAACCGCGTTTTGGCTCATTTAAGCTTTAAAGCGAGCTCGAGCCGAGCTTTTAACTCCTTTAAAATTGTTCTAAAATTATTTTGAGCCGAGTCGAGCTCGAGCTCTTGGGTTTTACTTTCGAGCCGAGCTTGAGCTCAAAGTATTAGGCTCGAACCGAGCCGCGCTCGAGCTCTTAAAAGCATGACGAGCCGAGCTCGAGCCCAGTCAAGCTCGGGCTCGGCTCGGCTCGTTTACACCCCTTCAAGAACGCTCTTATTTCTCATGGATCACGATTAATCAGATGACACATTTGTTGATTTCTCATTAATAACTTTGAAATTCACAACAATTTAGAGGTATAAACATAATTCTGTAGAAAAAGTTCGGCATTATTAAGATTGGACACAAAAATAGGTTATTTGATATCATATTTAGCTAGAAAAGTAGATAATCTGCTCCTTTTGAAAGCACCAATGGACTAATTTTTCATAATCATGTATGATATACAAGAGTTAATATTGTTATTTGTATGTTTTACAGCATGTTGAAATCCCTATCCCTTCTCCTGGCAATGATGAGATTCTGATGAAAATAGAAGCAACAAGCATAAATCCAATTGACTGGAAGATACAGAACGGCTTTGTACGCCCTATTTTACCTAGAAAGTTTCCTTTTATACCACGTAAGTTTGGTTGCTATACTTGTTTTGCTTCTTTTTGTTCATTTATGTGCTGTCTTGTAGTACTCATGATTCTTAAAATGAATATCTAGTAAAGATAAATGTTAGATTTATAAGAATGACTACTACATCAAATGTGTAGGCAAGGTTGCAAAAGGCGCTAGGCGGGCGTTGAGGTCCAGCCTAGGGACTAGGCGGGACTATGCGAAAATTAGGCGTTTTGGTATTTTATACGGATTTTATATATATACACAAAAATTTAGGTGTTTTTTGAAAATATGTTAAGATATATACACATAATACTTAGAAATACTTAGATATATACACATAATACTAAGAAATACTTAGAAATTAAAAAAAAAAAAATCCACCGCCTAGCACCGCCTAGGCCTGACTAATGGCCGCCTAATGGCCAAAACGCCTAGATCAGCGACTAGGGCTTATTTCCGATTTTTACTCCCGCCTAGCGCCTAGGCCGATTTTTGCAACACTGTGTGTAGGGAACTGAGAAAATGTATAAGCACTTGTAGAACTCACTAGATTTAATGGGAGAAAGAAAGATAGTGGATTATGCGGTTACATAGCCGCTTTCTTTATCACATTTAAAGCAACGGTACAGATGTTTTGGCGGTTCTCTACTTAAAATTGGTTTCATGTAGAAGAACACTGTATGCGTGTATGTGTGTATAAGGCTTTTAGAAACCATAGTGTACTTTATCGAAAAGGTAAAATGCCCGTTTTAAAAAACTAAAATTGTGTTAAATGTCCATCCATTCTAAACACTATGAGCGTGACATGTTTCTAATAGTCATAGTCATTTTGGTTACTTAACGGCCAAATTCATCCATGGCCGTTTGTAGAATTTATTCATATTCAATTATTCTACTTAAAAAGGTCGTTGGATCATAGATGTAACTTTTACAAGGGTGTAGGCATGTGAGGAGGTTTCAAAAACACAGACATTTTTGTATTGTCACAAATTTGAGTACCAAACAAACTATATGGTGAGTGAACTGTGTTGTTTTAAGAGCTTCTGAAGGATTAATCATAACTATATATGATTGTTTGTTTGGATCAGTTAGTGATGTGGCAGGAGAAGTCGTGGAAGTTGGACCTGGAGTAACGAATTTTAAAGCTGGCGACAAAATTGTTTCAACTCTTGTGAGTTTTATCTTCTTTTCGACCCGTCAACACTTATTAAATATGATAAAGTAAAATAACATAGCAAAATGACTTAGGAAGTTGTATACATACAAAAACAGGCCTTTATTGACTTTCAATCTGTTTGCATGGGTGAAGGGGAGTGCCGGTGGAGGGCTAGCGGAGTACGCTGTGGCTAAAGAAAGCTTAACAGTTCCAAGACCACCAGAAGTATCAGCTGCAGATGGTGCGTGTCTAGGTATTGCAGCGTGTACCGCTCTACACTCCCTTACTGTAACAGGTGGACTAAAACTGGAAAAAACAGAACCAACAACCAACGTCCTAGTAACTGCCGCTTCAGGTGGTGTGGGTCACTACGCAGTCCAGCTAGCAAAACTAGGTAACACCCACGTGACAGCAACATGCGGGGCCCGCAACATAGATTTCGTTAAAAGCTTAGGAGCCGACGAGGTTCTGGACTACAAGACCCCAGAAGGAGCCGCCCTCAAAAGCCCATCAGGCAAGAAGTACGACATAGTGGTTGATTGCACCGTTGGGATCCCATGGTCAACCTTCGAGCCCAACCTGAGCTCAACTGGGAAGGTAATTGATATAACCCCGAGTGGTGGTACGTTTTGGACTTACGCAATGCAAAGATTAACCTTTTCGAAAAAGCAAGTTATACCGTTACTTGTGATCCCAAACGCCCAAGAGATTGGTCGTCTTGTGAAGTTGGTAAAGGAAGGAAAACTGAAAACTGTTATCGACTCGCGATACCCTTTAAGTCAGGCTGAAGCGGGTTGGGCCAAGAGCATTGATGGCCATGCCACCGGGAAGGTTGTTGTCGAGCCGTAGAATAAGAGCGAACAAATGCTATCTCGATCTCGATGTCATAATTTCGATTGGACTCGTTTTGATGTATTCGTCTTTTATGTTAAAAGTACATTTTTATAAAAAATTATCGATGCATATACACATGATATACATATATATCAGGATTGCTTAAGAATTTACATTTACAATTAATTTGAGAACTCTTAACAATTTTTTTTTATTTATATAGTAACTTGTCAAGTTTTTAAGAAATGAAATATGTGCTTTATATAGTTAATACTATTATAGGGTAGTCTTGTCATGTAATTTTATGATTACACGTATAATAACTTAGCAAGTTTTAAGAAATCAAGAGTATGTTTGACAAAACTAGCTGGTGACTGGAAGCTGTAGTTTTTTAAATATATTTTATGATTACACATATGTAAATCGGTTATTACACGTATATAAATTGTTTAGTACATGCGTAATTTGGTTATGACAAAATTACAGAAATCAACCTTTATGTTTGGCCAAAATTGAAAGTTCCAACCTTTATGTTCCATTTGCACATATTACACCCTTTACCTTTTGATTTTATTACATATTCCAACCTTTATGTTCCATATGCACAGAAATCAACCTAATGGATCTAGTAGAAAAATGAACTTTAACCAGAAATGATCGAGTTGGGCAGTTGAATTTATGGAAATTGATGTTTTCACAAAGTGGAATTGTGCTTCACAATAATTTTTTCTACACTACTTTAACATGATTTGAAGTCGCTGCATCTATTGGTTAGGTTTTGAGATGGTAGAAAAACTTCATCTTTTTGTAAATTGGATTCTGGTAGTGGGTTTAGTTTGGAAATTTATCTTACCAATTATCTATCTTTGGTTAAAATGATCCACGATGGTGACAAAGATTGGAAGTGGGTGGAGGTGATGGTGATTAAGTGTTCTCTTAGTTCTTTTTTTTTTTTTTTTCATTAACACAGGGATAGGAGGTGAAAAGACTAAACTGATCTCATATGACTTGCATGTGAGAGGACTTAACCAGAAAAATTAACCGAGTTAGTGTTAAATGTTGGAACTTGTATGAAAATGTATAGTTAAAGGTTGATTTGGGTGCAAATTAAACATTAAGGTTGGAACATGTAATTTTGATAAAACATATAGGTTGATTTCTGTAATTTTGTCTTTGGTTATTACACATATATAAACTTGTGATTACCTATGTCAAGTATTTCATGCCCGTCTCGGTTACAAACTTTCTAATATCTCAAAGGGTTGTATAGGGAAAGGTCATTCGAGCAACATTTTTAACACCCGTTTGGCAAATCTGAAAGTCAAATAAGTTCCACAATTTGAATCTTCTTTTCTTTGAGTAAAAAATAAGTCCAAGTTTAATGTTTTTGATGTGTGAAAAGGTGTGCATATAAATATATTAAATTAATTAATTTTAGAAACAAGTTTTAAAATGGAAAAACTGTTAAACCACACATAATTGACAAGTGCACCGATCGCAATATAGTAAAGCAAGTAAGTTCGGGTTATCAAACTGTGGACACTTTAACGCAAACTTTTGGTACTGAACCTCTATTGATTCCTAACCTTTATCGATTCCAAACCTAAAGATTAGCAACCTAGGGTCAAGTTATTCTACACAAGCTAATAAAAATGAGAAGGGTGAGAAGGATACAAAAAACATAATAGATCATGAAATATGACACAATGAGCCATAAAATATAACACATTGCCAAAAAATATAACACATGCTGAAGAAAAAAGCCACAATGAATTGAAAAAATGACACAATGATGAAAATAAGAAAAAGACACAATGGTACATGAAAGACACAATTATATAACGCATATTCTAAAAACCATAAGCTAAAACCTCAAAAAAAAAACGAAGACCTAAAAACTCACGTTGTAGGGTTTGATAAAACGGTTCCAATGACGCTTGAATGAGTTCAATCGGAGTCCGTTTGATACCCTTCCTACGACTTCCTATTTTTCTTTCACTGTGTATTTGATCCTAACCCTAGCAACCTATTATGATTACTAAATCTAGGAGATATCTATATGTGCCTAGACCAACAAAACCAACAAATAGTTAAGAAACTCAGTCAACACCAGCACAAAATAATCAACTTAAAAAACAAAATAATAGCCAAATTCGTCCCTGAGGTTTGGTCTAGTTTTCCACTTCAGTACAAAAAAAAAAAGTTTTTTTTTTCAATTTAACACATGAAGTTTGGTATTTTTTTGCTATTTTCGTCATTTTCACTAACTCAGTTAAAAAATCTCGTTAAGGTCAGGGGTAGGGTTGTCATTTTCCACTTTAATGAAGGACAATTTTGTCATTTGAAACCCTATGATTGTTTTAAATAAAAAAAACCATCAGTCGTCTTCCCCCATTTAAAGGATTTAAAACCCTAACAAACCTCAAACCCTCAATCGATCCAAACCCTCAATCGAACTTCCAATTCGTCCCTTCGTCATGGTTATATGCTCATGTGGTTCATCAATTGTCCTTCGTATCTCATGGACATCTCAAAACCCAGGACATCGGTTCTATTGTTTGCTCTAATGGGTGTGGGTTTGTTGACTGGGCTGAGCCCCCTATATGTATAAGCCCTGCTGTGTTGGTCCCTGCTCTGTTAGACAATACGTCGGCATGAAGACAATGTAAGAAGGATGTTTTCCAGGAAAGCAGAAGCTGATGAAGTGTTGAAGAAAATGTCGAAGCAAAATAAGATGCTGAAACCAGTTCTAGGGTTTTCTTGGATGTTGTTTGTGTTGTACTATGTTCTGAACAAATGTAGGTTTTGGATCTGTAATCCATGGGTTTTGATTGTGGTTGTTGATGTAGAATGGTTCTATGTTAATGTATTAAGATGATGATGTACTAAGATGATGTTAATGCAATGAAGCCTACTAAGTATTGGCTCTCTTTTGAATTAGAAATGTTGTTTATACCCTATGATTCTAACAAAGCAAGCCAATGATCCTGCACAAACCATAAAATCTGACAAGAATGGTTTATGTATAATCTGACAAGTTGATCCTGCACAAAGCTAATTGTAACAAATAACATTTAACAACCATAGCATTTTACAATCAAGTCAAATTACATACCAAAGTTGGAACATGTCTTAAACAAGTAACAACAAACTAAAAGATCAAATTTTCAGACAGATTACATACCCGTAAGACATGACATTAGTAAACAGTTTGACACTAGTACATGCCAACTGACCCAAAACATAACAAAAACTATCTAAAAAGCTGTGATCCTCACCCTTCAACCTGCATTTCTAGCCTCCCCTGATCCAGCAACTCCTGTACCCACACCATGTGATCTAGCTACCCTTCCAAAGGTCTTCTTGTTGTGTCCCTTTTGTTTGCACTTGTTACAGGTTAAAGAATTGCCTTTCCTTGGCACTTTCCCAGTAGGTGTGATTGATTGGCTCATCTTTTGAACATCTCCCTTAGATGGTCTCTCCTTAGGCTTCCTTGGCTTCTTATGAGTTGCTGATTGGCTAGCCTCTAAAACCTCCTATGCAGACTTCTTCCTTTTTTTCTTGGGTCTAACAATCTAGACATGATATTTAGGAGGATCTAAGGTAGTTGGACATCTTGAAGTTGGCCACATATCCATGCCATTGATAGGGTCTACTGTGTTTGCATATACCTTCTTCCATGTCTCTAGAGAGTAAGCTTTATCCACCCATCTTTCAGGAATACCATCACTTTGACCATGAAGTGCCCTTTTTCCAAATATATGCTACTGCAAGCCTACAAGGCATGCCAGTAAGCTCCCATTTGTTGCAGGAACAAGCCCTATCATCTAGATTAACAGTCCTTTGGTCATTATGGTCATTGTAATGTGTGCTCACTTGAAACTTTCTACCTCTATTCTAGATAACAGTATACTGTGATGCGTCCTCCTTGATTTGTGCAAGTGCAGTTGTAGCAGATGGTGTTAATGGACCATTACACCTAGCAATCAGCTTATGAACCACAACTATTCTTTTCATTAGGTATTCCCTAATTTATTCAAGGCAGGTTATCACAGGTTTGTCCCTCCCAAGAATTAGCTGTCTGTTGAAAACCTCACACAGATTGTTCAATAACACATCACACCTAGCTCTACCTGAAATTGATTAACATTTAACTATATTTAACACATTTAACCTAAATAGATACAAGTATACAATAACAGAAATACATCATACCTGAGAAGTAGGCCCTTGACCAATGTTTAGGTGGTATCTCCTTCAACCAATCATACAATGCTTGATCTTTCTCCTTAACTGCCTTCATTGCCTTCTCAAAAGCTTCTGGTGTTGTTGTAGCAACACATCCCCATAACAATTTTTTGTACACATCACCTCTCCACCTTGGTTTCATGTTTTCATGTATATGTCTTAAGCAAAACCTATTCTCAGACATTGGATACACCTTACTGATAGCAGGAATGATACCCTGAATATGAAAACAGTTAGTGCACTAGGCATATGTAAAGCAAACAGTTAACAAGTTATGTGTAAAAAAGTTGGTACCTTCTGTCTGTCACTTATAAAAGTGAGATTGCTGCTAGAATCCAGACCCAAATCATCACCCAATAATTCTAAAAACCATGTTCATGTAGCAGTTGTCTCAGCCTCAACCAGTGCATATGCAAGTGGGTAAATACCATTGTTAGCATCCACTCCTACAGCTGTTAAGATCTGTCCAGGATATGGCCTTTTCAAAAAACATCCATCCAGCCCCAGTATTGGTCTCCATCCTTCCTTAAATCCAGCCTTCAATGCACCCAAGCAGTGACATCCCCAAGGATTTACGTGCCTTATCCAAGTCGTTAAAAAATATGCCCCTTAATCTTTAATAAATTAAATAATTTAACTAAATGTTACGTAGATCAATAGTATAGCAATAAACATAACAATTGCAAAATAATAGTATTAGAATTAGCTAATGAAATTACATACCGTAATAGACTAGTATCTAACCGACGATTCATTAAGCTCTCCCAATATTCTTGCTAGCAAATTGGTGGATCAACTATTCGCACTTTATAAAATCTATGATTTCGTTCTTGATAACTATCATCGCTAACTCGACAAGTCTTTCTTGGAACATTGTGGATCATAAGTATGAATTAAATAACTTTGATTTTGAAAAGGTCATTTCTGTGAATGCCATCGTGACTGGAATGGTCAATAACATTCTATATGCAATGCACGCATTTGGGAAATAACATTCTTCTTTTTTATATGCTCCAAAACATCTATAGGGTCGCTAAATTTTTGTGAAGTGTCAAATAAATTCAACTCTGAATAGCAAAAAGCGTTGTTTTTATTATTTAGTAGGTTAAACAGGTAAATGTTATGGGCTTTGGGTTAATAATATTAAAGTTTTAAATTGATTATTATTGGGCCTAACGTTTAAGTGTTAAATGAGTTTTCTATTTTAAAAATACACACACATATATATAGGAATTTTATAAAAGAAATTGTGCCCCGATAAAAATGGACCCAAGCCGGATGGCCTCTCCGGCTTTGGCCAAAGCCGCCCCTGCACCCAGGCATATGTACATCATCCTAAACTGTCTTGTTGGACTGCTAGGATTACATAATGGTTCAACATCAATCTTCACTGTAAAGTCTGGGTTAGATCTCAACAGCTCTTCACCATAGTCCCTAACCATGGCATATTGAGACTTGTAATGCCCCTGAATCTTCTCAATGACCATTGTCTTAGCCCTAAGCACTTGATTAATAGTCACTGGAACCTGATATTGTTGTTGCAACTCAGACTGCAAAGCAGTAAGTGGGATAGCAGGATTGTTTCTAACCTTATGAAGTATTTGCTTTGCCTGCCAACTCACAGTGCACAAGTGAACAACCCTTGTTTATAGACAAGTATGCTCATTATGATATGTTTTCACACTCCAAGTTTCCTCTCCACCAACGTTTGAGACATGTAAAGTCCATGGGCGTGGGAGGAGGAATCTTCTTTTTAGGTTTAGGGTTTGTTTTTTTCTTTCCAGAATTGCCCTCACTGGTCCTACATTGCACATTACTCTTGTTAGCCCCACCATCCACTTTAGATCTTGCATATCTCCTCTTGGGTTCACATGTACCCATATTTGTCACTTTCTCATTACTTTTCCAACTACCAATACTTATGTTACCACCTAAACAAATGACCCGAAACCTTGCTTTGTCGTTCTTTGTAATAAAAAGTTGCCTTCTTGACTGAACTGCATGGTTCTTCACTAATGCCTTAATTTCATCTTTATCAACAAATGTCTGAGTAACAAAGAAGGGACATTCATCTGTTTTTTACCTTTAACTTTTTTCTTCTTCCTCCTAATAATCCTACAGGCTCTTCTCAAAGTGGTATCATCATCAAGCTCACTAAGACTATCAAAACCATCCAAGTCAACCTGTTCCTCCATACCTTCCTCGTCTTCATCTTCATTCAAATTCTTTTCATCATCACTAAGGTCAAAGTCAACTGCTGCTCTAAACTCATCCATATCAACATCATAATCTTGAACAATATTATCTTCATCTACTAAGAAATCAGAAGCACAGTCTTCATCATCAACCTTCTTTTTACCTTTGCTATCCTCTTTATCCTTACCTTTACTACCCTCTTTATTGTTACCATTACTACCACTATCATCAGACTCAGAATCATCATCATCAGTAATAGGCTGCTCATAACTAGCATCATCACTTTCACTACCATTTTCCCTATCACTAACCTGACCAGACTTATCACTACCATTTTCCCTATCACTATCCTAACCATACTTATCACTACCCTTAACTTCCACTTCATCAAGCAAATCAACAAATTCAGCCTCATGGACCTTTTCACTTTCATCTTTTTAGCATCAAATTTTTGAACATGCTGAATATAAACGTCAATCACTTTATTACTTTTAGCATACTTAATTAAGCTCAAAACATCATCGTCATTCCCTAAAGGTCTTAAACCTAAATCTAGTTCTTCACCAGGTATCCTGAAATGGTATACAATTACGTCCTGATCTGAATAACCCAATGTTACCTTCATATCATTCAATATGATGACAGAAAATTCATCAGAGTCAATCTTGTCAATATAATCAAACTTACCCCCTTCATATGTCACATCTGGAAATTCAGTAAAGTCACCACCATGATAAATCTTTAAAGTGAAAAAATCAGGTCGATTAGTTAAAAACAAACAATAAACAGCTCATTATTAACATGATCATCGTGGTAAAGATGAACAATATAAAAATATAACATTTTAATAGGAGAACAAACCATATTTCAGTTGGGGGTCAAAGTCGGAATCACGTTCTCGTATACACCATTCCCATGATTCGTCTTCCATTGTGTGTTAATTAGGGCTTGATTGTGGTATGAAGGTTAATCTGACGAGGGGTTATGGTTTTATAAAAGAATAATATTAGTTTCTTTAATTTATTCATTTTTAGTCCTTCATAATTTGACCAAAATACCACTGACTTAACGAGATTTTCTAACTGAATTAGTGAAAAGGACGAAAATAGCAAAAAAAATCCAAACCTCGGGTGTTGAATTGCAAAAAAAAAAAAAAAAAAAAAAAAAAAAAAAAAAAACTTTTTTGTACTGAAGTGGCAAACTGGACCAAACCTCAAAGACGAATTTGGCTATTAACTCAATTAATTTTACAAACAAGTTTTAAACTGGAAAAACTGCTAAACCACACACAATTGACAAGTGCATCGATCGTAATATAGTAAAGCATGTAAGTTCGGGTTATCGAACTGTGGACACTTTAACGCAAACTTTTGGTATTGAACGTCTGAACCTCTATTATTCCTAACTTCTATCGATTCCTAACCTAAAGATTAGCGACCTATTATGATTACTAAATCTAGGAGATATCTCTATGTGCCTAGACCAACAAAACCAACAAATAGTTAAGAAACTCAGTCAACACCAGCACAAAATAATCAACTTAAAATAAAGTAGAAACACGTAAACAACGCAATTCAATCAAAACCAATGTCAATAATTCAATACATGCAATCTCGTTTATCTACCTAAGCAGGTTTAAGAGCTTTTATTTTCAATATCTAAGAACGAAGCAATAATCATAAACCGAACTTGTTAAACTTCAATCTTCATTCATATCGTCCAGTGTCTTCAAAACCTTCAAAAAGTTGATCCAAAATCGCCCCTAGTTCTCTAAATCGTAGATCTCTGAATTCGAAAAACACACGGCTAAAATAGGCTAAAAACTATTTTTTGGCATTTTACGAATTCCTTGCGTACCGCATGGGTGATGGCTTATGGTCCGCAATGTGTTTTTTTTTTCTAAAATACACTGATAGGCCCAATTAGGACCGTATAGTGTCCTCCATATGATCCGCCAGACCCCAAGAAAATCAATTCTTCATTTTTTTTTCTTTTCTTCAACACGCTTTTTCACGAACTCTTCGCTATTTCTTCGTTTTCTTCCATTAACCACATGATTTTCTACCATTTCCCTACAAATTAACTATTTAATCAAATCAATATAAAAAGTATGGTGAAATCACAACAAAAACTCAGTGGCTCTCACTCTCTTTCTTTCATCTTTAGCGTGTATAATGAGTTCATAAGTTTTAATTACCATAAACCCAACTAAAATAATATCTATACATCTAATATTTTAAAGCAATGTGGGACACTTGTCATTCGCACATTGCAACTTCAATTATCTCTCTTCACCTCAATATGCCACATGTCACCTTGTGGTTTTTTATAAAAAATCGTTTTTTTAAATCAAAAATCCAGAAAATATAAAACCCTAAAAAAAACACGGACATAACATCTTCCCACGTTATCATCGCCTCCTTCAAAGAAACCCTAATCTCAGCGATTCAACATAATCCTTCATCTCCTATCCAAGGTTATCTCTATTCGATTCTTATTTCAATAAATCGATGTTCATCTCTCTTTTTCTCTGTGTTGTGTTTGTTTGTTTACTGATTTGTTAGTCGATTAAAGGTTTATCAAACCATCTATCATGTTTTGAGCAATACTTTATCTGGATTGATGTTAAATGTTTAGTAAAATTTTGATGTTTTCTTTATTTGTATACGAATCTCCTCCTCTTTGGATTGAATTTATTTATATATACACACACTCTTTTTTATTATAGTGATTGTTCGTTTGTTATCAGATTCATCAATTAGCAATTAAATACATGAGAACGCAAACGCAATGCTTCAGATTTGGAGAAGCAAGCATCGTCAAGAACATCACTCTGGCACCATCGGCAATGGATGTTTCTGGAACACTGAGATCTGGAGACCATGTGACGCTAGAGGAAAGCTCCGGTGAAAGGAAAGCCTAGATAGAAGTCCGTGATTGCATCCACCGTATTTTGAGGTATGGCTTTGTTTGTTTTTGTTGTTTACATTTTTGGTTATGAGTATTTGTGATGATTGATTGTTTTACATACTGGTTGTGATTGTATTAGTTTTGTTTGTGTTTGTTGTTTAGTAAACATAGAATGGTGGGAGCAATTGGATACGCAAATTGAATCTGCCGCTTCCTTTCCAGTCCCCACTCTTCCATACTCACTCAACCCCCCTTTTTGCTGCTATGATCTTTTCAAAATCCAAGACAAGAACATGAGGTACTAATGTTATTTAGATTGTCTTAATATTTATGTGAGGCTCTAAAATTGGAGGCTTTCGTTGTATTATTTTGTTAGTATTGGGAATTTTTTATTAATGTTTAGGAAGATTTTGTCAACTTCACTACTTGCTTTTGTATTGACGTTTTTTTTACAGGAAAATTCCCTCACCATGGCGGAAGAACCAAGAGACATGCCCGCGACAGAGGCCATTTGTTATTACGAACCAAGTCATATTTTTCACAGATTTTTCAGCAAAGGTTAGGGATTTCATCTTCGTGCCTTACTGTATATGATTTGTTAATGTAGATTCCACTGGCCATTTGTTATGATTTAAAGTACTTTGTTATAACTTTCAACTTTTAGGACGTTTTGTTGACAAGGGTGCCTAAATCAGATCTTGTGTTGTGGATCCATGAATTTAGTTAACCTGCTTTTAGAATTAGGTACTAGATCAACCATAAGTTTATATCAAGTTTTGGGTTCTTGATTGAAGTTAATCATTGGTGTTTTGAATTTGCAGTGGCCATTTTGTTAGGAGCATTGATTGGTGTTTTAGCTGATTCATCGGCGTTTTTAACTTAGTATAATTTGTTTCGATTAAGTATTGATACATAATTTCTCTGCTTTTTATATTAAAACAATTTAATTAGATGGTTCACTATAAGGCGCTTCATAGCGAGTGACCAGCTTCGCATTGTTATTTTTATCTTCGCCTGTGTTGATGTCCGTTGTCTAATGTTTATTGTGTTTCATTGCAGCCTGGGATACTCTTCTTCGTCTGCGTACTCAACCGTATTTACTCAGGTTTGTTTCTGTTGTTTATGGCATTATTGTTTCGTCTTTTCATCTGGTCAGTCATTGCTCTTTTGAAGCTGTTGTTTTCGTTTTTATCTGATTGTTATTGATATAAGTGATGCCTCCAAGAAAGCGAAAATCAACCTCAAAAAATGATTGTGGTCAGGCGTCATCAAACGCTGATGCTACCAGAGGTTGTCAAACTACGGGTCAGGTAGCTAAACGAGCAATGATGTTAAGAGCTGCCTCTACTCAATGTGTTGGTATGCCATCAGCCGCATCATCTGTTGCGGCTAAATCACCTGACCCATCATCATCTGTTGGTATGCCATCAACCTCAAACAATGATCGTGGTCAGACGTCATCAAACGTCGGTGCTACTGGTGGTTGTCAAACTACTGGTCAACTAGAAAAACGAGCAGCGATGTTAAGAGATGCCCTTGCGTAACGTGTTGGTATGCCATCAGCCGCATCATCATCTGTTGCGGCTGAATCACGTGTCGATGCAACTGTAGACGAAAGAAACAAAAAATAAATAAATAAACATTTCAGAACTCCTACACCAAATGTCTCATATTCGAGTGGTAAACCGATAAAAAAAATTTAGTTTTAAAGACACTTTTGTCATTTACTAAATTTAAGAATACCGATAAAAAAAAAGTAACCTTTTGTTATTGCTGAAGTGGTGGAATGCATAAATGGATGTCCATTTAATCAAAGTTTTTTTTTATATATTTTGGTTTGAGAAAGGTGAAGATCAGCCATGGCTCTTGCTGGGAAACGTTTCAGATCCTTTCATGAAGCCAATGACTGGTAAAGTATTATATCTTTGTATATGAATTGCTAAATCCTGTTTGGTTCGCAAAATTTGTTGAAATTAGGATATAGTTAGTTTTTCCAACTTGTATCACAATAATCATTTTGACACATCCAATCACCTTCTTAAAATGGGTCGTCAGTATCGAGACAAACAGATACAACTATGATATTGTGAAAGATGTTCAAATGGACGGAAGGTAACAATACTAATTTCTAATGATAATATGTATGTAACTAATTTAATCATACTCATCAACTGTTTAGATCTTTACAAACAAATAAACATTAACAGAACTTATATGTGGTATAATTTTTCTTATTTGTGGAGTTTTAAATTGCTTTCTTTATGTTATCATTATTAATTTTGTATTTACTATATGATCTACAACAATTTAGGTAGCAGGAAAAACATTATAATACTGCGAGTATGTACTTTTTTAAGAATATATAAGGTTTAGTGGTGATTAGACATGACATTATTTATGCTGCAACATTTGGTTCATTAGTGTATGTGAAGTAAAATAGGCACTACTGTCTTACTAAGTAATTATATGTAGTTCTCTTGGTTTGTTTGTGAACATATCTGAGTCACTTTTATGTTCCTTAGTAATTTTAGCTAGGCACGCCACTCTGCCTGGCAGGGAATTGCGATTCATCCAGATGAAGATCATACCCATTGGTGCCGCCACGCATTGGCGTGAACGGCTGTTTTCAGGTTTGAACCGTGGGGGGTTTTGTTTGTGTTGTTTAGGTGTGGTAGATTTACTTTAGTGGGTTGTTGATTACTTGAAATAGTTGGGTGGCCACACCCGTCAGACGGCATGTTCTAACTCTAACAAAAGATATCGCACGTTGGATATGCTTATCCTACATGCTATAGCAGCACCAACGCCCCTTTCTTATGGTTTTGTCTTTAGGACATCAAAGCGAGACAAAGATAACATTAACTCGAAGGTTTTATTATATGCCATTAATGCTGACTGTTATGGTGGCGTGAGGGGCAACATTTTCCACAAAAACAAATGCTAAATTGGTTATTCATTCTCATGGATACAACTTGCCATACAAACACAAGATCAGAAGAAAGATTGCATTTGTTCCTATCTGTTGTAGGCTTTTGACATCTGTTATTGTCAATAAATCTCATGCTTTGATACTACATCCTTACAACCTTTAAATCCAACTGATGTAAGTTATTATGTATACATCAAATAGGTTTGAACTGAGGTTAAAAGAACAACATAAACTTTGCATCTCAAAAGAATGAATTTCTACTCTTATTTTATGTTGCAGATTGGAGCTAACTTATGCATTTGATAACGATATATGGTGCAAAATAAAAGAGAGCCATGATGCGAATGAGCTTGCACAGGTATATTCCGTAACCCTTATACCATTGTAGTTGCCGAAATCTAAATGTACAAAGTGTTGTTTTAACATTATTACATGATGGTTTCATTATAGATGAGCATTGATAAACAATGGAATGAGTGTCTTGATTAAAATGACATGATAAGCTTCATATTTCATGTGAGTGTATTAGTTCTATAATCAATACTGATCCATGTATGTTTTGGGAGAATGCTAAGAAAATGCAAGGTTGGGTATCTTTTTTTGTGAATTGCTAGAGGATTGTGATTAATATAAGTGTGAAAGATTTGGGTTTAAAGACGTTGGCTGGAGGTACGCCGACTATTTCGTACATTAAAAAAATTCCCATAGGCCCAACTTTTACACCCACAAGTTTGTGTTGTCACCGTTAATTAATCGGATCCATCAAAAACTGTTTATGCCATCTGTGAAGCACACAACAATTGCAATTTAGCGAAACTGAAATAGTCATAACCTTGCAAGAAATGACAATCGATATTAATTATCCGAATTATTACGTGTTCAAGGGAAAAAATATTAGTTGTTACTTTGCGTATGTTGTATGGTTAAATTCATGTAATATACAGAACCTTTTTATTATGACTTTGCTTTTTTGCTATTAATTTGTAGAGAATAGCACCTTTTAAAACTTTAAATACATATAACTATAAATGTAAAGTTTTCATGTGCAGATTTAGTAATGAACTGTATTACTTACTTAACTTTGCACATGTAACTTCAAGCTTATTGCCTTTTTTTTTTATATAACTAATTTTGCAACTTCAAGTTTATTGCTTTTCTTTGTAACCGCACAAATCTTTTTTTTTTTTTTTTTGTAACCCCACAAATCTTTTTTTTTTAGAATGACAATATGCAAAGCAATTAAATGTTGTTTCAATTATGTTTGTACCCACTTTTTTTGTAACTGTACTATTGGTTGTTGCAGCTAATAGTTAGCCAAGGAATGTTAGAGCTTAAGATTACTTGAACTGACGCTATGATTTAAATCGAGTTCCTTAATCCTTAGTACCTATATATGATTTGGTCAAAGTAGCAAGATAGCATTTGATCGAGCTGTATGAGGAAAGTCAAGTCGTTGCAGATGTAGCTGATAATTTTAGACACTGTGTTGCGGTTAGATGAGAGAGTAACGATGTAAATGCCGATGTAACATGGCAAGTTATGTGTACTGTATTTGATCTAAATACCTTATGAAACGGCACATTTGGTTGGTTTTATACATAACATCAAAAAGCCTATCTAAACTTATCTATACATATAATCTATACATATAATAAAAGCTTACAATATTTTTTACGTCTTATTGAAACGACACATTTGATGGGAATGTCAAGACTAAAATTAAAAATGTGGTGTATAAGGAAATATTTAGTAATATTTGAATAAAATTTGTATTGCATGCTTTTAAATATGAATAAATATTTCTACTATATTTTTTTTACGTCTTACCGCTCAATATAATTGTAACTTGGTGAACTGCGTGTCAACGCGGGCAAAAGTCTAGTACATATAATAAACCAAAGACATTTTAATGACATGACATTCAAAGAGGGTATTCTCTTTATTGAGTGTGTCATGTGTCATCCCATGTGGCAAAACCTTTATTTTAGGAAAATAATAATTTAAAAACAAAATTAGATTTTTATCTCTAATGTTTTCTCCCACAACTTTTAAACGTTAACATCTTTTATACACGAGATTTTTTAAAGAAAAAAAATTACACCAAATTAATGAGCGTTTTATTATCTTTCTAACGAGTACCATAGTGCTATATAAAAAACGGAGAAAAAAACCGACTATTTTTTGTAACCCGACATGTATTGTTACAGATTTGGAATTAGTTTAAAAAAAATTGTGGGTTTGGGTCGGGCCTGGGATTAGGTGATACCCGACCCAATTACCCTTTTTTTTATATTAGAATATGATAACTTATGACAGAGATTTGTTTAAAATAATAATAATAATAATAATAATAATAATAATAATATTCATTAATCATTGGCAAGTCATTAATTATGTTGTCATATTAGATATTTTATTATATCATATTAGATATTTCAACCCGGGACGCTCTCCAACAGGTAATTGCTATGTTTTCTTTTTCTACCATATTCTGAAATAACTCAAATCTTATTGTATGCAATTAAAGATCTTTGACTGAATGTATTGGTGTTAAACAATCTATGTCCCCTTGAAGTGCTTGGGATCTTAATATTCTATTTTAGGTGTTGATGTTGTAAGATGAAATGGATCTTTTGGTATTTTTTTTAGGAAAAATGGAAATAAATAATCCCAACTATTCACTATTGGCCAATAACAGTCTCAACTACGAAAATCACCAATATTGGTCCCAACTTTCGACATATTGGAAACCAACGGACCCAAACTAACGGAGGCTAACTCCGTTAGTGTGATGCTGACGTGGCATGCCACGTAGGATGCCACATAGGATTATTTTGCCATGTGGCATGCCACGTAGGATCATCTTGCCACCTAAGCATGCCACGTCAGCATCACACTAACGGAGTTAACCTCCCTTAGTTTGGGTCCGTTGGTTTCCAATATGTCGAAAGTTGGGACCAATATTAGTGATTTTCGTAGTTGGGACTGTTATTGACCAATAGTGAATAGTTGGGATTATTTATTTCCATTATTCCTTTTTTTAAAAGTATTTAATGTAAGTTGATACATAGATGTCATTTTTATAGCTTAGATACTTCTAATTTTATTCACTTTACTTAGATTTCTCAACCCGGGACGCTTCCAGGGTATAAGCTAGTATAAATATAATAAACTGAAATCAAAACATGATTAGTCAAGAGGGCATGGCCCACCCACTACCCTCTTTAACAATGGTTAAGCTGTTAACACCCTTTACGTTTAACGTCCCTTTGCCAAAGACCGTACTGGTTCTTAACCGGGGGTCACAACCACTTCATTAGGGCGTGACCCATTACGAATGGACTAAGTGTATATCATGTAGTATGGTTTAGTGTTGTTTATTTTAGTATTAAATATATAAAGGTTTTAACCATAGTAAACTATTTAACCAAATAAATATATGATATTACACGTGTAATACTATTATATATTAACGACCTGTTTGTAGCATAGTTAGATTTTTCAGATCATATATTATACTTATTATATCCCATACTCATACTTAAATCCCAGTTGGTACTTAAAATTGTTATTTAAAACAAAATTTATTATCTATTTTTTGTGTACTTGGAATTATAAACTCACAATCATAAAATATTTAAAATACTTTATTACAATATATTAAATGTTTATTATTATTATTACGTCATAATATATTAAGGGGTTGTTTGGTCTCTTAATGATTCTATCAAAAGCATATCCTTAAATCGGTCAGCATTAGATGTGTTTGGTTTACACGACAAATCATAATCAGTTAATAAGCATCTTACGGGTCTTACCCATAAAGTTTTAAAATGATGTTGAATGAATATGTTACCCCTTTATACATTCAATTGTGTTCATAACTCTCAGCTGGCCACTCACGCACCATCTCCTCGACTCACCACCACCTCCTCCACCACCAACTAGTTAGGCTAAACCAAGTCAGGCGTCTTACTGTTACTAGTTCAGAGTCTCTTACCGAATCAAACCTCTAAATTACGTACTTGTCAATAATAGATTGAAGAAACTGAGTAAAGGTGTTCAAAAGGATAAACTAAAAAAATCATATGGCTCATCTGTATTGCCAAAGGGTAGACTAAATAGTAAATAATAACATAACTAAATATTAAAGAAAAAAATGAGTAAACGTGTAAAATAAGTCAAAACTACTGAATCATTTAAAGTTTTTTACATTGTTATATTTAATCAGCCGAATAAACACTTAAATAAAAAAAATAAAAATGAATTTAAATTTAAATTTTAACTATTAGTAAATAGAGCATCTTAACAAACATGAACAAAATAATTGTTTTTTTAAATGAAATGTTTCTGAGTTTTTTTAATGACAATGTTACATCTTTCTAAATTACACTAAATAAATCTGAATCTACTTCTTGTTTAAAATTGAACTCAAGACACTCTAGCAAAAGCATTTATTAAATGAGCTACCCAATAAGTGTTTTTATTTTCCATTATTAAAGCAAAAAAAACAAAATACGAAAGTTACATCATAATAGCAGGTAGACGGGCAACAAGCTGCGCCGCCACCCCCTTTTGAATTGCAAACCCTAGTCTACTAAAGACAAAACCTTGCCCCCCCGGGGATGAAACATTGCTGTGGACGACCCGCTGGACCCTGGTCAAGAAACGAATAGCTTCTGGCGCCAGGGAGCCAAAAGTGTCGAAGGCCAGAGGGATAAAGACATGTTGGTTATCTGCACAAGCTTTAGCGTGTTTATCTACTTTCTTTGATTCCGCCTTTCTTGATGCTTGCCCAGCTACGAACCCTGTTTCCCTTAACCCGACCAGCGGAGATACCCCGGTGAGGTCCACACATGCATGTTTCCCCCTCTCCCAACCAAAGATTCTAGGCTAATCCATAATACAAGTCATTACAAAAAAAAAAAAAAAAATGCTAAAACCACCATAAACAACAAAGCATTTATTAAAATTCAAAGTAAATAGAGAGACTGACGGTGTGAGGTAATGTTCACAATCACCTCAACTTAACTGGGTAGCGCTCCCAACACCGCTCCTCCTCCCCCGTTGGGGAGGGGAGGTATGAAGCCTCGCAATAAGCTCTTGCTCTTAATGTGCGTTAAGGATGATTTTGATGAGCCCTTATGTTGCAACCAATCAACTTTTCTTTCCTTGTTTTTAGTTAATAATTAAGAGTATCTATTCAACAACACTTCAATTAAGGGTGAGAAGTTTAAAGCCCTCTCTTTCTACATGGTGCTAAGACCATAGGGTATGGAGGAGGCCCATCATCCATGCCTTGCCTCCACCTCAGCTGTCACGTCAGCGTGGGGTAGGAGCATCCATGAGATGATGGTCCTAGGGGTGTGGAGAGAGGCCCATCATCATTTATTGTTTTTCCTTTTTTTTTTTGATTTTGTATTTAATAATATTATTAATAAAATAAAAAGTAAAGATGTATTTAAATAAAAAACAAACATTTAAATTAAAAAAAAGGTACTCCTAAAATTTTTAAAACCTCCAACACTTAAAAAAAAACGTACACTACAAATTAAAAAAAAAACAAACACTTAAATAAAAATAAAAAACATAGCGAACACTTAAAATAAAAAACTACGAATTATATTTTTTTGCGATCATCTCCTTCATCTTGAGCAACACGGGACGGTCTGCTTCGGGGTAGTCGTTGATATCTGATGTCATTATTCGCCATTCTTCTATTTGGCGATCTTCATTCTTTTGGCGAGCGCTTTCCTCCACCCTCTTTTGCTTTAAGCGAAGTTTTTCTTCGACTTCGCGTTCCTTCAATTTCTTCTTCTCTGCTTGAGTTTCGCTAAAGGTATTTTTGAAGGATGCCAATTCAGCGACCAAACCTTCAAGCATTGACCCGCTCCCGCTCCCTGACGCGACTTGTTTTTTTGCCGCCGCTTGCCTTTTAGCTTTGTCCCTCCTTATGGGTCGTGGCTCCTCTTGAACTCGAACGGTATTATCCTCCAACTCTGGGTCGTCGTTTATATTTATTTGACAACGACCGGTGGACCCGCCTCCCATGCTATAATCGCCCGACTCTGAAGTTTTGGTTCTCTTGGCGCTTGCAACCTCGTTTGGAACCGGTGACCATTTGGAACTTGTCTTCAAAACCATCCATGCACGAACATGAGGAAAAACAGCTCTATGCTTGTCTTCATATCTACGCATCGCCTCCTTGAATATCATATCCTCGTTAAACCCACTTGGAGGATTCACATACAACGGGTTATAAAACTTGATGAACTTCCCGATTGTAGTGTTCATTTTCCTCCACTTAGAACTTATCGCCTCTTGTTTGCGATAAACACCTTGCTCCATCAAGTCGTGAAACTTCTTTCCCACTTCAAGGTATAAACTGTCTCCCGTTTGATTAGTACCTACGTTTTTAAATAAAACGTATATTAGAGAAAAAAAATGAAACAAGTATTGTATAGAAATAAAAAAATTAAACGTAACAACTATTGTATAGTAATAAAAAAATTAAATGTAACACATATCGTAATTTTTTTTTTACCAACGATGGGATCTTTCGAAGTAGCCAAATAAGCTTTCGCTAAAGCTTCTTCTTCTATTTTCGTCCAAGGGGTTTTTTTTATACGACCCTTCTTCTTTATCTTGACCTTGTTTTTTTTTCCCCTTCCCCTTCCCCTTCGAACGTTCCACTTGTGTTTCGGGCACCTCCTCCACCTCATCTTCTTCTTCATCTTCGGGTTCAAAAATGGGTTGTCGTTGTCGTTGTGGTTGTTGTGACGTTTGTGTTTGGAGAGATGGGTGGAATGGCGGAGTTTGTAAAAGTTGGGTAAAAGATTGAGGGTTATGGTGCATTTGCATTTGACTAAATTGGTTAAAGGTAGTGGGGCTTTGGTGCATTTGGGAATATTGGGAGAAAGGGTTGGGACTTTGTTGGAAACCCGAAAATGTAGCCCAAGTTGGATCAATTGGCATCGTGTAACCCGGTGTCGTGAACGGGTTTGTAGTCGGGTTATTTTTATTTTGTTGTGGTGTTTGATTCGGGTTTGGGTTGTGTTGGTAGGGATCCATTGCAAATTATAAAAAATAAGAAAGAGATAGAAGTATTTTATAAAAAAGAGAGGAGGATTGTGAGGAAATAGGGAGTATTTTGTGGGTTTATATAGGATTTAAATTAGTTTTTTTTTTTTTTTTTTTTAACGGTCACAAAAGGCCAAGGGGCCCACCTCCAACGTTCAAAACTCCTTGGTATTCGGCCCGGCACCAACGGCAATATTTGGCCGCCTATGCCGCCCCACCTCCATGCCGCCCCAGGGGGGTGGTGTAGCGAGGCCCGGCATAGGCTTGCCCCTCCTATGCCGCCCCCCACACCCCCTGGTCTAATGTAGTGCAAACATGGCATAGAAAAGCCCCGGGGTTTTTTATTTCACACACTCAGTCTAAGGATTATATTGTAGTTTTACTAAAATATTTAGAGAAATAAGTAAAAGTTATTAATATTCTAAGGAGAAAATAAAAGGCCACTAAAGTTTAAGAAAAGAAAAAAGATTAGAAGATTATTTCACATCCTTAAATTTCACTTGTGGAGTTTTACCGTGAGGCGTGTGACACACAAGGATCCAAGTTAACGGTCACAATAAATGACAACTATATGTATAAAATACGTAAACCAAAACCATGCAATTTTTATAACATAATCCACTACAGCGGAAGCTTAAGTAAGTTTACATCCCAAAACAGTAATTAACAAATGTCTGATAATGTTGAAACAATGCAAATGAGACCTAGATGTCGTACGACTCCGTGCGCCTAATCCATATGTTGCTACCTTAGCGACCTGAGAAAACATGCTAAAAATGTCAATATATAATGCTGGTGAATTCACAGGTTTTTATAAAATGTTTCCATAAGTTTTGAAAGATCAATCCTGTTACTACTATGTTATATGAACGTTAGCTAGACGTATGTATTGTTACTACTATGGTTGGAAACCATTACTCGACACGAATACAATATGAATACCAATATGAATACAACTCGAATACGCTACTGTCATCCACGGTACATTGATCGAGACAATATGCACCCATCCGACCTCCAGTCGACCCGGGTGGGGCAGGTCACACCCAATAGATCTATCCACGTTTCCCCCGCTGTGCTCCCCCGCACATTCATGGTTTCATTGGGACTTAGGATCAGCCGTATAGTAAACAAAAGATAACCATAGTATAACATGATCCTTACAAATCCAAAGTACGTAGCATGTTTCTCCACCGAAAGTAAAACCAGTAAACGTGGGGCCGTGAAACTCACCTTAGGTTGCGTTCTTGAAAACAGTTAAACTGACAATGCTATGATAGTCCTTAATACCAGAGACCTATCATAAGATGTATATAAGTATCCAGACTAATAACCCATAGATTAACTAGTCACTGAATGTCCAGACCATAACCGTGTACGTTTGAAAACACGTTTGAACGTTAACCTGACCACACAAGACAAGACTCAACAACCCATTGGTGACCCGACATCCCCGTGGTAGCCAAAAACAAGTAACCAAGCAATCATGTGTAAATACGCACCTTATACGCATAACAGTCCACCAATTCTAGCATATAGTTCACATACAACACATACGAGTCATAACGCGTGTTACCAGGTTTCCGGACATGCCACGGGGCTTACACTATCTTCCTAGGTGTCAAATAATGTTTCGGGGTTTCAAAATACATTTCCAGCATCAAAACACACGACTAGGTATCAAGCAGGCAACTAGAAAAGCCAGTCACCACTTTGGAGGGGCGAGTAGGCCCTTTTCAGGCGACTAGCTAAGCTAGTTGCCCCCTGCAGGTGCATCAACTCTTTTTGCGCGCGAAACCCTCCAAATCCGATCCGAAGCATGTAAAAACACCCAACATCAATTCACAATCATCAAAAAACCCAATCCCAACAATAAACCCCAATTTATCATCAGTCAAACACCCTAATTGCAAGTATTTCCCAAAATAGCATAATATTATAAAACATCACATCATTGCTTGAAAACCTTACCCTAAATGGCAAATAATCAGATTTCATCACATAATCACATTCCAAACATCAGCATACTGTTACTACATCATTCTAGCATAACCCTAACATCATTCAATCATCAAATCATCCTATAACATCCTAAATCCTCTTAATGCACTCAAACGGGTCAAAACTCATATTATCATCAAAACACATCAAACAACCTTCATAATCCGAGATAATCATCCTAATAACTCATGTATATCATAAAACATCAAACACATAAGACTCTCCATGTTTCAATCATCAAAAACCGTTTTATGCATGAATCCTCCATATAGAACCCATTTAAATGGTTAGACTTGTTTTAGAACTGTTTTCAAAGGTTTTTAAAGACAAAACTTTATAAAACCAGGCCTGGACCTTTAGGGATCAAAATAACGACATGACACAAGATTAGGATGAATAACACACCTTAGATCTTGCTTAGAATGATGTTTTAGACTTGGAAATGGTAGATTTAGTGCAAAAACGGGTTCCAGAGGTTAAGGAAAGTGTGAGAGAGGTTTGGGGCGAGTTAGGGTTTCACAAATGATGTATAACAAGTCAAGTATGGTATTTATAGTTGTTGCTAGTCGTCCCAGACATAACAGGTCACTAGGCTGTTGCAGGTAGCAACTGGGGTAGGCAGTCGCCCCTATAAGAGGCGACTAGCAGGTTGTTTTTGTTTTTCGGCGCGTTAAACATTATTTTAACATATAATAACACGTATTCACATACCGACAAGTTATATAATGATTATAAACACATATTACTTGATAACTAACACGTTCACATTCGTTCACCAATTCCTAGTGTAAGTGCATGATGTCCCTAGGCTAGTATATATGTTGATTGGACGTGTCACGGGGTGTTTGGAAACGTTTATGCGTGTTTTGGGGTGTTTGGGAACCAACAGGCGAGTAGGAGAAGCCTTATTGGCGAGTATAGTGCTACTCGCCATTACTACTAGCGATTAGACTGATACTCGTGTGTTTGTATAGGCGATTAGGCCCAATCGCCTATACTGCATGTGGTTCAGCTGTTCTACTCGCCTATACTGTCCTGTACGTGTACGGGAGGTATAAATAGGCCCAATCATTACCCTAATCATTAGTTCTTGCCTCACACACTCTCCAAACACCCTCCCTTGGTCTGTAAGGTCTGATTTGATCTCTGTAAACACTCGTGCTCTGTTTTTAGCGATTAATCGATAATCTTTTGACCCGTGTGTGTGTTGTGATTACTCGTTTGTCTTAGTTTCATTATCGTATCTGTTGTTAAAGCATATTAGAGGGATTCCGCACCTCTAGTATAAACCCCGTGATTGTTGGATTTAGCGTTATTCGATCCTACAAGTGGTATCAGAGACGAGGCTCTTATCACGGGTGTTTTAATAACAAAAACGAGCAAAAACAGGTTGTTTTTGGTGTAAAAGTTCAGATTTTTAAGCAAAAACTTGTTCTTGTTTTTGAAACTTTGAGTTTTTGTCAAAAACCCATCTTTTTCAACATCTTGGTGTGTGTTTATGGATTAAAACGTGTGTTTTTTATTAGGTTTTGTTCTAAAAGTGTTTTGGAAACTTTTCCAATCATTTGGGGTATAAACACATTGTTTTAGATAAGATTTTGAGGCAAAAACGGCTGTTTTTGAGCAAAAGTGGGGTTACAGATCAGATCTAGCGATTACGCAGACATTCTAGCGATTAGGAAACCCTAATCGCCTATCTTTAGGCGATTACAAAGAGGTATAAGCGATTAGCCTGGTAATCGCCATTATCTCACACGATTACATCCTACTCGCCACTAATCAACCCTAATCGCCTATACATTAGGCGATTACAGGATCCTTTGACTAAATTAGCCTCTAATCGCCCTTACATATAGCGAGTAGAGGCCTACTCGCCTTAAATAGGTGTGTTTTAGACCCTACTCGCGTGTAAGGTCCCCAAACTCAAGCAATTACACCCTAATCGCCTATAATCTCACAAATAGTGTTCCTAATCGCCTATAAGGACCTGAAACTGAAAAATTTGACTAAGTATCGGACTTTTGACATATATTAACATATGGCGAACCCGTGGGGACATCTGAGTCAACCGAGACCTCAGTATAATCAACAAATGAACAATCAATCTAACGTACCCACGAACCCTTGGCAGTATTCAGCAGAACGTAACGCGCAACGGATGCAGCAATCGCAAATGCAAGCGAATGTTGCCGGAATCAATCCGTGGGCGCTAGCTGCTCAACAGCAAATGGTGAACACGAATCCATGGGCACTCGCGGCTGCTGCAAACTCTCAGAAAAACCATCTGTCTTCCGTACTCATGAGCGACTTAGAGACGGGTAGTTCTAACAGGGCACCGAAGCTGCAGTACATGTCCGACTACCACGGTTGGAAGGGCAGATTTCAGACATATGTCGAGGGCATCGATGGTCTTGTATGGTCGGCTATCGAGACAGGGTACAGTCGGCCTTTAGTTGAGAACTCCACTACTCCGATCTCTATTGAAGACATGAATGAAGATCAGAGAAAGAAATACAACTATGAGAAGAAGGCGATGGCTGCATTGAAGCAAGCTCTTCCAAAGGACATCCTCCATCAATTCGCTCAGTGCACAACATCTCAGATGCTTTGGTTAGCATTGGCTGAGCGAAATGAGGGTAATATGAAGACAAGAAAGGTCAAAATGGATCAGCTGAAGAAGGAGTTCGAGAACTTCAATGCTATAGGGAACGAATCTCTGAGGGATTTGACGGCTAGATACTACCATCTGATGTCAGAAATGTATCAGTACGGGGTCTTATATTCATCTGCGGACCTTGTAGAAAGATTTGCTGAGGCACTACCTCCCCACTGGCATCAATGGTTGGATATTCTAAAGTCAAATAATGCATATCAGACTCTCTCCATAAATGAGTTCATCACCGAGCTGGAGAACAAGGAGATAGAGGAGATCAGGAGAGCAAACAAGGCGCTCATTCCACAGAATCCCAGCATCTATTATGGGAATCCTCTTCAGGACACCAGTGTGGGTGGAACCAAACCACAAACTGCTTTTGTGGTTAACCCGGACCCAGTCTATGCATTCGACAACTATGGTCCCCCAACTGATGTTCCTCCTCCTACATATCCTTTTGGACCTAACCCGTATCCTTTGAATTATAATGCTAACCAGTTTGGTGTTAATCCGTTTTCTCATCTTGCAGCACCAGCGCAGGCAACTGCAAACTTTAGTGGACCCTCTTCTGCAGGTTTTGGCGGGGCTCCAGCTACAAGTTATGGTGGATATGGAGGTGCTTCTTGTTCCAATCAAGGTGGCTATCAGACCAATACAGTCCCAGAGCAGCTGAACACTGCGGGTTTAGGAAAGGTGACTATAGAGCTAGCTCAAGAACACATGGCTCTATTGTCGACTTTGGTGAACTCCTATAGTGGATTGGTGGCTGGACAGATCGGGAATCCTCATCTTACACAGGAGGATTACTCGCAGATTGATAAGGACGACATGGATCTGATCGACATTCAATGGCACTTCGCGAGCGTGGTGAGAAGGGCAAAGGATTACATGGAAAGGACGGGAAGGAGAGATGTCTTGATCAACAATAACACCAAGTTTGGGTTTGACAAAACAAAGGTCACATGCTACAACTGTGGCACAAAAGGGCATTTTGCAAGGGAATGTGACCGACCAAAGCAGCAAGGAAATCAGAATCCCTTCAACAACAATAGAGCCAATCAAAATCAGAGGCAGCAAGCTCAGGGTCAACCTAATACTGAGCGTGCCATTGTTCCAGTCAACAACCAGAATCAGAACCAGAGGCCGCCTGCAAACAACAATCAAGGTCAAGCCATGGTTATTCAAGCTGATGAAGGCTATAACTGGAACCATCTGATCATCGGAGACGAAGCTCCTCAAGGTGGTGCAGCCTGTTTCGCTCAACAAGCATCTGAAGCACCAGCCGAAGTTGAAGAAACCTCGAGTCAGTCTGACATCATCACTTCTGAAACCGAGATGTCTGACTGTGACTCGGAGTGCGATTCTGATAGTGGAGAAGATTTGGAGGAGTTGTTAGCTGAAGCAGATGCATTGATCAGCAAAAGATCATTTCTTGTGGATGCTGACTGCACAGAGAAGAACTACGGCGAATTCTTTGGAGCTCAGAAGACAGCAGCTCACTATGCATTGATGGCCATCACTGAATCGTCGAACAAGGTAAGTTCTTCTTCTGATTCAAAGTTAGATTGTGTAGAGTGTAATCAGCTGAAATTCAGAATTAAAGAATTAACTGAAGAAAATCTGAATTTAAAAGCTGATGTTGGTCCGTTGCATCAATTGATTCCTTGAGACAAAAGGAGAAAAATTTTCTAAGTACAATTGAAAATTATAAAAAGGATGTTTCTGAACTGTCCAAAACCTTAGCTAACAAACAGATTGCTATAAATAATTACATCAATGAGGTCGAAGACACTAAGAAACAATTGGCCATTGTTAACTGTGACTATGAAAAGATCAGGAAAAAGCTTGAGAGTTATTTAAACTGCAAGTATGTCCTTGATCACATAGTTGAACACTCTGACAAGGAAGGTTTCTCTACCAGTCCCAAATACTCTCAGTGTCCACCTCCGGTGAGATTCGAACATCACAATTTTGATGTCTTGCCGAAGGAGGAACTTGTGGACGTGGCAGCCGAGGCAGCAAAAGCTGCAGAGGCGGCCAAGGTTACTGAAGCAGCTAAACCTGCTGAAGTCACTAAGGTTGCTACTCCTGCTAAAGCTGTCAATTTGTGTGAGAAACCTGATGATATCAGTGTATATGACACTGACACTTCGGATGATGAGCTCGATGAACCTCCTAGGTATGCACCGGTTAAAACTATAGATGTTCCTCTTGAGAATCATATCATTACAACTGAAACCTTGAGTGAACTGCAACCGAAAGTGCAAACCGAGGATGGGAGGAGGATTAAGGTGTTCTATAAGTTAAAAGGGTCTGAAAGGGTGTATGCTGATGAGGAAGTCCCTCTTAGATGTATCACCCCTGGTCTTGTTGCCAAAATTTGGCAAGAATCTGTCATTACCATAGAAAAAGAAACCTGGAGTAAAAACAAGGGTAAGGGTAAGGGTAGAAAAGATCAGGGAAATCAGGCTAATGAAAATAACAAGAAAAATCAAAAGTTGAACACCGTTAATCCTCAAAATCAGGCTCAAAAGAACGGTCCGAAAAAGCATGTGACTGAGTTTATTAGATCGAGCGGCACTGAAAGAAATGACGATCCTCAAGTCGATCAGCAAAGAAGATGTCTTGAGGATCTAAAACATAAAAACTCATTTGTCGTTCCATCTAACAAAAGAAACAAAAAGGAGACCAAACCCGGATCTCCTAAGTTTGAAGAATATAGATCCTGTCACAAGTGCGGGGAACGTGGGCATTTAGTTGCTGCGTGCCCTGAATTGAGACGAGAAAGGATCAAAGTGGATGATCCTCCCTGTTCTAGCAAATCCAAGCAACCGGTTTCTCCCAAACTCTCAGAGAAACAAAAGGGAAAGCAGGTTGTTTATGATAACCGCAACAAAATTGCTATGAACCAAAAGCCAGTTGATGGCAGGGGTCCACAGCTGAGGGGGAGCGCTGTTCCTCCAAAGGTTGAAGCAGCGCCTAAGCCACCAGCAAAGGCTGCAGCTAAACCGCTGGGCAATCCCAAAGCTGATCCACGCACAGTTAATTCTGAAGTGGATCCAAAATCTGTTCCTCCAAAGGAATCCAAGGCTGGACCTTCTAGCCCACAGGCAAAGAAGAAGCCCAAGCCAAAGAAACCTGAACAGATTTGGAGACCCAAGTCACCAACCAAAGAAGGAGAGTCATCTGCTGGAAAAGGCAGTGCGGTACCATCGGAAACAACTCCAACACCAATTGGGAAATGGGTTGACTTTCCGATGTTAGATGAAGTTGGTAGACCCAAGACCGTGAAGGCTTGGGTCCCCCTTAACCACTGAACTTTGAATGTTTGTGCAGGGAGTTCCACAGGGCCTTATCAGCAGCCTATGGATTGTTGATAGTGGAGCTTCAGGGCACAAGACGGGCGATTTATCCCTGCTTTTTGACA
This sequence comes from Ambrosia trifida, assembly GCA_028751855.1. NCBI lineage: Eukaryota > Viridiplantae > Streptophyta > Magnoliopsida > Asterales > Asteraceae > Ambrosia > Ambrosia trifida. The sequence goes on along the minus strand of CM054133.1, from coordinate 27,963,653 downwards.
TAAAGAATATCAATGGGGGGTATGTTGCCTTTGCTGGTAATAAAGGGGGTTATATAACAAAGGAAGGAAGTATGAGCAACGGCATAGTAAGCTTTGAAAAGATAAGCTTTGTTAAACAGATAGACCACAACCTGCTGAGTGTTTCACAGATATGTGACAAGAAGTTCACTGTATTCTTTGATGACAACGCATGTTTCATTCTGAAGCCTGGATTCAAAATACCGAAAGAGTGGGTCATGATCTCAGCTCCCAGGGTCAACAACTTATACGTCCTGGATATGAGCCGAGCAATGACAGCGAAAGGTCAGGTCACTTGTTTTCTGTCAAAGGCGACAGAGAAGGAATCGATTATGTGGCACAGACGAATGGGACACATCCACTTGAGGAAAATGAACCATCTGGTCCAGAACCAACTAGTGGAAGGTGTTTCTGTTAAGAATTTTCATTTAAACGATGTCTGTGTCTCATGCAAGAAAGGGAAGCAGAAAAGAAAGTCTCACAAGCCTAAGAAGACAAACTCAGTTAGTCTACCTCTCGAACGACTGCACATGGACCTGTTTGGCCCAGTCAATCGAAAGAGCAAGAACGGTGACTCATACTGCTTAGTGGTTACGGATGATTATTCTAGGTTTTCTTGGGTTGTGTGCATGAAGCACAAGAGTGAAACTTTTGATTACTTGAAGAATCTGTTTACTAAATTGGAAAATATATATCAGCTAAAGATCCGTAGGATCAGAAGCGATAACGGAACAGAGTTCAAGAATCACGCTATGGAGGCGTTATGTGCAGAAAAGGGTATTCATCATGAATTCACAGCGCCATACACTCCTCAGCAAAACGGGGTTGCAGAAAGAAAGAATCGGACTCTTATTGAGGCAGCCAGAACTATGCTCGCAGACTCGAACTTGCCTGTGATCTTCTGGAACGAGGCAGTTCACTGCGCGTGTTATACTCTGAATAGGGTTCTAACGGTAAAGAAGCTTGGAAAAACCTCTTATGAGCTTCTGAACCGAAGGAAACCGAACTTAGAGTTTCTGGAACCTTTCGGGGCTCCATGCACCATGATACATCCCGATGGGAAGTTTGGTGCAAAGGCAGAAGAAGGTTTCTTTGTTGGTTACAGCACTCCCAACAAAAGAGTGTACAACAAAAGAACCAACAACGTTGAGGATTGGCTTAATGTCGATGTTCAGCGTTATACTGCCAATGCACCTGGTGTTGGACCTGATTGGTTGTTCGACTATAAGGGTCTATTTGATTCCTTCAACGTGGAGAATTTGGTGGATGATGCTGTAGCGCAAATGTATTACGAATGTGAAAACGCAGCTAGCTCTCCGCTAATGCGTCCGATCGTGGTTAATGCACCTGCGCCTGCTCCATCTGATGCCTCTGCATCCACGGGTCCCCCCGATAAAACCGCAGCAGCAGAAGTTGAGGAAGTTTTTCAGGAAGCGTCTGCAGAGGTTCTCGAATCTTCATCTTCCGACGACGATTTTGCAGAGTCTCATGAAACTCTCACTGAGGAACAAGCTGGAAATGGTGAATCTACCACTACAGCTCCAGTTAATCCGACAGGAAACAATCAAGCTGGTCCTTCTTCTTCAGCAGCTCCAGGGATAGGTCTTCGGATTGATCTCTCCGGTTTTAATATGCAGCCCGCTGCTCCCTCTAGTTCAAGCGCAGCTGAGACAAATATATCTCAAGGTTTGGAGAACCTAAATTTGCATTCGGATGATCCAGTGCCGGCACATCCGGAATCTCGGATTCACGACACTCATCCGATGCAAAATGTGATTGGTAATCCGACTAGCAGAGTCATGACGCGCAGTCAGCTCAGAAATGCTAGTTCAAGTGACAATACAGGTACTCTGGCACTCTATTCGGAAATCAGAAAAGCAGGTCATCAGAACGATTGGTCCTTCGCCTTATATGTTTCTCAAACTGAACCAAGAACTGTGCAAGAGGCACTGAGGGAAGAACCATGGATTGAAGCAATGCAAGCCGAACTTCAGCAGTTCCAAAAGCTAGGAGTGTGGGACTTAGTTGACTTACCTCCAGGCTCGAAAAAGATTGGAACAAAGTGGGTCTACAAGTGTAAACGGGATGACCGCGGGGTGATTATAAGAAACAAGGCTCGATTAGTTGTCCTCGGCTTCCGTCAAATCGAAGGAATAGATTACAACGAAGTATACGCTCCAGTTGCGCGCCTTGAAGCTATCCGGATGTTCTTAGCTTACGCTTCGTACAAACGGTTTAAGGTGTATCAAATGGACGTGAAAAGTGCTTTTCTGTATGGTGTCGTGAAGGAAGAGGTGTATGTTGCTCAGCCACCGGGGTTTGAGGATCCGCTGCATCGCGAAAAAGTCTACAAATTGAACAAAGCGTTGTACGGACTCCATCAGGCACCGCGTGAATGGTACCAAATGCTTAGCAACTATCTGATATCCAACGGGTTCAAACGCGGACTCGTGGACTGCACCTTATTCACCAAGGAAAAGGGTGGTGATCGTCTTCTGGTACAGGTTTATGTTGATGATATTATTTTTGGGTCTACTAATGATGTCATGTGCAGGGAATTCGAAAAGCTTATGCAGGACAAATTTGAGATGAGCTCGATGGGGGAGATGCAATTCTTCCTCGGTCTACAAGTAGAACAACAAGAGTCGGGGATCTTCATCCACCAGACAAAATACGTTGCTGACATCTTGAGCCGGTTCCAGATGGAAGACTCTACTCCAGTAGGCACACCGATTCAGACCAATCACGGGATTGGGCCTGACGAGAAAGGACAAACCGTTGATCCTTTTCTCTATCGAGCTATGATAGGCTCACTCATGTACCTCACTGCATCAAGACCTGACATAATGTTCGCGACATGCTTACTATCAAGATACCAGTCAAGGCCGAAACAGTCACACCTGGTTGCTGTGAAGAGGATCTTACGTTATCTAAAGGGTTGTCCGACCAAAGGTCTTTGGTACCCTAATGACGATAAGTTTGACCTCATCGCTTTTAGTGATGCTGACTATGGCGGATGCAAGACAGACTTAAAATCCACATCGGCTGGATGCCAGTTTTTGGGACCAAGACTAGTCTCGTGGCAGTGCAAGAAGCAAGCCTCAGTCGCCTTATCCACCTGCGAGTCGGAATATGTAGCAGCATCGAGCTGCTGCTCCCAGGTTCTTTGGATACAGCAACAAATGAGAGACTACGGTTTGAAATTTCTTAATACTCCCATTCACTGTGATAATGAGTCCGCTATAGCTCTTGCTAAAGACTCAGTTAACCATTCCAAGGCGAAACATATCTTGGTTAAGTATCATTTCATACGCGATTGCTATGAAAAGAAACTTATCGATATGGTAAAAATCCACACAGACTACCAACGTGCCGATTTATTCACCAAAGCTTTTGACGGTCCTCGTTTTGAGTACCTGTTAATCTTAAACGGCATTAAAGTTAAGCAGGATTAGATCCTCATCGGTAATCGTTTTTGTAAATATTTTTTCTTTCAAAAATCAGAAAAATCCAAAAATATTGTCTTTTCGAAATTTTTAGATTTTTAGGGGGAGAAAATTTCAGAAAAATACAAAAACATTCAGAAAATGCAAAAAAAATTCAAAAAAAAAATGAGAAAATTCCAAAATCAAAAAAATTTGAAAAATGCAAAATGAGTTTCTTTGGTGAAAATGGGAAGATGATATTAACAAATCAGTCGGACTGTCTGGACCCTTATCATCTTAAAAATATTGGAACTGATAGGTAGCCTCTACAATGATGTGTCGGTAGGCTCAAAATCATTTCCAAGTTCGGCACGGTGATATAAACATAAATCATCTGAATCATGTGTGGATCAACGTGCGTTGGCATATGGTCTTGGTACCGAAATCTCGTTTGATAGCATGCCAAAATCCGAGGTTTCATGGTCTTTAAGAGGTTGGTTCATCCGGGGTGAACTGGACGTCTCTCAGAATAAATAGGAGTGGCACACGTGTCGTACGTTGGGGTAGCAGCCTGCGACTGAGACACCCCTATGTCATTTCCTGAAAAAAAAAAACAAAAAAATAGAATAAATTCTGATCAGGAGACGTCTGGGAATCCTAAAAGAGCAAAAAGATTCATATATGCCAAAACCCTATTCTCAATGAGAATTCGCTCTAAGGTATCAAATCATATACCTAAAGCATCGTACCGTGAAAAATCAAATATACGGTATTTGACTTGAACCCTGGTTTGGATCTCACTGGTCTCTCTGTTGCAGCGTTTCTGCAGACCTGATCACCACTGAGTCCACTCCTTGTAAAATACGGATGACAACAGCTTACTCACCGGTTACGAGGAAGCTTTGTGCATGACTTGATACGGGAATGTGTCGCGTGGCGGGGAACACCTTGTATCTCAGCCTTAATATTACCTTAAACGTATCTAAAGTGCCTAGCGATAAAACTTGATTTTGAGTTTAGGTGGACAACAATATCGACAGTTGTTGTAGGATGCTTATTGGTAATTTAAGCGAAAACTGAAAATATAGGGGTTCTAGTAATGTCCGTACACTGATATGATTCCCTAACCGTTGAAACTCGCAAAAATATGTTAGTGTATAGTTAGTTGATCTCCCGTTTTATTTTATTTATGCTTAGTTTAGCTTAGTTAATCATTCTTGATTGCCGATGTTGGAATCCTAATCCATTGTAATCTTACTTCTTCAAGAATAAAACGCCGAAAAATAAAAAGGGCAACTAATTGGAAACTTGTGATTTTGCCGGGTCAAAACCGTATGTTTTATCAAGTACAAGGGTCAAAAATGAAAGTTCTTCAAAGTCATGAGTCGTTATCGGTGTCGTGTGTTAAAACGTGGTGAAAAACGCATGTTTTGAACCTTGACGGGTCAAAAATGCGAGAAATGGTGCTGCAGGGGCAATTTGGTAATTTGTGTGAAAATTTACTCATTCAATCTTCTACTCGCGAGTGTATATGCGATTACATTCGTAATCGTGTGTTGGTTTTGGCGAGTACATCTTACTCGTGTGAGTGTATAGGGGAGTAGGGTATCTGTCCTTCATTACACATAAGAAACAACTACACACGAGTAGGACTTCTATTCATGAATTTGGCTAGCGAGTATCTGTACTCGTGAGTTATTTTATACGAATACAACTCTATTCGCCTTTAAGTCACACGATTAGGAATCATGTATATAACCAACACTTAGAATATTTCTCCTCATAATTTTCAAAAACCTTCTTCACTGTTTCATTCCCTCTAAACCCGGCTACCGTAAATCGTTTTGCCCGTGATATATTTGTTCTTGAATCTTGTTCCTCTTCACTAAGGTAACATTCCCTCAAAGATACAGATTTAAACTCGACATCTTTATGGGTTAAATCATTAGTTTCCTAACCGAAACCCTAGGCATCTATTTTGTGATCGTTTGACCTTATAACATGTTTGTTGATGCCGTTTCCTGATGGGGGTTTGTTAATCGGGCTGTGTAGGTTCCCTTTATACCAAAAGTATTGACAAAATCATTTCAGAACAAAAAGCCCCAAATTTGAAGGTTCAAGAACCCTAATTTTTTTAAACTTACAATTAATCCTTGTTTTAAATCTGTTAGGGTAATATTCCATAGGGGTTTTGTTGTTTATTTGTTATAGGATTAAATGCGACCAAATCCGGACTCAAATCAACACCTTTTAAAGTTTGACAAAGTCTTAGCACATGAAGACACTGTTCTAGCGATTAGCTTGTCTATTCGCGTAATAATGCAAGCGAATGAAGGATATAATCTCCTAATCGCATGAATAGTCTAGCGATTAGGTAGATTCGTATCCCTAATCGTGTCTTACAATCCCTAATCGTGTCTTACAATCCCTAATCATGTATACAGGACTCTACTCGTCTGATTATTGGCATTTACAACCTGTAATCGCCTATAACCTCCTGTTGACCAAGTTTTGTCAAACTTTACAAAGTCTTGTCCGTTTTTGTCCGTTTATGCTTGCTTATGAGTATATTATCATTGTATGATTCTTATTACGCGCTTTTGGTGTACAGGATGGAGAATTGGAAGACATCGCCAAAACACAATGTTTGTGCTTTTCTCGGACCAATTACAGCGGATAAAGGCAGAATTTTTCAAGGCGTCATCGACTTCCTAAAGCGATCAAGAATACATTATGCGATATCCAAGCAGCACGCTGCTTTCAAGGATATCCTGCTAGAGTTCTATCGAAACGCCAAGGTTGATCCCAAGGCTGATCCGATCGTGATTACCAGTTCGGTTCAAGGAAAAGAAGTTATTATCACCGAACAGATCATTCGAGAAGTGCTACAGTTTGGAGACTCTGAAGCTGATCCTATTGTGTTTGATGCTATTCTAATACGTGGCGGCTTTCTTAGGATGAAGTATTTGGGAAGAATTGACAAACAGACGATGCTGATGAAAGGTTTACTTCCGCCAGAGTTTAAGTATCTTACTCACGTGGTTTTGAAGTGCCTTGGTCCGAGAAAAGGCGCTTTTGATGCGATAAGGGATACATTGGCTTCTGCAATCGTCGCTCTGACGCTCAACAAGCCTTTTAATTTCTCCAAGATGATCCTGCACCACTTAAAGGAGATCGTGTTATTACCGCCTACAAAGAAGACCTTCATTGTCTATCACCGGTTCCTACAGTTGATCATCGACAGTCAAGTACCTGATTTGATGAAGCATCCTGCTGAATATATAGGGACTGATGATATTACTGAGGTGGAAATGAACAGGATGAAAATCTACAAGGGGCGACCGAAATCTGAATATCCTCCGAGTAGACGTCTATATGGGCACATGAAGCGAGTAGACTACGCGTCTCCACCAGGCAACAGGTGGAGACACGAAGACAGTGATTCGGAGGATGACTTACGTGTTCACAGGTTGGTGTTTAAAGAAGGGGACAACATAGGGCGTAGCACAGATGAGTTGGGAGAAAACGCCCCAGGCAGGATTTCTGACACTGCAGAAGGTGATGATGAGGAGTTTGATCCGAATGTTATTGGATTCTCTGAACATTCGGGAGCAGCACAAGAACCCGATACCTCTCAGTCTCATAGAGGTAAGGCACATATTGATGATGACGCACCAGTTGACATAACTGATGCAGATGATGACTCTGAAGCCACAGAAGATGAATCAGCTGATGTACTTACTTTAGAAGAAGATAGAGCTCTCACAGCTGAGGCGAGAGACCTTGCAAGAGATCCCACTTTCTCTCCAGGAAGTGGTGATCTTGTTGCAGATATTGATGCAGAACTTGCCTCCTCGCCTCCTGCAAAGAGACAAAAGACAACCGCCAAGAAGGACAGGGTACGAGGTAAGAAGACGATGTCTGTTAAACCTCAAGCTGAGAAAACCTCAAGAAGAAGACGGTTTACCCTTCCTGAAGCTTTTGGGGATCCAGTGACTCAATCCTCTCAAGCGGCGACAACAACAACTACAACAACAGCAACAACAACAGCAGCAACATCGACTGTCCCACTCTCTTCCAGTGCAGCTATGCCTGCGAGTGTGACTATGTCAATGCCTTCATCGGTAATCTTCACTGAGCAAGTCTCAGTTACCGTTGAAGCGACAGGTTCACAATTGGCTGCTAATCCGATTGGTGACAGAATCCGGATGATGAAAGAAGCAGCAAGATCATCAGCTGCTAGACCTTCGACTCAATCCTCATCTTCGACTCCAACAACCAACGAACAGCTTCAGCGCCAAGTCAAAGAGCTTACTGCTTTAGTGGCCGCCTAAGCACGGGAAATGGCCGAAATGAAGAGCAAAAACGCCAACATAGAAGAAAATGAGACGGCGATGTTGGAACTGATTGGAGACACTATCACAGCTAACACTGAGCTGAGAACCACTGTCGACGCACTTACTTTATCTAATCAGCAAATCTTGGAGTCGAACAGGCAGATCACGGAATCACATCAGCAGATCATGGAAACACAACAGCAGCTCATGGAATCACATCAGCAGCTAATTCAGTCTAATCGTGATCTCCAGCTCGCAAATGTGAACAACGAGCGTCGAATCACCAAGTATAGGAAGCAAAACATAAGGCTAAGGACTAGGTTGAATGCACTAACTGGAACCCAACCTAGACTTACTGGTGGTTCGGAAGCTGGAGCTAGTGCTGCTGCTGGTGATGATGATGAGGATAGTGAAGAAGATGATGATGATGAAGAGGATGATGATGAGTCTGATGACGATGATGACAATGATGGCAAGGGTGATGGTGGTGATCCCGGAGCCACAGGCGGTGGTGGATCAACAGGTGGGTCTGCATCGGGACGAACGAAGAAAAGTCACGATCGCAGAGGCGATGATCCCAAGGCAGGTTCTTCTGCTCAGGGGGAGCCAGCTCCTATGATGAGCAAGATTCAAGAACTTCGCGATAAAGTAAAGAAGAAAGCGATAGTTCTTGTTGAAGACGTGGAGCCCCTAAACAGTTACTTTGCGTATGATGATGATGGCAACCTGTGTGTTCCTCATGTGTCTTCTGATTATGATCTGGAAGAGGGGGAAATACCTCCTGAGGTTACCTCTGATGACTTGGAAAAGATCTTTGGCTTAGCACCTGGAGAATCTTCCAGTGCTAGCCACTTCGCTCCAGAGCTGCATCCAGATAATCATGAAGTGGAGATGGAAGATGGAACCAATATCACTACACCTGAGTATGTAGTTGATGAGTCGAGCAGCGGGATACCTAAGATCTCTGAGGAGATGCTTAACCAGTCTGAAGAAAAGCTAAAGTCTGATCCTACACCTGTCCCAGACAAGGTGAAAGAACGACATGACAAGATCAGACAAAAGTATCCTGAGTGGTTTCCATCTGGAGGTGAGTCTGAGAAGAAAAAGGAACCTGTACAGGCTTCTATGTTCAAGAAACAGTTGGTGAAGATGTCAGGAAGCGTGATCAGCTGGGCTTACATTAAACATGCTAAGATGTTGGGAGTAAAGTGGCAGGATGGTCTTCTCTACTTTCAACCATACACGAAAATACTCAGTCTGCCCTTCTGGCATATACGCGATTTGGTTAGACTGCACCTTCCATTGTATCATGAGTCACGCTATGAGTTTGAAGGGTTCTACAACATTATGAAAAGAGAAAGTGTTGAAGGATGGGACCAGTTCCAACCACAGTACCCAAAATCTGTTGTGACAAACAAGATACATCCCATCACAAAGAAACCCATTTGGAAGCACATCATCAAACCACCCGAAACCGCGTCGAAGATTCCATTAGCTCCGATTGAGCAAGACTTCGCTTCTAAGTTGTATTACTGGCACTATGACGCAGAGACCACAGAAGCCGTAATAGTCTTGAGCAACTCGCCAAAACCGTGCAGGAAGATTAGAATATGGGATCCAATGTGGCTGATTAACTGCTCGGAGAAAGACGTGGAGACATTGTTCTTATATCCAATACAACATCTGAAGGCCGAAGCCGATCAAGCATTGAAGTTTCAACGGGTGATTCGTTTCTGTCACGCCAACAAAGTTCATGCGGGATGCGACTGGTCAAGACTTTCCAGGATCGAGACAATGTCAATTTGATGAAGACTGAAGATGCTGCATGTTTGTTTATGTTATGTTTGCTTTGTATGTTTTCAATTTTGAGTCTGTAAAGTTGCTAGTTGTTGCTATAAACGTTGTCTTAAGTAAATTTTTGTACGTATACTAGCCTAGTCCAAGGGGGAGTCTGTGAGTGCATGATGTCCCTAGGCTAGTATATATGTTGATTGGACGTGTCACGGGGTGTTTGGAGACGTTTATGCGTGTTTTGGGGTGTTTGGGAACCAACAGGCGAGTAGGAGAAGCCTTATTGGCGAGTACAGTGCTACTCGCCATTACTACTAGCGATTAGACTGATACTCGTGTGTTTGTATAGGCGATTAGGCCCAATCGCCTATACTGCATGTGGTTCAGCTGTTCTACTCGCCTATACTGTCCTGTACGTGTACGGGAGGTATAAATAGGCCCAATCATTACCCTAATCATTAGTTCTTGCCTCACACACTCTCCAAACACCCTCCCTTGGTCTGTAAGGTCTGATTTGATCTCTGTAAACACTCGTGCTCTGTTTTTAGCGATTAATCGATAATCTTTTGACCCGTGTGTGTGTTGTGATTACTCGTTTGTCTTAGTTTCATTATCGTATATGTTGTTAAAGCATATTAGAGGGATTCCGCACCTCTAGTATAAACCCCGTGATTGTTGGATTTAGCGTTATTCGATCCTACACCTAGGACTCGAGACTCGCGTATGTGCATTAAATCCGGTGATCCTACGAATCACCAATCTTTGTACACATGGGTATGGACCGACCCCCGATGGTTCCTGAACCATCGTAATGCCTCAACTGACCCAGTTAAGTGTAATGCAAGCATGATTTGCTAAGGTAGACTTACTAGTTTGACAAAAGTTACTAACCTGAGTTTGTCGGGTGTCACAGATGTGGTTCCATTAACAATACATATGGTATAATTACATAAAATTACAATAAAACTAAATAATATGTGAGTGAAGGGGAATTAGATTTTAATGATCCAAGCTTTGTTTTGTTTTCCAACAATAATCTGTACTTCAGAAATTCTTCACAACAATCCTAACTTTCAAACAATTTTCCTCCAATGATCTTTTCAACTTTCAAACTCTTTCAATTTTGCTAGTTTGACAAAAGTTACTAACCTGAGTTTGTCGGGTGTCACAGATGTGGTACCATTAATAATACATATGGTATAATTATATAAAATCACAATAAAACTAAATAATATGTGAGTGAAGGGGAATTAGATTTTAATGATCCAAGCTTTGTTTTGTTTTCCAATAATAATCTGTACTTTAGAAATTCTTCACAACAATCCCAACTTTCAAACAATTTTCCTCCAATGATCTTTTCAACTTTCAATCTCTTTCAATTTTGCTAATGGGTTAGTTTTCATTTAACAAAAGTTTATTGGAAGAAAATACTTTGAAAATTGAGACTGTTGTAGATAATTTGTTAAGTATAGATTATTGTCAGCCAACAAGACAAAGTTTAGATTATTAAAATCCAATTCGCCGTCAGGGAAACAAGTTTTCAAATTTAAGGCTTGGTTAATTCAAGGATTGTTTGGTTAATAATAATAATAAGCAAAACGGAAATTTAGCTCTTACTTATTTTTTCCTCTTTGATTTTCTTCTTAAGCATAAAGAAAAACTAAATTTGCAAGGGAAGTATAAGAAATATTTTTAATTCTCCTCGAATAATGTGTCTACGATATGATTTAAAACAAACGTATATCTGGATAGAGTAGACAATAAGGGTTAGGATCAAATACACAGTGAAAGAAAAATAGGAAGTCGTCGGAAGGGTATCAAACGGACTCTGATTGAACTCATTCAAGCGGCATTGAAATCGTCTTATCGAACCCTACGACGTTAGTTTTTAGGTCTTCGTTTTTTGGGGTTTTAGCTTGTAGTTTTTAGAATATGCGTTATATCATTCTGTCTGTTATAAACCTACAAATATTCTTATGCAAAATATTATTTAGGATAAATTACAGAATTCGTCCTTTATGTTTACCTCATTTTTCAGTGGTTGTCCTTTCGCGTTTCAGTTGCTGAGATTCATCCTTAACGATTTAAAATGTTACACCCACTGTCCTAAGGCACTAACTCAGTTAAACATTTCAGTTAACTTTGGTCATGTGTAGGGCTGTAAACAAACCAAACGTTCGGCGAACAGTTTGTTAACAGTTCGGCGGGAAGTTCGTTTGTGTTCGTTTGTTTAATAAATGAACGAACACAAACAAAAAAAATTGTTCGTTTAGCTAAACAAACGAACATTAAAAGAGGTTGCGTTCGTTTGTTTATGTTCGTGAACGTTCGGTAATGTATTCGTTTATGTTTGTTTGTGTTCAATAGTTCATTAGTTTTTTTAATTTTTTATATTTAATTTAAGTACTTCAAATTTCTTAGTGGTACATTATTTAAGTGTATCACATGTTAATATTACTTTAACTATTTTGATTAACTGTTATTTTTGGTGAATTAAACGAGGATTTCAAGTTTAATATGATACCTATGTGTTTTTATAAGACATTATGTGATCAAATTATGTCACGTATATTTGGGTAATTTGATTAGTATATTCTAGGCGGATAATGTTAGCGATGAAAAATGCTAAGTTTTAGAATTTAATGTGTTAGTTTATGCTTGGTTTTGTTCAGTAATGCCTATTTGTGTTCGTTTACGTTCATTTTGTTTGTTTGTGTTAGTTTTTGTCTGACACCTAAATTTAGCAAATAAATACAAACGAACTCGAACAAAAATCTCGTTCGGTAAGTGTTCATGATCAGTTCGTGAACACGTTATTTCCTTAACAAACGAACACGAACAAAAAATCTCGTTCGGTAAGCGTTCGTGAACCGTTCACGAACACATTAATTCCTTAACAAACGAACACGAACAATGCCTTGTTCGTGTTCGTTTGGTTCGTTTACAGCCCTAGTCATGTGCCTTGCACATGAGCGTATTTCAGTAAAATCCTCTTATCTTCTTCCCCAATTTATAGAACATAAACCCTAACCCTAACACCCATTTCAATTAAACAACTTAAGTGTCTTAATTTCTGTATATAATTTATAGGTTTTTGATGAAGCAGACATTCTCCTATGTGGGAGTTTTCAAAACCAAGTTATTCACCTCATAAACATGTTCCGTTTTGATGAGAAAGTGTTGTCACGGGCCAAGAATTCTCCACCTGACAGGTCATTGGACATGGAGTCTGAATCCAGTATCCACGTGGATTTAGAAAACCATCAGGAGGAGATGGAAGATGAACAAGAGAATGACGACGAGACTGATATTGCGGATTCGGTTCAAGAAACTGAAGCGGTTATTATGAAGAAAAGAGACTGGAGAAGGACGACAGAGATATACGAACGAAGTAAGCAGTACATTTTTGTTGCAGCAACACTTCCTGAAAATGGAAAGAGAACGGCTGGAGGTGAACTGAAACGGTTGTTTCCAGATGCCACATGGGTTAGCGGGCTTTATCTTCATCGCCACAATCCGAGGTTAGAGCAAAAGTGGATTGAATTTACAATTGATACATAAGTGATTAATTGAAATGGGTGTTAGGGTTAGGGTTTATGTTCTATAAATTAGGGAAGAATATAAGAGGATTTTACTGAAATACCCTCATGTGTAAGGCACATGACCAAAGTTAACTGAAATTTTTAACTGAGTTAGTGGCTTAGGATAGTGGGTGTAACATTTTAAATCGTTAAGGATGAATCTCAGCAACTGAAACGCGAAAGGACAACCACTGAAAAACGAGGTAAACATAAAGGACGAATTCTGTAATTTATCCTATTATTTATTTTGTTAATAATAATAAGATTGTTTTGAATATTAAGTTTGTAAATATATTTATCATATTTTAACAATATTGCAGTGCAGGTGAAAAGTGAATAAAATTACGTCAAAGTAAGCTTTTCACCATCTCTCGCCCATGCTCATCGTCCCCTCCAAGTTGACAACCCCATTTTTCTTGTTGTCCTGCTGTGGCGGTGTGCGGCCTGCAACGTGGAACTCCAACCACGCCCACAACCCATATAGTGTAAGAGTTTGGCATTCAAACCGATCATGTAATTTAATAATAAACTTACACTTGTAACGTATGTTAAAGTAATTAACGACATATGCATGTTATTCAAAGTTTACAAAAACATTTGCCTACATGGCTACATCAATTTTTTTTTCTTAAATTTTTAAATATCACGCACATTAAGGTGCCGTTTGTTTTTTGCTCAGAAGCACATCTGACCTCTTTTGTCTGCGCCACGCAGACACGCACAGACGTTTGGGGTCTACAGATTGTTTGTTTTTTGGAAGACCTTTCACTCAAAAAGGTATTCCTGACCTCTCCTTAGTACAGACTTGTTCTAAAGTCTTCTAAGGTCTTCAAATGTCTTCTCCACTTCTCTTCTTCTCAACCACCACCACCACCCACCACCATCACCACCACAGTCCACCACCACCACCACCAACCACGGTCCACCACCACCTACCACCGCCCACCACCCACCACCATCCACCACCACCACCACAACCATCCACCACCGTCCACCGTCCACCACCACCACCACCCACCACCATCGTCTACCACCACCACGGTCCTCCACCACCACCACCACCGACCACCACCATCGTCCACCACCACCGTCTACCACCAGACTGCTGTAAAAAATCTGTTTATTTAAATTTCAGTTTATTTCAACAGCTTGCAGACATTAACAAAGAAACAGTCTTTTTCTTGTAGACTGCAGAACTTTGGTCCACCTCTTCTCCTGCAGACCTTTTCCTGCAGAAAAAACAATAAGCGCCTAAATAAAAAAATAAAAAAAAACCTTTGGAAAAAAAAAATAAAAAATAAGATTCAGCTTTCCACACTTCATATATTTTGTATCTTCAACTCTTCAAGGATTTGCTACCATTATCTTAAACAAATAATTAAAAAAAAAAAGAATTAGGTCAAAAGTAGTTAAGAATTTAACCTTCGTCAAATCCACTTTCTTTGTTCTACTTTATGCCATAAGTAAATTATATAGTTATTAAAACTTAAATATGTTGCCGTTCCCAGAAGACAAAATTTTAAAAAAATTTAAATATGTTATTGTAAATTGTAATAATTTGAAAAGATAAAAATAATAATCAGACGACTATATTTGTTCATTTAACATATGAATTTAATTGCTTAGATATGCTACAATAATTTCCAGTAAGGTCATGTGTAGCAATTTACATGTAAAATGAGTGTTATCTGTCATGTGTCGTCTACTCGTCTAAGTCAACATGACAACATAGATACTTTTAATCAAAAAATGGTATAGTGGTTCACCTCATTTGAAATACTTTCAATCATTACATGTACATACATACACCCACACATCCATATATATCTGTGTAGGAGAGAGAGTCCTCATCTACTATTATGTGAACCAAATCACCTAAACTCATTTCACATGCCGTTTACATGTAGGGGACAATGTAGGCATGAATTGACGTTGTGAAAATGACATTTCACGAGCCATTACGGTTAATCTAAAAGTATTATAGTTAAGTACTTGGATATTTTAAATTAAATATAGTAAATTAACTATAAAATTTAACTCATGCTCCCAAATTTTTGTGTTGCCTTTTGGGTATCATCCGATTGTATGTTTTTTATGTATATTTACCACCTACATGTCATTAAAATTAATAGTTGAGTCTCCTCAGTGTCACAACTTACAAGTTTATTATTAAGATTGGCTTTTTGCCTACTTATACCTGATCCACTAAGTGTAGTTCGTTAAATAATGCCAATTATTTATTTACATATTATATTATATTATTGTATTAATAATAATGTTATTTAAATACGTTTTTTCCATATAAAACCTTAAATGCATTCATTGTTTCTGAAGATACTTGTGATTCGCCAAACATTAATAAATTCATCCAATAAGCTTACGTGGCAATAATATCAATAGTTAATTTCATCCCTTAAGGGCACGTGTAGTGAGAGAATATTAGTTTTTTTTGGAAGGTGTACTTCAGCGGTGAAACCAATGGATAGACAACCCCTCAACCCGAGTTCGAATCACTACCCACGCACCGCTGACTTATGAAATTAAAATATTAATAAAGTGACAAGTGAGGGACTTGATGAGGCTTTATATAAAGTATGTGTGTAGTTGATGAGAGGTTTGATGGGCTTTATAGAGATTAAAATATTATTATTATTTTATTTAAATATATAAAAATAAACAACAACACAACAAATCTGCTTCATCATCTCCTTCACGCCCTCATTCCTCTCGCGATGGTGACTTCACGATGAATAGTCTCCTCTCTTACCCACAAAATATGATTCACAATCTCCTCTCTTAGCCCAAATCTAGGACACAATAGAATATAGATCATTCATGGTGACTCCACGATGAACAAGATTTGTTTTGGAAGGGATTCGATTTAAAGAGGCCATCTGATAAAAAAAAAGATTGGCTTTAGGTGGAACCTATTTGCTCCAAAACTACCATTGTTCGCTATCATTCGTTTTAACGGCTTCATGCATCATGTATCTCTAATCATGTCAACCGATAAGCTTATAGTTGAACTAGTTACCAATGGCATTGCTCGTATGATAAAACCAAATTTAATTAGGGTACCAATTTGAGTTTTGAACCGTCGAAAATCCAATACTAACGACGCATACCGATGTTCAATTTTGAGTTTTGAAATGTTTTATTACATTGTAATGTACCTTTTTAAGTGTTTTTTTTAATGTCTTAATAAGACTTGTATATATGCTAAAAGATCCTATGATCCAGTTGATTATGAAATTGCTAATCATACTGAATTTTGGGTGGTTGAAAAAGACCCGAAAATAGAACTTCATAATGATGATATACATAACAGTTTGGTAAGGAAGAGCATGAACAGGCTTCTCTAACACATATCACTTATTATATATGTTACTTATCTTAAGTAAATGTATTAATAACTAAAACTTCTTATTTTATATTGTAGGAAACGAAATAGTTATGTTCTTGTTGATGAGCATGGCAATGATAGTGAAAACTTCTTATTTTACATAGCTTTAGATTATTATTATTTTGAGTTGAAGTAGTTGGGTCACTCAAACTAGTTGAATCGAACTATAAATCATATTGGAGCAACAACTAACATTCAGTTATATTTATATATTACATAAAGTAGCCATACTAAGATCAAACGTAGTGGACCACGCCAACTCGCTAAGGGGTGTGTATCTGTCTGATTAAGCAATAATCTGTTCGATTAAACAAGACGTGGCGTGACATTTGTAGTTCTGGCCTAGATAGGGTGTGAACACCACAACGATGCAACCTGGCTCCAACCACCCATGAATGGACAAATTATTGGTGACATGTCGAAGGTTTGACGTGGCTCCTAGGTAGCTTCGAAGTGGAGATAGCCATACCTTAAGCATGGTCCACTACCTTTCAAAATTTTCAAATCCGGCTAGCACTTGAAGTGAGCTTACAAATTTCAAATTTCTATTTTCTTTTTCTAATTATAAACACTAAGGGTTGTTTGGCAGCTTCTAAATGGGTAAGTATTGAACCAGTAAGAGGTTTGAACCATTCAGACTCAGTAAAATGCTTACCTATTCAGAGACAAATGTCTAGACCGATTCAGACATTTGCTTGTGAAACAAACAGTCTGAATGAACTATATCTGATTAATTCAAACATCTGTATCATTAAAAGCTGAAACAAACAGCCCCGAAGTGAATATCAATATTATTTTAATTTAATATTTATCCTTTAAAAATAGAAATGACAAAACTTACACTTGTAAAATCATATAATGAAATCAAACCCTAAATATTGGCCATAGAAGCTTTCTCCATGACAAAAGGAACCCACACTTTCCATGCTTTAATATCACCATCTAAACCACCACTATACACTGTATACTCATTCCCGTCACCGTCACTATCACTGTCGTCTTCCGCCGCCACTGTCAAACACTTCACCGGACCACCATGACCTTCCAACACTCCCAAACACGAATACCTTAACTTCCCCACCATTCTCCGCCACAACCTCACTGTCTTATCAGCCGATCCACTACACACCAATTCACCTACAATTCTCACACACAAAATCGCCTTTTGATGCCCGAAAAGCGCCCCCAAAACCGACATATGTCCGCTGTCTCCGCCACTGGTGAAGTTACGTTCACTTGCTATCATCACGCCTGAACAGGCACCAGAGATTAATAGCGATTGATTATCGTCGTAAGCCAATGCATTCACTGCGGACTTATGGTGTGCTAAGGAATTGATTAAATCGTGTTTTCGATTACTTTGATTGTATCTCCATACTTTGATTTTCTTATCGGCTGAGCCTGTGTACACGAGACCGTCGTTGGATAATACGATTGCGTTAATGGCATCATCGTGCGCGTTTGATACCGATTCTAAACACTTGAAATCGGAAGTCCTCCAAACCTGGTTTCGGATAAAATATATTAGTTAGAGTTTATTGTAATTATCTATGCTATAATGAATATATATAAATTGATTAAGTTTCCATAAATTGATTAAGTTTCCTATCTAACTATCCTTGTTATGATTTAGAAACATTACATCCTACGTTAAAGAAAAAATAGTTTTTGAGTTATTGCAAGAGCAGTATCTCTATCCCAAAGAATTAACGTAAAGTTTGCCCACCATGTACCATCTATAGACCCTATGTTGAGTTCCCGAGTTAAACAAATGAAAGAAAAATAAAAGATAGTGAGTTAAGGAGAGAGAAAAATATAATGTAATTTTGTGTTAAGAGTTCAAATAAAATTAAAATCCATCTATTCTAAAAGCGGATCAAGTTATTCTACACAACGTTACAAAACTAAAAAAAGGTGAGAATGATACAAAAACACAAAAGATAACGAAACATGACACAATTAGCCAAAAAATATAACACAATGCCGAAAAATATGATGCAATGCTCAAGAAAAAAGACACAATAAATCGCAAAAATGACACAATAATAAAAATAAGAAAAAGACACAATGTTACATAAAAGACACAATGATATAACGTAAATTTAAAAACTACAAGTTAAAAATCCAAAAAAAAAAAAAGTGAAAACCTAAAGCCTAATATCGTAGAGTTTGATGAGACAGTTCCAATATCGTTTGAATGAGTTCAATCAGAGTCCGTTTAATACCCTTCCCATGACTTCCTATTTTTCTTTCACCTTAGACTATAGGGAGTTGGAGGGGGGGGTGGTGAAGCGTCATGTGACACTTGTGGGACCCATGTGAGGGGGAATTGTGGGGAGTGGAAGGGGGAAGAGGGGGGAAGGAATATTATTATTATTATTATTAATGTGTGTGAGATTAAAAAAAAACACAAGCTGCCACCTCAAGCCCCACATCCCCCCACGCCAAGTGACTTCTCCCCGCCTGCCTCTCCCGCCCACTCCTCCACGCCCACAGAGGGCGGTGTTCCCGCCTGTGAAGACCACTCCCGCCCTCCTCTCCCTCCCCACTCCCTCCACTCTTATATCTAATCAAACCCTTTTAAAAGATAAAGATTCTTTATCATCCCTTCCATTAAAAACCACCGTATAACACAAATCTTTTTAAGTTTCCTTTTACTTCCCATTATTTTTCTCTTTTAAAAGGACCCAATAACACAACGTTACCAATAATTGTACTACAAATTAAATTATAGTTGATTAATAATACACAACACCCTACTTTACTTGTCCTTACCTTAAAACTCCGATCCCATGAAGCCGAGTAAATCAACGACTTATCTCCCGACACAGCCAACGACGAAACAGCATCGTTATGATGAACCCAGATCAGCTTCTTATGCCTACGAATGGTCACATAATTTTTCGCAAACAAAGCCTTAGTCAACCGGTCTTTCAACGTAGGCAAACTCGTAACAATCTTAATACCTCCATCTTCATTAACCTTCCATATCCTAATCCTATGATCCTGATGCCCACTAACAATAACATCATCACCCAACATTAGTAAACACTTAACCGCACTACTACACTTAACTGCAACAAACCCATGATCATATTCATGGGATATGTCATCTGAGTGAGTGTGACGTGGCCAACGATGGATATGGTTGTTTGATGAGCCACTGTAGAGGTGGTTTCTGGATAGGGTTAAAGAGAGGATGTAGGAGGAGTTTGGGTTTATTGTGAATAGGCAGTGGTGGTGGACGGTGGTTTGTGGTGGTAGTATGGTGGTGATTGATGATGGGAGGCTTGATCTAGAGGAGAAAGAGGAGTTGAAAGAGTGTTGTGAGAAAGATTGTGATCGAATGTTTTGTTGTTGGTTGTCTTTTGGTTTGGAGAATAATCTCAAGGAGCAGGAGAGTTGAGGGAAGTTTATGTTTTTGACCATGGTTTTGGTTGTGACTTGTGTGGTTTTAGTTTTTAATTTTCAATGGTGGTGTTAAGGTTTGTGAGGTTATAAAGGTGGGGAGTGGTGAGTGAAGAGGTTGTGACTTGTGAGGATTGTTTGAGCAAGTAAAGGGAAAGGTGAGAAAATTGGTAAAAAGGGGACACGTGGGATGTTTTGGAGTTTAATATGTCTTTTTGGGCTTTTTTTTTTTTTTTTTTTTTACGGCAAGAAACGACGGGTGAACCACTGTGATATCGGGCGCTGTGGTCAAGGTCGACTACTCGACCGTCGTCAGCTTCTTGGCTATCTCAAATGCGTGGAAACCTGACATCCACCTGCCCAAAGACACAACAGTTGAATAATCGGTAAAAACCTTGCTTCCCATCCGAGTCGAACTGGCGTCACCTTTATTTGCTCTTTACCTCAATGTGACTCACCACAAGGGTGGAACATGTCTTTATAGACAGTGGCGAAGCTTGGTTCTCGAATCGGTGGGGGCTAGACTCAATTTGTTTCTATTGGTAGTGGCCGGAAGATCAAATCGGTGGGGGCCGGACTTAACCCGGACTCGATTTACCTACGAAAATCATAAAAGTCCACCACTGCGCCAAAAATCGGCCCAAAGATACTTCGCCACTGTTTATAGGCTATGTGGGGCTTATGGGTCTATTTTATTAAAATATTTTATTTTTAATCAAAATTTTGAAAAATCATATTGTGAATTGCAGGAGGCAATCTCCCAATAATATAAAGTGGAGAGGGTTACGTGATAGGGTGATTGATGTGGAGGGTAAAAAGTGAGAGAGAGGAAAGGGAACTATGGGTGTGGGCAATGTCGATGAAGGTTTGCGATAGGAAAGGAGAGAGGGCACTTGTCGATTTTCATCCGACATGTGGGGCATGCGCTATTGTGGAGCCGCCCGTGAGGCTATGGTAATGGTCTAAGAAAGGTTGACGCCTTATAGTTATAACTTGTAATTTTAAGTGACGGGTATTGTTAATTCATGAAAAGAAAGCTTTAAAGTCGAATATGTATAGCTAAAAGAGTCAGCATTAGGTTAATTCTACAAGCCTATTATTAGTTGAACACTTTGTTTATACAAATTTTTGAAAGGCTTCTTTTTTTTATTTTTATTTTTATTTTTTGTCAAAATCAAACAAAATGATTGAAATTGGAAAGTAAAAAAGAAAACGTTGGTAAAAAGATGGGAAGAGTGGCGAGTGAAGAAGAAGATTAGACTATAGGGAGTGGAAGGGGGAGAAAGAGGGGGGGGGGGGTGAAGCATCATATGGCACTTGTGGGACCCCTGTGGAGGGGGAGAAATTGTAGGGAGTGGAAGTGGGGGGGAGGGGGGAAGGACCCCCGCCCACCCTTCCCTCCCCGCCTCACCTCTCCCGCCCCTCCTCCATGCCCCAAGGGGATGGTGTTCCCGCCTCCACGTCACTCCCCGCCCCCCTTTTACCGCCCCACTCCCTCCTGTCTTATGACTTGTGAGGGGTGTTTTAGCAAGTATGGGAAAAAGGTGAGGAAATTGGTAAAAAGGGGAGTAGGGAGTAGGGACACATGGTTGGTTTTGGATTTTAATAAGGTTGTTTGTGCTATGTGGGGTTTGATTGTAAATAATATTTTAATTTAATTTAATTTAATGTTAATCAAATTGTGGAGGATGCATATTGTGAATTGCAGGAGCCCATCACAACACCGTGTGACTTGAAGAGGAATACATGAGAGGTCGTTTAACGTGGAGAAGGAGAGAGGAGGAAGGGTAGCTTCATGTATGGTTGTTAAAGACCTACATTTACATGAGCCTAAATTTAGATTTTTTTTATTTATCGTGAGTATAAATTTCACATTTTCAATGCATGACTTGTGAATCAAAAGATTTTTGGGTCTAAAGCAAAGAAGACTAATCCACATGCTCTATCTCCATCATGAACTCTCCAAGATAATAAGTAATAAGTAGTTGTCACTTGGCAGTTTAGAGCGAGTTTAGTTATATCTACATGCTTTCTATGTATATGAATACGTACAATTGCATGATATCCAAAAGACTTCCTAACGAAAAAGCGAGATTTCTCAAAAAAAAAAAACACACACAATTGACATCGAAAACTGATTTAGTCCATAACCGATAGGAGAGAAACTAAGAGTCTACCGATCTTGTGTTGTTGCTGATTTTATACACCATACAACTCTTTAAGACTAGATATATGGCTGCCCACGGATATCGCACCCATCAAGAAATAACAATGTTTGCTTCAAAAGGTTGTGGACTTGTGAAATTTAAACAAAATGATTGAAATTTTAAATTTGAAAGTAAAAAGAAAACGTTGGTAAAAAGTTGGGAAGAGTGACGAGTGAAGAAGAAGGTTGTGACTTGTGAGGGGTGTTTTAGCAAGTATGGGAAAAAGGTGAGGAAATTGGTAAAAAGGGGAGTAGGGACACATGGTTGGTTTTGGATTTTAATATGTTTTTATTTTGTGCTATGTGGGGTTTGATTTCAAATAATATTTTAATGTTAATCAATTTTTTTTTAAATGCAAGTGGTGCAACCGGTAGAGCTCTGCCTAACATCCTAGGCCAGCATGTACTGATTACCCATTCCACCTGGATTAGGGATCTCCCCAGGTGGAACCCCTACATGTGGTAAATATGGCTCCGATAAGAATCAAACCCTCAACCTCCACATGACCTCCACTCTAGCTCCCCCAATTTTCACCAATTGAGCTAGGCTTCATCGGCAT
This sequence comes from Ambrosia trifida, assembly GCA_028751855.1. NCBI lineage: Eukaryota > Viridiplantae > Streptophyta > Magnoliopsida > Asterales > Asteraceae > Ambrosia > Ambrosia trifida. Next base: position 27,940,924 of record CM054133.1, on the reverse strand, counting down.
TAACATGGAGAAGGAGAAAGGAGGAACGGTAGCTTTGTGTGGGGTTGTTTTTGGATATTATAGTGTAATTGAATTTAATTGATGATCAAATTGAATTGTAATACATATCAAACAAGTTGGAAGGTGCAGGAATGTACACTTGTTTGAGTTATTAAAATGGGCGAATTTTATCTAAAAATCCAAATTCAAAAGAAAACCGCCAACAGGTAGTTTCTGAACCCATTCTTTAAAAACCGCAAGTTCATCATTTGGTCATTTACTCTGGTTTACGAATTCACTCTCAAATTACATACCAAGTTCTTATTCTTGGAATTTGAGTTGTATCCGATATGATTTTTCGGGTGAACAACCGAAAATATTCAATCTGAAAATACCTACACGCCTCTCGAATCATACTTTTAATCTCTATTTTTCCCAACGGTTTTGAGTGTGGGTTTGTGTTAGACCATGTGTAGTGGAGGGGAAAAAATTTAAGGCTCCCCTCTGTGATTGGTCTACGTGGCAGCTGAGTCAGCATGGAACGTTAATTCAAAATAGGGTGTAATGGGAGGGGGAAAATAAGACGCTATTATAAAAAACATAAAAAAAATAAAAATAAAAATTTCAACCGTTTGAAAGAAAGGAATGTTGGAAGAAGATGATGTGTCAAGATCTAATTGGTTGGGCTTTGTGTTGCAGAGCGTTATGATTATCACGCTTGGGGTTGTTTTGGAAAGATGGCGCCCCCTGGGCGCTATGTTTGAAATCGCGCTGCACATCATGCTTCATTATACCGGTTTTAGGGAAGGAAAGAAAGAAGATAGAGAATACACACGTTTTCATCAGACATGTGGGGTAGGCGTCGCGTCAACATGGAGCTACCTATGAGGCTATGTGTAGGTGATGGTCATAGTTTTGGACTTTTGGCATAATAGTTTGTGTCTCTAGTTAGACTATAAGGAGTGAGGGGGGAAGAGGGGGATGAAGCGCCATGTGGCACTTGTAAGCCCCTTGTGGGGGGAAATAATTGTGGGGAGTGGAAGGGGGGAAGAGGTGTGGGGAAGTGACACTTGGCATTTCTTTTTTCTTTTTTTTTGTTGTTTTTAATTTTCTTTTTTAAATAAATATAAAACAAAATTTTAAAAAAACATAATATTAATTCATAATAAACTACAAAGTTAAATAAAAAAAACACTAACAAACCAAAAATACATGAAATTTTAATAAAAACATAAAAAAAATTACACTTTAGTTATCGCTATCGTCTTCATCAGATGAGTAATCTCTTGGTACACTCCAAATATGATCAACCAGATCCGCTCGAAGGTTGTGATGTGTTTGGCTACTCTTGATTTCAAAGTTGTTGGCGTTTCTTTCTTCATCCGTAATGTTTGCTTGACTTTGCTGCGTTTCCTCACCAAAGTACTCGCATATTGCACGCCCTTCATCCTCCAAAATCATGTTATGTAAAATAATGCATGCGTACATCACATTTCGTATATGCGTTTTTTCCCACATTCGGCAGGGTGTGGCCAAAATATGCCATCTTTTTTTCAACACACTAAAAGCACGCTCAACATCTTTCCGTGCAGCCATTTGAGCTTTGTTAAACTTTTTTCTCTTAGGGTCTAACGTCGTCCTCCGTGTAAACGATTTTACGAACACGGCCCAATCAGGGTAAATTCCATCTGCTAGAAGATACCCGTACTTATATTCTACCCCGTTTAAAAAAAACTTCCTTTTGGTGAAATATCGTTTATAAGATCGTTGAAGATTGGGGACTGATTAAGAACAGTCCTATCGTTCAACGAACCGGGCACACCAAAAAACGCATGCCAAATCCAAAGATCTTGTGACGCAACCGCTTCAAGCATCATACACGGCCTTTTATGAAAACCGCTAGCGTGTTGGCCTTGCCACTCAGTTGGACAAACTTCCCACTCCCATTTCATACAATCTAAACTCCCGAGCATACCGGGAAAACCATGTTTTTCTTCGTGAAACTCTAAAAGTTGCTGGACGTCACTAAATGTTGGTTTTCTCAAATATCTTTTTAAATATAAATCAATGACGCCCGCACAAAAAAACTTAGTACTTTCTCTAGCCGTTCTATCGGCCATCCTTAGATACTCATCCATTATGTCGGAAGTCATTCTGTAAGCCAATGCTTGAAGCGCGGCTGTGACCTTTTGCATCGCGGTAAATCCCATCTGACCACGTGCATCGGGCCTTTGTTTGAAATAATCAAACTTATTTTCCAAATCATTTGTTATTCTTAAAAATAAATTACGACTCATACGAAAACGACGCCTAAAACTTCTTTCATCGAATGTTGATTCGGGTGAGAAGTAATCACGTACCAATAACTCATTTCCGGTTTGTCGTTCACGAATTATATACTTTCTACACTTGGGTGGTTCGGAGGTCCCTTCGTCGTCCGCTATAGCTTTAACGACGTTCTGAACGGTCGCCATTAACATTTCTGCGGCACCTTCGCCCAAGTCATCCAAAGCGAGTTGATCAAACATATCGTCTGAACTCGAAGAATCGCTCGACATCTTGCAATTTTTTTTTGAAAATATATGATAGTATTGAGAGGATTTTATGAAAAAAAAGAGTGTGTGTTTGTGTATAGGATGTTATTGTTATATATATATATATATATATATAATAATTTTTTTTAATACTAGCCGTTAACCAACGGTATTATTTTTTTTCTTTTTTTTTTTAAACTGTAACATTAAGCCTCCAATAAGAACCCGCCACGTGGCCATCACCACTCCCCCCACGCCAGTGGGCTTCCTCCCCCCCCCCCCCCCCCCCCCCTCCACTCCCGCCCCTCTCCACGCCATGGTGCGGCGGTGTTCCCGCCCTTCCCGCCCCCTCTCCCGCCTCCACTCCGTCTAGTCTTATAAATTTGTAATCACATTGTGATCGGGTTGATTGACCACTTTAAAGACCCACATTTACCTGAGCCTACATTTAGATTTTTTTTATTTATCATGAATATAAATTTCACATTTTCAATGTCTGAATTGTGAATTAAAAGATTTTTGGGTCTAAAGTAGGGGTGTCAATCGTATCAGGTTGATGGGTTGTCAGGTTTACGGGTTGCGGGTTGGCGGGTTGATGGGTTGAAATGTGCAACCTGAACCCGACCCATATTATTATTCGTGTCAAATATTTCAATCCTAACCCGACCCACATAAAATACGGGTCAACCCGAAGATGACCCCTTTAACCCATATTTTTAAATGAGTCATACATGTTCATGAGTTATAATCGGGTTGTTGGGTTGTAAACGGGTTATCAATAAAATGTTGATTGGTGAGTATATAAGTGTGACAAATAAATAATATAGTGTGCAAAAAATAACCTACATTTACATGAGCCTAAATTTAGATTTTTTTTTTTTATTTATCATGAATATAAATTTCACATTTTCAATGTATGAATTGTGAATCAAAAGATTTTTGGGTCTAAAGCAAAGAAGACTAATCCACATGCTCTATCTTCATCATGAACTCTTCAAGATAATAAGTAATAAGTAGTTGTCACTTGGCAGTTTAGAGCGAGTTTAGTTATATCTACACGCTTTCCATGTATATGAATATGTACAATTACACGATATCCAAAAGACTTCCTAACAAAAAAGCGAGATTTCTCAATTAAAAAAAAACAAACAAAAAACACACACACACACTTGACATCGAAAACTGATTTAGTCCATAACCGATAGGAGAGAAACTGAGAGTGCCGATGTTGTTGCTGATTTTATACACCATACAGCTCTTTAAGACCGGATATATGGCTGCCCACGGATATCGCACCCATCAAGAAATAACAATGTTTGCTTCAAAAGGTTGTGGACTTGTGGTTTTGAAAATTTTATACGTTTATTTTACAATTTGCTATTTGTCTACCCATCGTATGGATTAACAACGATTGTTTCAGAAGGTTGTGGTTCTAAAAGGTGTATAGTCTAATTTGCTTTTTAGAATAAAGCAACACTTTTTAAATTATTTAAAATAAAATCGACAATATTTTCTAATATGTTATGAGAGGTTGCAATCGATGATTTAAAAACAGGATCATTCATTAGTTGGACAAAGTAGCGACTAGTGGAATCTTTGGATTCAATTATGGTCGCACTTCACTGATTTGCAACGACAAGATGCATGTTTTTCCATAAAATAAAAATAAATTAAAAGAATATGCAAACAACATAAAATATAAAGAATGGTTAGAAACATAAAAAAAATAATGTATAAAAGTTATATGTCGGGTATACAACAAAAAGAGACCAACGGTGCAGCATTAAACTAACGATTGGGTCCACCTAGTTAAATAACCGAATGTTCTCTGTGTATCAAATGATTGTAACTTAATGGTCAAATTATATAAATTTAGTGACAAAAATAAAAAAAAAGTTACCAATATAGAACTCTTATAGGTTATTTGTCAAAATCACGTATAAATGATGAATTTTTTTTTTCTACTACAAATTACAATATTAACCGACATTTTTAAAATGTATAGAATGAAATTTGTTGATAGAATAATAAAAATAGAAGAGTATAGAATGAAATTTGTGTTGAAAAAATAGATGAAAATGCTATTTTCATAATTTTAGGAAAATGGTTTTTCCTAAGTTTTGGACAAAAATATATATTTGAAACTGAGGTTTATTTATATATTTCTTTGTGGGTTTATGTTCTATGTTGTGAGAGCTCCGCAATGAATCAAACCGTGTCCAAAACGGAGCTAAGATAAATGAGATATCGATGCTCAAAATTAGAGGAGTGAAACAACTAAGCTGGGAATGTGAAATGGAAAGTGGCAAGGAGAACTTATCCCACATTGAAAGGGAGATGAATCTTGAACTTGTTTATAAGAAGGAACTCCCCATCCTAAGTTTTCCATGGAATCACACACTATGGAAGTCACGAAAGGTCCGCACCCTTAACTCGCACACGTGCGCGTGGCGTCGCTGACGTAAAAGCGGAGAACGGATTGGTCCACTGACGTAACACTACGCGTGGCGCTGGAAGTCAGAGACATGTGGCGTCTTGTCCTGCGTGCGGGTGGCGGACTCGTGACGTAGAACGGGATTACGTGGTGCGCGACTTCGTGGCGCGTGCGCACGTAACCTGTGACTGCGTAGCAAGTCAGACACCAGTGAGCATCTAACGCGCGCGTGGACTCTTAACAAATTAGCTGAGCTGCAATATAATTGACGAGTCAAAAGTTTTGACTGAGAATTAAAGCAGCAATTATTAAATGATATTGAAGACGTTCACTGACATTTAATATTTTGGTGGTGGTGGTCGGCGGCGACAGGCAGTGGTGGTGGCAGCTATTAAGAGGTGGAGAGAGAGGGGGAAGGAAAGGGGGGTATATATTAATGTTTAAAATTTACTTTTGGTCCAAAACTTTAACTTAATTATACAAATAGGCCATAGAATAGTAAAAAGACGAATTTACCTTTGTATTAGTGTTAAAAGTTAACTGGGTTACGCTCAAAAGACAAACCGTGCAAGATTCTGAAACGTAAAGTACAAAACTAGTCAATTTTAAACATATAGGACATTCTTTGCGATATGGTATAAAGCTAAATGACAAAACTTGTAATTCAGTCTTATTTATTTTTATGCGCCAACGGTTCCTACAATTTGTTGAGAGAATAAAAAAAAGAAGATATATGAATATTAAATAAATGTAATAGATAAACATATAAACTTGTTTGACAAATGTGCATTGTGTATTGTACTTTAAGCAATTATACTGTAAAACTAAATTTAAGAGGTATAGATGATTACAGTTCATTTTCGTTAGTTTTCGTTTCGGTTATTACTTAACCGTAACATATCATTTTTAAATTAAAAAAAAAACTATAGCAATACTATACTCAAATTAAAGAGAAAAAAATGTTCGTTTATACGGTGTAATAATATTAGGAAAATATTAACGTACAAACAAATTATGGACGTTTAAAAATCATGGGGTAGTTGGTTAAAATAAGAGTGAAAAGTGTAATTGTTACTTAAATAAAAAAAGTCGAGTAAAGTTGAGAGGAAATGTGTAAGTATTGTATAAAAGACATATTTGCCCTAAAAAGTAGTTAACATATGCATTATGTGTTGTACTCTAAGAAATTATGCTTGTAAAACTTAAATTTTAAGAGGTCCTCGTGAAATATATTATAAGATAGTATAGATAAGGCATGTCTTCGCTTATGTTTTATTCCATTATAAGGCTAATGGCTCTTTTGTATATGTTAAATTATGACATTTCTAAATACTCATGCTAATAAGTTAAGAACGTGCGTTGTGGAATGGGAAAGTGTTTGACCATTAATGAACGGGAACAGCGCGTTGCGTTGCGTTGTCATTAAGCGCCGTTAATGGATGGGTCGTGATTGGAGTGGCGCCGTTAGTGGGTGTTGTAGTAGCTGTTGAAGGAGGAGAAGTGGTGGGTCCACTACACATACTTATTGAATGGGTTAGTTATTTGGTCGGTACACACGAGGTGTCAACATTTTTGCTAGTTATTGGGTTGTGTTGTTATTTCATAACATATAACCTAATGCAACCCTTAGAAATAGAAATAGCTGATAACAAGGGAATTCTAGAAATGATAGACCTTACTCTTATGACACTTAATGAGTTTGATGGTAGTAGTTGGATGGATTGATTCTATAATAATCAAGCCAATATTATATGTTACTAGGTGAAATCCCGTGTGAAAACACGGAAAAACTATATCATTTTTAAGGTCTGTTTACTAAAGACCAAATCAAGAAGCCAATCATCTGTTGTAAACAAAATATGTTTAGTAAGATCTGTTCCTTTGATGATACCAGTTGATAGATACTGATTAGATGTTTTAATAGGCGTTACAACCACGGAGAGATAAATCAACAAACGCATGGAAAGCTATGTTGGGATAACAGATATTAAAAAGAAACAGACAATCTTAATTTCAATGAAATATCTGAGTTAACAAATCTACATACAAAATGGAAGACTTGTAAAAGAACAAATCCAAGTATTCTTAAAAAACTACTTTAATTCCAAGTAACACATTTACAATATCCAAGTTAACAAACTACATACAAAATACAAGCAAACATAAAAGAAGGCTTCAAATAAACAAACCCTAGAGAATGATCTTCCTTGCCATTGTCATCGAAACAAAAACACGAACAAATGAAGTACGGTATTCAACTTCTGACGCACTTGCATTAAATATAATCACAACAAGCGTCGACAAGCCTTCATAGCTAAACATCATCAAGTTTGAAAACCCGGCCTAAACTTTCTAAACAGGGCCTGGATGTAGTAATAATAGATTGATGTTTTTTTTATTGTAAGAATCTTCGAAAAACACCAATTCCAACTTCATTACCAACTGATTGTTGGTAAACCATTTTTCTTTGAGTGTAAGAATCTTTGAGAAGATTGGTGGAAGGACATTTGAACGTAATATCATTATGCATATGGGATGGAGAGTTGCAAAGTGAAAATAGTTGAAGGGATATAAAGTTGCAAAATGACTATAAGGTGATAAACTATATATCTATAAGTTGATTTTCATGTATAAGTTGCATTTCAGGTCAATATAAAGTTAGAATTTACTTTTGGGGCATTTTATAGAGTGAAAGACAATTGGAACACAAAATAATAAAATAATATTTGATAGAATGTAATGCTCGCCTTCCTTCTATTGATTTACATTCATTTATAATAATACAATGGGGTCTCTATATATGGATAGAGATAATCACAATAATTACAATTACAATCATACTATAAATACTATGCTATTACACCCCCGCAGTCGAAGCGGGAGGAGAACGGATGCTGAGACTGTCCCTGAAGTCTTCAAATAAAACACGAGGCAGGCCTTTGGTGAAGATGTCTGCGATCTGATAACGCGATGGGACATGGAGAATACGCACGTGACCCCGTTGAACTTGTTCCCGTACAAAGTGAATATCCAGCTCGATATGTTTTGTGCGCTGATGTTGTACCGGGTTCCCAGAAAGATAAATGGCACTTACATTGTCGCAGTATACTAATGTAGCTCGGGATAGTGGGTGACGAAGTTCGAGTAATAAATTTCGTAACCAACATATTTCTGCAACGACGTTTGCAACGCCCCTATATTTGGCTTCAGCACTGGATCGTGAAACTGTGCTCTGGAGTTTGGACGACCAGGAGATAAGAGAGTCCCCAAAATAAATGCAGTATCCACTAGTGGATCGTCTAGTGTCAGGACAACCGGCCCAGTCGGCGTCAGTGTAGGAGACAAGTGTTTGAGAAGGTGAGCCGCGAAGTAGTAAGCCGTGGGTAGGGGTGTGAAGGGATAGGGAGCCTAATCTGAAAGGCGCCCCTATCCCCATTAACATACCCGCGCCACGTCATGGCGCAGGAACGTACTCGCGCGACCAGCACAGGTGATAAGCAACTGATACATGATACGCGCGTGCCATCACACGCGGAAGATTCCCTTGACACATCAAAGGAGGTGCAAGGGACGACAAAAGGAAGATTCATAGGATCCGCGTCAGAGCACGGACCAACAGAAGAAGGACATGTGGCAGATAGTACAAAAGAGGAACGGCTGCACTGTACACGCTGTCGTGAACAGTGACCAGCAGGCATTACTTCCTCCACTGTCAGATGTCAAATCAGCCAGCAGAGATTGCCTGGACACTGTAGCAAGTACGACGCCACTGTGCACCACCAGGAGGCGGACACGTGTCCAACTACAACAACGACCACACTGTAGGCTGACGTCATCAACAGTACCTCGTCCTTTCCCGCCATTTCCAGAAAGGTCATGGGCTTGGGCCCTGGTTGGGCCCGGGCCAATGATGGCACTAGTGGGCCTCTCCATGCGGTCCACTACTAAGTCTATAAATAGCATCAGACACAATTCATGTATTCATTCACAAATACAACGATAATCACTATACTCACCACTTGTAATTCTCTCTCATTAGCAATAATATTCCGGTGTCTTCTCAGTGGACGTAGGTCATTAACGACCGAACCACTTAAACCTCTTGTTCATATCACACACAATATCTATCACGCTCACCTTAACAAATTCTCGGGTTGTCATAACGGTTTGGGTAAAGGATTAAATCTGCAGTTACGTAAGTATTAACCCCCCGGAGATTAGTCCTAATCCCCGGTATACTTATTGTTTCTTCATTGGCGCCATCCGACGGTTAGAACAGCTCTTTTCACTCATCTTTTAACCCACCCATGGCTGAACCCAACCCTAATACATCCGGCATGCACCAAACAGGAGACGAAGACCTCCGACAGCCGGATAACCAAACCACACCCAACACTGTCGTCAAGCAGACGACGTCTAGGCTCGACGGGTCAGCCGTTGAAATCCGTGACGTCGAATCCGACGACGACAGTCAAGGGCTCTCTGAAGAGGATCCGGACCGTTGGCTCCTCCGTCAGAATGCCAAGAGCGCTGCAATCTACCAACGCAAACTATTGCAGCAAGCAAAAAAGAAGGGTAAGACACTGGCTTTCGACACCCCGTCGAAAGCAAGATACAAGAAGAAAGATACGGCCAACCACGGTGAGGGTCGTAGCGGGGAACTCGGCGGAAACGTCAGAGCTCGGGGCTACGCCAAATCACGTGAAGAGCCAGACGGTTACGAATCGTCAAGCAGTGATTCCGATCACAGAAGAAAAAAACACACTCACACGTCGCGAGACAGTGAGATAGATGATGACCTGGTCAAACCATTCCGACCAAAAGCTTTTGCTGAAAAATCCAAGTTCGTCGCTCGCATAGCGGCCGCCAAGGTACCAAGAAAGGCTAAACTCCCAAGCAGCATCGGTAGATACGATGGCCTGCGTGACCCAGACGACCATGTGCATGACTTTGAGTGCGCGGGTGTGTCCGTGGATTGGCCTGTTCAGGTGTGGTGCCACCTTTTCGCTCAAACCCTCACGGGTGCCGCCAGGGTATGGTTTGACAGCCTCCCGGCGGGAAGCGTGAAGGATTTCGACGACCTCACAGAGAAGTTTGGCAGCCACTTCTCGCACCTACGCAAACATAAGAAAGACAAGGCGGACATCCTGCTATGCCGGCGGTATGAAAGGGAAACGATCGAAGATTACATAGTCCGGTTTAACAAAGAAGCACTACAAATCGGATGCGGGGAGGAGCTTACACGGGCCGCGTTTATTCACAGCGTGCGCAGTCCGGACCTCATGAAATGCCTCACCGGCAAAGATGGCATCCCAGAATCCTGGGATGAGCTCATACGCTCAGCCAAAATATATGCCTCCTCCGAAAAATCCTTCAACCAGCACCACGGTTTCCAGCCACAACACCATAATAATAATAGTAATACTAGACACAAAAACAAATCCGTCTGGAACCGCATCACAGGCCCCACCGACGAGGGAAAATATTCTCCGGCCGGTGATGCCCGACAGATCATCAGCTCCAAGCAAACGCGGGACCAGCGCGGACACTCAAAGAAAAACCATGACTGGACCCCGTTAACAAAAACACCATCTCAAGTTCTGAAAACCGAACAGGTCACCTTGAAAGAGCCCAACCCTCTGGGAAAGCGCCGAAATGTGGATCGTAGCAAGTTCTGTGAGTACCACAACGACTACGGTCACCTCACGGACAACTGCTACAGTTTAAAAATGGAAATAGAGGCAGCGCTGAAATCAGGCCAGCTCGGCCACCTGGTCAAAAATGTTCACCGAGCCGGCAAGGGTCCAGGCAACGAAGAAAACCAAGGCGAAGGGTCGCGGAAGAAAATCCGGGACCTAAACACTCACGCCGCAACTCTAATCCCCCGCCATCAGTGCAACATGACGTGGCGGGGCAAGAACACCCAACATGGGAAGCGCACCCGGGTACAGCCACTAGACGACTCATGGAAAGAGGCTGATATCCTCATGCCAAGGGTCAGAGGGGGCGCCTCCTGCACAGCTCCATTAGTGATCACCGCCGTCTTTGGACATTACCGCACGCGGTATATGTTTTTAGACGGCGGCAGCAGCACAGATATCATGTACGACCAATGTTTCCAACAGCTAGACGAAGAAGACAAAGCAAAGCTCATTCCGGTCAATGAGCCAATCTCTGGTTTCATCCATGAAACCATCATGCCTCGCGGCATGCTCTCTCTGCCTGTAACATGGACGGATGGTACACATGAGCGCACAGAAATATGCGACTTCATGGTCCTACCAGCCACATCAAACCATGACATACTCTTAGGAAGGGAAGGCATTGCCCACTTCAACGCCAACGCCTCCACGGCGCACGCAATGGTTGGATTTCCCACCAAAACAGGCGTTGCCTTCATCCGGGGGAACAAAGAATGCCATGTTGCGGAGACAGCCAAACCGCCAAAGATGGTCAAAACAGATGCCCGCACAGAGCCGGAAAAATGGGCGCTCAACCCTAAATTTCCGGAGCAAACGGTGACCATCGGCCATGTAATCTCCGAATCCATACGAAACCATCTGAAGCAACTCCTGATCAGCAATATAGACATTTTCGCATGGCAACCGGCAGATATGGTGGGTGTTCCGCGGGACATAGCGGAACACAAGCTTAATGTCTATCGTTCCGCAGAGCCAATTGTACAGAAGAAGAGGAGTATGGGCCCAGAGAAAACAAAGGCCATGAATGAACAAGTCACCGAGCTGCTCAATGCGGGCATCCTCCGCCCCATCAGATATCAAACTTGGGTGGCCAATCCCGTCATGGTCGCCAAAGCGAATGGAGGATGGCGCATGTGCGTAGATTACAAAGACATCAACAAAGCATGCCCAAAAGACTGTTATCCCCTACCAGAGATCGATTTGAAGGTAGACTCCCTCGCCCCATACAGATTCAAGTGTTTCCTAGACGCCTACAAAGGATATCACCAAATACAAATGGCGAAGGAAGATGAAGACAAAACGGCGTTCCGCACAGACACAGGTATCTTCTGCTACACCAAGATGCCTTTTGGTCTGAAAAATGCGGGCGCCACATACCAACGCCTGATGGATACAGCGTTCGTAAAAGAAATCGGCGTACGGCTCGAAGTGTACGTCGATGATTTAGTGATCAAAAGCAGGGAAGAAACCGACATGCTACAAGACATCCAACAAACATTTCACCAGCTACGAAGGGTCCGCATGAAGCTAAATCCGAGCAAGTGCTCGTTTGGAATGGAAGAAGGGAAATTTCTGGGAGTCATTGTTACGCGGGACGGGTTCCGCGCCAACCCAGATAAGGTACAAGCAATCGAGCGGATGCCATCTCCCGCCTCCGTCAAAGAGGTGCAGACATTAATGGGCCGCCTGGTTGCCCTAAACCGGTTCCTCTCCAACTACGCTTCAAAGTCATTTCCTTTCGTCGATACCTTGAAAAATTGTCTGAAGAAAAGCAACTTCCGCTGGACAACTGAAGCGGAATCAGCCTTCCAACAAATGAAGCAGTGTTTGATGAACCTTCCTACACTCACAGCGCCGCTCCCTAAAGAGCCACTAACGCTCTATCTTTCAGTCACGGAGCGGGCAATCGGCGCAGTTCTGATGGTCGATCGCAAAGGCGTGCAAACGCCTATCTATTACATCAGCCGCACGCTGTTAGATGCGGAGACTCGGTACACCATAATGGAAAAGCTGGTCCTAGCTTTAATTCACGCTTCCCGAAGATTGCGCAGATACTTCCAGGGTCACCCAATAAACGTCCTCACGGACTATCGGATCAACGACATCTTGGCCAAACCAGAATTGTCGGGAAGACTGGCAAAGTGGGCTATCGAGCTCGGAGAGCACGCAATCAGCTATAAGCCCCGACCCGCAATCAAAGGACAGGTATTGGCAGACTTCGCAACCGAGATCCCATCCGACAAAATTCAAGAGTGTCGAGAAGAAGAATCACCTGCGCCAGTGCACGACCCATCGCAAAAGTGGTCCTTATACACCGATGGGGCCTCCAACGGAGACGGCGCTGGCGCCGGTTTGCGCCTCATCAGCCCAGACAAACACGAGTTCACATACGCCATCCGCCTCGAGTTCAAAAGCACAAACAACGAAGCGGAATACGAAGCGTTGCTGGCAGGCCTCCGCATAGCGGAAAAAATGGGGGCCAGGCACGTAGAGGCGCATGTAGACTCTTTGTTGGTAGCACGGCAGATCAACGGGGTATACGACGCAAAAGACGAAACCATGGCTCTATACCTGGAACAAGCCAAAAAACTCATGCGCAAATTCGACACATGCACAGTCGAACACATCCGGCGCAGCGAGAACAAACCCGCTGACGCACTCAGCAAAATGGCATCCACGGTTTTTGAGCACATGGCAAAAGAAGTCCGCGTCGAAGTACGAGACAAACCATCAGTCCCCGTGCGCCAAGTCAACGTTACTCAAACAGGCAACGGGTCATGGATGACACCGATCAAAGCCTTTTTATCATCGGGAGTTCTGCCCAGTGACAAACTTGAAGCCCGAAAGATAAAAACCAAGGCCCTACAATATCAACTGACCGATGACATCCTGTACCGCCGCTCCTACTTGGGGCCGCTCTTGCGCTGTGTTGACCCGGCCGAAGCCTCCTTGCTCCTCAAAGATATACATGAAGGCACATGCGGGCTACACGCAGGCCCAAGAATGGTAGTGGCAAAGCTGATGAACGCAGGATATTACTGGCCTGGCATGCACGTCGACGCAGTCACCGAGATACGCAAATGTGACAGCTGCCAGCGCCACGCTCCAAACACCTTGCGCCCAAAGAATAATCTCGTACCAGTCACCGCGGCTTGGCCTTTCCAAAAGTGGGCTATTGATTTAGTCGGACCATTCCCGGCATCACCGGGCAACGTCAAATACTTGGTCGTTGCTATCGACTACTTCACCAAGTGGGTCGAAGCGAAACCTCTGGCAAAGATCGATGGCGCGCATGTCAAGAAGTTCATCTGGGAGTTCATTATCTGTCGGTTCGGATTACCGATGCAACTGGTCAGCGACAATGGAACACAATTTGAAGACCAGGCCCTCCAACAATGGCTGGCTCAAATGGGAGTCACGCAAATCTTCACATCCGTTGCGCACCCGCAAGGCAACGGTCAGGTAGAAAGAGCCAACCGCACAATCGTTGAAGGCATCAAGACAAGACTCGGAACCAGGCGAACAGGGTGGGTAGACGAGTTACCGCACGTCTTATGGGCCTACCGTACCCTAACGAAAACAAGCAATGGTGAAACCCCGTTCAGCCTAACATATGGCTCCGAGGCGGTAATCCCCGCAGAAATAGCTTGCCCCACGGCAAGGGTACTGATGGCAAACACAACCGACAACGACAAAGAACTCCGCATAAACCTCGATCTACTAGAAGAACGCCGCAACCTCGCGGCAATAAAAGAAGCAAGTTACAAGACACAACTCGAGCAATACTACAACAAACATGTAAAGGAACAACCCTTCAAGATTGGGGACAATGTCTTCCGCAACAATGAAGCTTCCAACGCCGAAAAGCCCGGGAAGCTCGCCCCAACTTGGGAAGGCCCTTACAAAATTCAAGAAGTGCTCGGGAAAGGCGCCTACGCATTAGAAAAGCTCGATGGCACCCCTATTCCAAGGTCATGGAACGGCGCTCAATTACGGCGCTGTTATTTGTAATCAAAATGGCTACACACGCCATATTATTAATGAAAATGTTTCCTATATCTGTGTTTCTACTTGTACTTTCCGCGCCAAGGTCTTCAAGACTTAGGCAAAATCACGTCGGACACGCTAGCAAGGCATGCCTTCAAGACGCGCCACGAGCACGTCGGGCGCCTACCCAAACAGCGTAGTCTTCAAGACGGATTTACTCGCCGGACCTACAGCACCGCAACATGCGCTTCCACTCTTGTCTTCTAGAGTCGTTGCAACTCGGACAGAGTAGCGCGCCACATAAACGCGGCAAAATAGGTCTTCAAGGCGAGGCGATCACGCGCTTAAGTCGGACTCAATGGCACAAGTCGCCTCCGCTACAATCTTCAAGGCGAAAAAGTGTTCGGCACTTAGACGCCGGATTGTCTAGCCGAACGCGCGCTCTAACTCTTACTTACACACCGGGTGACGACTTGGTTAAATAAGTAAATTAGAGACGAGACAACACGATATAACAAACAAAAGTTTCATTAACAAAGGGAATTAAAAACCCTTCTATATTTACAAGGAAAAGAAAAATTACAAAATATTAAAAAACCTAATCACTGATCAGCTGCGCCGGAAGGCCCCTCGCCAGCAGCTTTCGCCAGCGCATCAGACGTTTCAATGAAATATTTAAGGGCCGCAGGTGGATCCGCGTTCTTGTTGCAGTCCGCAAGCACTTGGAGGATGGGGAACTCTATCTTCTCAAACTTTTGGAGTTCCGCCTCATATTCATCCTTCAATGGCTTGCCATAATGTTCCGCGTCCACAATGCGCCCATCATTCTGCGCATGCAAGAAACCGTCTTCATAGCCCTCGCCATAACCATAAGCTTGGGCACTGGCAGCAATGGCGGCAACCTGGTCTCCGAGCAAAGGCTCCTGCCAGAATCTCTTGAAAACCTGCGCATCGAAACAAAGTTAGCATATGGAAAAGACAAGTCTCAAAAGCAAAGAAAGCGCGAAGACTTACCCCAGCCATCCCGTCTGTCATCAGCCAGTTGATGGAGTCTTGCATCTGAGACTGGGCGGTGACAGCTTCATCCAGCAGTAACTTGGCCGCCTCCCCCTCCTTCACAGCAGCAAGGCGAGCCTGGTCACAGGAATCCAGGTCCCGCTCAAGGTCCTCCTTCGCACTGAGGACCTGGGCCCTCTCCCGCTCCAAAGAAGAGACGCGCTCAGTAGCCGCAACAAGAGCCTCGTCCTTAGATTCGAGCTCCTTGCGCATCTCTACAAATTTCGCCGTCCTCTCCGTGAGGGCCCTGCTCTTCTCCTCAAGGCTCTTCACCGCCGTCCGCCGTTCCTCACGCGCCACTGACAAAAGATCTTTCAAGTCAGAAATGTCAGTGTTGGCTTTCTTCCAAGATTCAGACCAACGGCGCCTTTCAACAACCGCATCTTCTTCAAGTTTGCCAACCTTAGCCTCCGCGTCATGGGCACGGCGGCGGTATTTGGCAATCTCAGCTTTGAAGGCAGCCTCTTTCTCAGCAAGACTGGCCTTCTCCGCCTCCACCCGCTCCATGTCTCGCCACAACGCCGAGTCACGGCGCCGTAACGAGTCCATCATGGATAGTTGAGTTGCCTGGTTGACGCACAAGGCGGCTATCAGGTCTTCACGACTCAACGTATCCTGGTGAGTGCGCTCATAGGGAGGCACCACCTCGCTGACAAACTACTCGGCAGCCAAGGAGTTGGAAAACAATGTGTTTTCCCTTATCGCCCAGCGAGGGCGCCAGATGGCGTCACCACCAGACCAGCAAGAGCCGTCATAGACTCCTGCTGACCCCCCAACCCTGGAGCCCTCGCGCCGATCCCGGCGCGAGCCGCTCCCACCAGCTCCTGCGGCGCCCTGCTGGAGCAGAGCCTTTTCAAAGGCATCCCCTTCATCAGGAGCCATTTCCTGGCTCTCAACGTCGGCGCGCCCCTTTGCAGCACGCTCCTCAGCAACCCTGGCCTTTTCTTCCAAGAACTTTTGCTCTTGGAGGCGGAGGCGGTCCGCCTCAGCCTTCTTATCTGCCTCAGCCCTTCTTGCGGCTTCATCGGCAGCAGCCTGCTTCTCTGCCTCAGCCCGGCGGCGGGCTTCATCGGCTGCCGCTTGCTTGGCAGCAGCGGCCTTTTCAGCCTCAGCCTTTTGCAAGGCTTCATCGGCTCGCGCCTGCTCCTGTGCAAGCTCCTGCTCCCTCCACAAAGCATCCTCTTCTCCTCCACCCGCTTCGGCGGAAGAAGACAAAGGTGCAGAGGGCACAATCTTCGGCGCCACTGCAAGTCAACAATGACATTAATAATAATACAATCACTGATAATAGGAAAAAAGAAAGGAGGAAAACTTACCAGGAGCCTTCTTCCTCAATAACTTTTGGAAGAGTGGCTGGCGCGCAGGGGCGGCACCAATGCCCATACTAAAAACAGGCCCGCCATCGCCACCACCTCCAACAGGACCCTTGGAAATATTAACTGGGTCCGGGCCAGGCACCGACCCTTCATCACCTCCAGCGCCAGACGCCACTGGAGTTTCCTTCACCGGCCCAGTGGTCCGCGACCTTTTCCTCTTCTCCAGTTGAGAAGATTCCGCTTCCTCGTCATCCTCAGAGGGGGGCCCATCCTTCCTCCGACGACGCCCTTTTACAGCTTCTCCTGCTGAAACGGAAGAACCCGAGTCAGAAAGGGTAATCATGGCTCGGTACCTATGCCGCCGCGGAGCGTGCTTCCAACGACCACGCCTCGCGGACGAACCTATCGGCGGAGTCTCCCCTACAGTATCATCTCCGAAAATACTATCAAATAAAGGGCTGGGAGACTCACCAGTTGTGTAATAGGGTTTGGGCGCAGAAGTTAGATCCGGGTAGTAGAACCGGTCAGCGAGCGCGTCCAAACAAGAAGTTTGACCCTCCACCAAAGGCCTCCACTTGATACCTTTGTCCTGACGGGCGGCATAAAACTCAAATTTGCTTACACCTGCAATATTATCAAACAATAAGGAAAAGCGCACAAGAAACACTAATAATGATAATAATAATAATAATACTTACCTTCCTGCGCAATATATGGCTCTTTACCCGCCCGGATGCCATTCCGACTCATCCCCAGAAGGAAGAAAATACCCTCCGTCAGGTTCTGGAATTCCAATTTGGTGGCATTGGCGGTAAGCGCAAGGAACCACGCCTGCTTCTTGAAGTCCTTGGGCACAGGCATGTCTGCCACCCGCTGCCCATCCCCTATCACCTTCCAGGGGAGACTAATGGGTATCACACCCCTCTTCACAAAGAAAAATTTCTCCTTAGCCCAGTGCAAGGACTTAGGAGTATGGGTGGCCATGGGCGGCACCTTGGGACGCGGCTTGAAAGAAAACCACATCTCATCCCGCGCCATAAAGTAGAAACAATTGAACCGCTCGACAGTAGGTTCAATGTCTAGGGCGCGGCAAGAAGCTTCGAAATGCACCAGCCGCAGCATCCCAAAAGCAGTTAGTTGCGTAGGACCAACACCATAAGCCACCATGGTGTCGATCTGGAACCGAGTACACGGCAGGCGAAACCCACACTTAGCAAAGTGGGCCTCGTACAGCGCCAACCGGCCGGTACCGGCCGAGAGGACAGTGCTGGTCGGAGTTGGAAGAGTAGGCTCCCACTCCGACGGAATACCATACATAACGAGAAACCGGTTGAAGGCTTCTTGACTCCAAACACAGCAGGTGTTGGACATCAGTTTCCTTTCTTTGATTTTTCCACCCTCCACGGTGGTCTCTTGCACCACCTCCTCCGGCTGCTCGCCCACAACCTCCTCGGAAACACTAGCACTCTCAGACATGATGATGAAAAATCTGGAAAACTCACCGGAAAGTTTGAAGATCAAACGGAATCTTCAACGAAAGTGGGAAATAAGAAGTTAACCGACCAGAAGCAACACAAAGATGAAGGGAAGACACTAACGTAGAAGAAATATGAAGTTTCAAATAAATCTTCAAGATCAAGATCTTCAAAGATTCACCGGAAACTTCAAACGGAGATTGATCGGAGAATGAAGAGAGAAAAGAAAAGTGGAAGAAGATTAGAGAGCATAACCGTTCAAATGAACCACAACAGGCCTTATATACTCATCGCATTTATGGCTGGGGGACCCACTGGAGGAGTGTAAACCGTCACAACTTTTCAAATTCTGATCACAAGATGATGACACGTGTCCGCAACGAAAATGAGTGGCCCGGATGAAAGTGTATGACAGTTGTACACTACCCAGGCGCTCGATGATCGACACGTGTCAACAGATCTCACAACATCAACCATTCAAGCGCGTGGAAACCCACGCGCCGGACAGACAACACGTGCCCTTCGACACGTGGCACAATCTCAACCATGAAGAGAGAAAATGTCAGACGCGTGAAACCCCACGCTCCTGACACAGACGAAATATTGATAATGGCAACCATGATGGGACATGTATCAGTCTGCACAACCAGAAAGTAGCTGACACATCAGCAACCACTAAACTTCCCTCAGAAGTAACTGATCATTCGAATTCCAGGCGCATTTATTCCAATTTATGAGAGACAACTTCAATACTAATGATTTGGAATTTATCACAACTCCAGACCCGCATTAAATTACCCTAACAGCAGTAAATGTCTGAGCGGAAAGTTGACGTAAACTTTCAAAAGACGTTCCCCGCTCAACCACTGCAACGTTGGGACGGAGAACGCCCTTCCCAGCGGAAAGTGGACGTAAACTTTCAAAAGACGTTCCCCGCCCAACCACTGCAACGTTGGGGCGGAGAACGTCCTCCTCAGCGGGAAGTTGACGTAAATTTTCAAAAGACGTTCCCCGCTCAACCACAGCAACGATGAGGCGGAGAACATCCTTCTCAGCGGGAAGTTGACGTAAATTTTCAAAAGACGTTCCCCGCTCAACCACTGAAACGTTGAGGCGAAGAACGTCCTTCACGGCGAAAATTTGACGAAAAACGAAGAACTACGTCTCCCGCCTACATTTTCTCAAATCAGAGTAATACCCCCAAAAGCTACAACACAAGCAGATGAGCTTTCATCCGCGACTTCTACACTTCGAGTCTAGCACTCCACCTCCTCATCAGCGAGCAGGAGAAGCCCTAGACTAGGGGGACTTGAAGGGATAGGGAGCCTAATCTGAAAGGCGCCCCTATCCCCATTAACATACCCGCGCCACGTCATGGCGCAGGAACGTACTCGCGCGACCAGCACAGGTGATAAGCAACTGATACATGATACGCGCGTGCCATCACACGCGGAAGATTCCCTTGACACATCAAAGGAGGTGCAAGGGACGACAAAAGGAAGATTCATAGGATCCGCGTCAGAGCACGGACCAACAGAAGAAGGACATGTGGCAGATAGTACAAAAGAGGAACGGCTGCACTGTACACGCTGTCGTGAACAGTGACCAGCAGGCATTACTTCCTCCACTGTCAGATGTCAAATCAGCCAGCAGAGATTGCCTGGACACTGTAGCAAGTACGACGCCACTGTGCACCACCAGGAGGCGGACACGTGTCCAACTACAACAACGACCACACTGTAGGCTGACGTCATCAACAGTACCTCGTCCTTTCCCGCCATTTCCAGAAAGGTCATGGGCTTGGGCCCTGGTTGGGCCCGGGCCAATGATGGCACTAGTGGGCCTCTCCATGCGGTCCACTACTAAGTCTATAAATAGCATCAGACACAATTCATGTATTCATTCACAAATACAACGATAATCACTATACTCACCACTTGTAATTCTCTCTCATTAGCAATAATATTCCGGTGTCTTCTCAGTGGACGTAGGTCATTAACGACCGAACCACTTAAACCTCTTGTTCATATCACACACAATATCTATCACGCTCACCTTAACAAATTCTCGGGTTGTCATAACGGTTTGGGTAAAGGATTAAATCTGCAGTTACGTAAGTATTAACCCCCCGGAGATTAGTCCTAATCCCCGGTATACTTATTGTTTCTTCAGGGTGCCTTTGATGTATCGAATGATGCGTTTTAGTGCATTCCAATGATCGACCCTGGGAGAATGCATGTGCATACAAATTTGCTGTACAGCATAGGAGATGTCTGGCCGGGTGAATGTTAGATACTGTAAAGCACCGACAATGCTGCGGTATAAGGTTGGGTCGTGGAACAGCTCGCTGGTAGTTTCACTAAGTTTGTTGTTCGTGTCGACTGGAGTTGCAACGAGGTTACATGATTGCATACCTGCACGTGTGATAATCTCATTGGTGTATGAGTGATGTGAGAGAAACATTGTGTCTTTGGTGCGAGACACAGAAATACCCAAGAAATAGCTAAGGGGGCCGAGGTCCTTCATGGAAAATTCGGCAGCTAACTGTGCCATGAGAGTGTGGCGAAGCTTATCGGAAGACGTCACAAGAAGAATATCATCCACATATAGGAGAAGGTAAGCTGTGTGGGTGCCCTGATGAAGAGTGAAGAGAGAGGCATCACTCTTGCTGTGCTGGAATCCAATAGAAAGAACAAAGTCGGTGAATCGCTGGTACCAGGCCCTGGGGGCCTGTTTAAGGCCGTAAAGAGATTTCTTGAGGGAACACACATAATCTGGAAATCTTTTGTCACGAAAGCCCATAGGTTGGTACATAAAAACGGTTTCATGGAGATTCCCATGAAGAAAGGCATTAGTGACGTCTAACTGATGGACGGACCATCCCTTGGACAAAGCAATGGATAAAACAGTCCGAATAGTGGCCGGTTTAACAACCGGGCTAAATGTCTCACCACAATCCACACCAACCTGTTGAAGTCAACCATCACATACTAATCGAGCTTTGTAACGTTCCAATGAGCCATCCGACCTGAACTTATGTTTAAATAACCACATGCTCCGTATAACATTCATATCTGGTGTGCGAGGCACCAATTCCCAAGTTCCATTTCTAACTAATGCATTATAATCTGTAGTCATGGCAGAGTACAATTCCGGTATAGTCAAGGCATCGGTTGGTGTTTTTGGTATGGGAATTATGGAGGTGGTGGTGGTGTTAAGGTTAAAGGGTTGTTTTGGTTTGAAAATGCCGCTCATGGAGCGGGTATGGACTGTCCTAGGTGGTGGGGCCTGTGGCTTTAGATGGTCATCAACCATGAAAGCTTTACAGTGTAGTTTGAAGAGGGTGGCCCAAGAGCCATACTGGGAGGATTCTATTTCAAGGGTGATTGGTATGAAATTTTTAATGTTAGAGACAGTTGTGGCGGGGTGAAGTTTGGATTCAAGGGTGATAGAAGGTATGATAGAGGAAGAGTTATTAGGGGAAGACATGGTGGAGAAAGGGAATGTTACGGACTGAGAACACAGGTAGGATCGTAAGATGGCTGCCGCAAAAGAAGAGCAGAATGCGATTAGAAGAAGAAGGCGGCAGGAATAGGTTTAGGTATTCTATGATGATACCATGATAGAATGTAATGCTCGCCTTCCTTCTATTGATTTACATCCATTTATAATAATACAATTGGGTCTCTATATATGGATAGAGATAATCACAATAATTACAATTACAATCATACTATAAATACTATGCTATTAATATTCTTAATAAACTAAGTTCAAAATCGTAATCATTAAGTTTGAAATTCAAGCATCTGTTGAGATAAAATAAGAATCTCTTTGACCTATTCTACAGTATTGAAATATATCCTCATTTTGTTGTATATACTCTGTTTTATAACATCTGTTGACTTGTCACCAAATGTTGTCACACAAAAGTCTCTCAGTGTTTAAAATATCCTCATTTTATTATATATCATGTTCTATTTTACCGCATTTGTTGACTTGTCATCAAATTTGTCAAACAACATAAACAATTTAACTTACAAAACCACAAGAAAAATAAATAGACCAAAAATAAAGATATGTAAACAATTATAAACAAAACAAAATGACAGAGTTACTTATTCAAACATTTTGAAAAACTTGTTTGTATACCACATTAGGGGTGTTTGTACAAATTTGTTTTTCCTTATCAAAAATCAAAATCTTCAAGCTCTTCCTACTTTTCACCCTGGATACAGCAGCACAGATTTAGCAATTATTGGAAAACAACACGTGGAATATACAAACAGAGTTACTTATTCAAGTGATTGTGCTTGACTTTTATTTATGGTCAGAAGAAGTCATCTTCAATGTTGATAATATTCACTTGAATCAAAAGTAACATCGCTGGAGCTTATACTTTCAATACTAATTTACGTAATTATAAATTATGAATTAGTATTGAAAGTAGGAGCTCCAGTGGTGTTACTTACAAAGGTTCACCAAACAAATAGATTTGTGAAGTACCATATAAATGAAGGGAAGCTTATAATCGAAGGTTTAAGGGAAAATTATAAAGGAAGATTAATATATGACTTGCTAAAAGCACTGAAGAGAAGCTTATAGGGGAAGATTCATATAACTTCGCTCTGAAGAATTCAATTATTGTTATGAGAAGATGTTAGAAATATTATTAAGATATTTGTCTAGCAACAGACATTAGGTATAACAAACGATATTTTACTAAATAATACATTTAAATTATCCGAGTTAACAAAATACATATAAAACACTGACAAAAATAAAGAAGATATGTTGATTTCTTCTAACATAGCAAAAAAAAAACAAATGACGATTATGCATCCGATATATAATTAGCGAGAGACTTATGGGTTATCTATAATAAGTCTTCTCTTTAATAAACTCTTGATATGGTAATCAAACGATTCAACCACGTTCCCCTACCAACACATGTTTACTTGAGTGTACGAATTTTCCGAGACCATCTATTCAAACATCATTACAAATGGTGCAGAACACTGGTGTGAAGGCATTTAAACATAAAATCATTATACATGTGGCATGGAAAATTTGAAAGTGACAAAGGTTCGAAGAAGAAAAGGATGAAAAACGAAATAGTAGTTTGCTCCAATTTTATAGATTGAAGAATGCCCTTAGTTAATAAAAAATGAAATGACTATAATAAAATAATATTTTTAATAATTTAAAATAGTTACTATTATTATTAAATTTCAAAATAATACAAAGGTGAACAAACTAAGTTTCAAAAAAGTAATCATGATTTTGACAATCGAGGCTCTAAATCTTCAATGTAGATTTTGTTACAAATCAAGACTATAGACAATTATTACCAAAATGTCAGTTGCTTATAAGCAAAGTCTTTAATTCCCAAGGGTCTGTTGTACAATTTTTTATTAAAGTACTGTTGGAACTGAAGAGACGTTTAAATCAAACAGATTCACCGAAAGATCTGTACAGACAAGATGAACAGATGCATTAATGGTTTGTTGCACATGTTAAAACAACTGAAGAATGTTTCCAGCAGATATTGATACAGACGTTCTTTACAAATTCTCATCAACAGACGATAAATTAATTATTTCTAAACTTAAAAAATCACAAACCATACAAATTATAAACATACTAACAACCTTATAATTTTATTAATATATAAAAACTGAAAAAAAAAAAACATAATACAATTTAATCTTCCAAAAATTGTTCTGCCCGTTCATTCAAATACATTATCCTAAGTTTGATCATTTGCTCTAGATTAAGATGAAATGTGTTGCGCCTGGTGTTACTCATTCTTATCTGGTCCAGTTCTTTGAGAAAATCCAAGTCGTTAGAATACTCTATCATCAATCTGTGGTATATGCTCTGCGAACCATTATCATAGGACACAAGCACCATTTCATACTCATGAACGTAAAATCAACTTACTACACGATATACATTAATGACTTTTTTGAATGAGGTGTGTCAAATAATACTACATCAATCAGTTATTGTGTTCATTGATAATATTTTAGTGTATTCATAAAATTAGGTTTACCATGCTTGTCATCTCCTCTCCTCAAAGTTCTCTGACTTAAAAGGAGAAACTTTATGCCAAAATTTCCAAGTGTACATTCTGGCTTCCGACGGTACAACTCTAGGGCCACATGAAAAGCTACGTTGGTAATTCATGTTGATCCGGCTAAGGTTGAAGTGGTCATAAAATGACCTCCACCAAAGAATCCTACCGAGGTTCAGGCTTTCTCGGACTTGTCAGATATTGTCGCAAGTTCATTCAAAAGTTCTCTCCATTAGCCTAACCATTGACAAAGTTAAACCATAAGGATGTTAAGATTGTGTGGAGCAAAGAACAAGATTCAACTTCAGTTATTAGCGGAAAAGTTAACTCGAGCTATGATGTTAATACTACCAACGTCAATTGAAACCCCTCAGTAAAACAATTTGTCCAACTCATGATCTTGAATTGCAAATGTGTGAAATCCTGAAGTATACTAGTTACATATCATGATGTTGATTGTTAAGCTTTTATTAATATTTTGGTTTGGAGTTCCTAAATAGGTTCACTAACTATGCAAGTCACGTGTAATTTTGGAAACCCAAATCAATTTGCATTTAATATTTCCATTCATCAAATTATTGGGCTTCTTAAACCACCTTAAAATGCAGGTCCAAAAACTCACAAAACCCGTACGACTTACGAGTATACGACAAGAAGTCGGCCGCTGAAGGAGCAAAGCAGCCAACTATGTTTTCCAATTAAAAACCGTTCCAAAGTTATAATAATAACAACAAAACTATTAAAGTATTTTACCTAATAATTGTTTATATTAAAAGACATCGCCTCTTGCATCTAGGCCTATTTTTTAGGCGATGCGATGCATTTGCGCTTTGAATCGAGGAAATTGCGTTTTAATTCTCCAGCTGATGGTTTAGGCGCATATTTCAGCTAGATTCCTAAATTACGGGGAGTTTCCATCCAAATTCGTTAAATTATGGCTAAATTTAAGCCAGATTTGTACTTTTATCTAAGGAAAATTACTTCTATACACTAATAGATCAATATTTTAAAACTTTTGATACTAACTAGATGCAAAATAGTAGTATTTTAATATATTTTTACTTTGTTTTCTTGTTCACTTTTTTTTTTATCTCAGGCCCTCGCTTTTTTTGCGTCTCGCGCCTAGGCCTCAGGCGAGGCGTATGCGTCTTAAGTGCGCATAGCGCCTCTGATAACTATGGTTTATACTACACTCTATACTAAACTGTTTTATAATTTAACTAGTTTATCTCTCGGGAACTTCCCGAGATAGAAAAATCTAATATGAAATGATAAAATGTGTGTACCATGAAAGGAATAGGTCGTTTCTTTCAAAAGAAAAAAGAAATTTGTAACAGATCAACACTCGATAAGTCATAAAACCTACTTCTAATTCTACTTGTGTACCGCTTGCTCGAGTGAAGTCTTTGTACAATGTTATTACTTTCTCAAGACACTCTAAAGTTGCGATGTGAAAATGCGAAAATAACAACCAAATTCATATCAAATGATATGTAATGATGATGATGATGATAACCGATTATGATGTGTAAAGTGAATATATGTGAAAAAATGTCCTACTTGTTCAATCTTTGTTATGGTTATACGATCACCTTGGGTGACACCGAATAAAATAATCAATAGGTAAGTAGTGAAGATCCATTTTGAATATAAATAATAGTATGATAATTTTTCATGTCTCTCGACTATTTTCTCTACTCATTATAATTTATATATTTATTTCAATAATTACACATGTCAATCAATTTCAAAGTACATACATTAAAAATGATCTAAAAGGCGTACATGGTTGGGTGATTAATTATCACTTATTATCTAGAAATTTACCTAGTGTCTGAGAATAACCGGCTTAGAAATCTTTGTTATCAATGTTCCTATCAACACCAATCAAAATACAAAAAAAATATATTTTTACCAAACTAACTACATCTGCGAATATATATACGTAGTTAACAACTTTTTTTCGAACCAAGCCCGTTAGCACCCGTAGTTTAATTATCATTTATTGTTAGAAAAATATAGCCGTATTTACAAATTACAAGGAAAAAGTAAGAAAATAATTAAGAAACTTTACCAATTCATCTAACCAGATATGTCGGTCAAACCATTTAGTCCCACATCGACCAGACGAGAAACCACCTTCCGCTTTATATAGCAGACGTTGATGATAACAACTGTCCCTTCGGGGACATCCGATAAAATTGGAACGATACAGAGAAGATTAGCATGGCCCCTGCGCAAGGATGACACGCACAAATCGAGAAATGGTCCAAATTTTTTTCCCAATCGTTTTCTCTGCATATTATTGTTTAGTAGCACATTTTCTTTTCTTTTTAACTAAAAACTAAAATATGGCATTTGAAAATTTCTTTACTCTGCAAGTTGTAATGCTGTGAAATTTTATGCTGTATAATCATGCTATAATTTGATCATTAGATTAACATGTTAAGAAATTGCTTTTTAATCATAAATAATGCATTAGTTATGTGTAAAAAACATAAAAGTTGGACAGAATGTGTTTTGTTAGCGGTCATCTAGGAAATCAGCAAGTAGCATACACTTACTAAACAAATCTAGGTGATATAATAAATGGCTTCAACAGTTTTAGGAAATTAGGATTATTATTATTTTTTTTCAAAAATAGACTTCATTAAATTAAAATCAACACTTTACAAATGGACGGCTGGTAAGCGGGCAACAAATTGTACCGCCGCCCCCTAGGGGTGTAAATGACACGTAGCGGCTCGAGAGCTACCCGGGATCGGCTCGGTAACAAGCCCGAACGAGCCGAGCCTTAACGAGCCCGAGCTCGAGCCTGAAATATGGCTCGTTTAGTTATCGAGCCCGAGCTCGAGCCCTAGATACAAAGCTCGATTGGGCTCGCGAGCCTAACGAGCCCAAACATAATTATAAGTTATTTATATATCTCTTATAATTTATAGCCCACATCTCCAAAGCCCAAGTCCTTATTTCGTAGGCCTATTTAATAACACTCGCGAGCCGAGCTTTTGCGATCTCGAGCCGAGCTTTGAGCTCGTTTGAGATTGTTCTCAAACCACCTTGGGCCGAGCCGAGTCGAGCCGAGCTCGAGCTCGAGCTTCATAAAACCATAATGAGTCGAGCTCGAGCCCAGTCAGGCTCGGGCTCGGCTCGGCTCGTTTACACCCCTAGCCGCCCCCTTTTGGATAGCAAAACATACTCTATTAAAAATGAAGATTTGGTCTCTAGCTGTCGAGCAATTACTGTGCAGCACCTTTTGCACCTGCGTAGGTAGTGGTGGCAATCCGGCAATGGAGGTTCAAAACTTGGAAGGTAGGGCTGCAAGTGGTGGCGGTCCAAGAGAAGGCTTCAAAGAAGAATGGTTAAGGGCGTAGGGCGCCAAAGTGCCGAGTGTAATAATAAGGTGAGAATGTATGTTTTATTACCTACCTTTGCTACATATAAATATCATGATGAGCAGGGGTGGATCCAGCACACAACCAGGGGGTGCGGACGTTGCCGCTCAACTTCACGCGCGCAGTGAAAAATTAATGGAAAATTTGTTTTTTTTTACGAAATTTGAAAAACGTTGCTACTAAAATGAAAAAAATGAAAAACGTTACTACTGAAAAATGTTTCTAGATCCGCCACTGATGATGAGCTCGATAGTAAATTATTATTAATCTTGACGTTGATCATGGTTAGTTCGATATGATCTTTTAATTGTGGGTCACCATTAGTTATGGCTGATTGAATCAAGAAATCGATGACAGCCAGATAGGTGAAATGACGGAGACTCCTTTGACATTTTGGTTATCGGATGGTTTTTATTCGTTTGTGGTTGAGTGCGTTCATTTATGGTGAATAAATTGGCCAACTACGAGTGAAGTAACCATGATCGTATTTTGAGGAGGTATTCATCAAAACTTCTAGTTAGTTCATATTATGGTGGCAAAACAAGTTGGGTAACGGGTCAAAGCAGGTTAAACGTAGTCAGGCTTGCTGATTGAAGCAATAAATTTCTTTTGACAAACATTTATGTCTTAATAATTCTGAATCTTGTAAATCTATTATGTTGATTTTTTAGTTTTTGTGATTAGACATAATGCATTAGTTACGTGTGACGGGTTGGGTAACGGGTCAAAGCCGGACAAAACGTGTTTGTAGGTCAATGTAACACAGAAGATCCATCTTTTTATAGTTTTATAGAAACAGTAACATACTAACATATAGATAATGCATTAGTCTCCATCTACGTATGATCTATGGCTTGCTTCATCTTCAATCTGTAACACTCGTTGCAGGTATATGTTTCTAGCAAATTCCCATACACGCAGTTTGAATAAAAAGAGAGTGAATTACACATCCAGACGATTCAGTTCGTCCCACATCGGACCAAAGATGAAAATATGGCTGCTTTAAATAGTTAAGGTTGGTGGCTTGCATTGTCCCTTCGGGGACATCCGATAAAATTGGAACGATACAGAGAAGATTAGCATGGCCCCTGCGCAAGGATGACACGCACAAATCGAGAAATGGTCCGAATTTTTTTTCCCCACCCCTTTGCAATTTTTATATGCGAAAACTGCGTTCGATTGGTATGCATCATCCTTTTTTTTTCATGAGCATGTTAGTAGATATTAATTCTGTATGAACTTCATGGGCGTTTGGTTCATAGATTCTTTTTCGTCAAAGAATTTGGATATCGAATTGAAAGTTCTCAATGAAAAATCTGACGAAATGTCGAATTCCTTAACTTGTGGGAACTCATTCCAATCCCATTTGCCTTCATACTAATTCTACTAGCCAAATGGGTCCATTTAATCTCAGTCTTTGTACACTTGCCGGTTCTGTTCGGTAGTTCATTTTTCTGCACACTGCAAGCAAAATTGCAGTATTTGAATGCTCTTATCAAGTAAACTTAAATGATGATCATGCCTATTTGTTTTGTGTAATTAAGATGATCAAAAGTCTTTGGTGATGATGAATTTAGTATCATAGATGATATTATGCCATCGTATCAGTCCACAGTGGCAAAGCTTGAAGATCAAATTGGCGGAGGCCGGGCTAAATTTTTTCGTATTGGTAGGGGCCGGAGATTAAATCGGTGGGGGCCGAACTCAATCCATATAAATTTTACCTATACAAATCGCAAACTTCCACCACTAAGCCAAAAAATGGTGATGGGCCTGTAGTGGTGCTAAAGATCAAGAACTGGATACTAGCCGAGTTGTTCAAAAGGTAAGGTTTGGTCTGGTCACCTAACCCAAGTCTTTGTTGACTTGTGTGTTTCATTAGACTGGATTTTGGGATGCACTTATGACTAATTAGATGTAGTCATCTCAGAATCATGGTTAAAGATGTTATAGCACCTGTTGGACTTCTGATTATCCTTTCAAGACATGTGGCTCACACTTAAAATCTATTGATTGCTACTAGATGTATACCCTCTCTAAACATGTGGCAGGTTTATTTTTCCTTTCACATAAGGGGTTGTATATTCAATAAAGGAGGCGGGTACGGTTAGACACACCCTTAGACTGGGTGTAGTGGAAAGTTTCTTTCACGCCCCTTCTTTCTTTCTCTCTCATTGGCCCAAAAAAATGGCACAAAATCCAAAAATCAAGTTGGCGTTATAAATATAACGCTGAAAGCAAAATGGAGTCAAAATGAGGGTGTTTAGCGCCCCTTAGCGCTGGGGGTTTTGGTGTTGGGGGCGCGATTGGAGGCAAAATGGGGTGTTTAGCGCCCCACTACGGGTGGCCTTAGAATGAAATATTTTAAATGTATTACATCGAAATTTTTTATGTTAGAGATTATAGAATTGTGAGAGTACTCCCTCTCCTAATGCGTTTTTAAGAACGGCTCATGGAATGACCAACTTGAGTATCATTCTCTTCGCTTTGTCTTCGCGAAACAAGATTTCATAAGATGGCACAAAAAAGGAAACTTTTTAATAAACCATTGTTAGGGGTATATTTATGTGTGTCGAGCTGTTAAGAAAAAGCTCATTTAATCACCATATGCCCATATAGGCGTAAGGTTTGTTTAGCAACGTGTGGCTTTTTAGGACATGGTCTCGCAAAATGTTATAACGAGGACCTTGCATCGCTAACCTCATCATGTACATGTCATCCGACCCAACTACGACACGAAAGCAAGTGTGGTATTTAGTTAGACAAATGATGAGCTATGAATAATAATAACCTTAAGTATCAAATGAGCCTGCAAAACCAAGTAATTACAAGTGGATATCCCTCTACTCAAAGATGCAAAAAATGTAACACATTATAACATTTTGAATGGTAGCAAAAACACTTTACCCTATCAATGCAACAAAATTCCCAGAAAAATAACAATACAAACATGAATGATTACCGCATAAACGAACGGGCTATGCTGTTTTCTTTTTCTTGAAATGCAAACAAAAAAGCCAGCGAAAAGCGTAGGAATTCAGATCAATATCATCATCATATGCCCAACTTCTATAAAGAATAGCTCGGAATCATTTGTAAAAACTTTGATCTTGCTAACGGGTCGTTTGAAAAGCGACCCAGAACGGCAATTGTAGCGGTATTACTACCGAATTTTTCAATCCCTCTAGAGATCATACACGTGTGATTTGCTTCGACAACAACCATTATATCTCCACCCAACAACGGCGAAACTGTTTCTGCAATCTGTCGAGTGAGTCGTTCTTGAACTTGAAGTTTAAAGCCGTGAAAATGTACAATCGACTGCAGTAAAGATTTCCCGACAGGGTTTATTTCTTCACCGGATATGTAACCGATATGAACTAACCCGTAAAATGGAAGTAGATGGTGTTCACAAAGTGACCATAAAGATAGATTAACCTCTGATCTAATGTGTTCTTTATAATTAGCGAGCCCAACGGTTTTCAAAGGCATGGTGGCGAACCCGTTTAGTTTCATCTCCAACTTTGCATCTTTAAAGTTCATGAGCCACTTTACAAACCGGTTAGGCGTACCCACGAGTTCTTTTCTACACAGGTCTTGACCCAATGACCGTACAATTGCTGCAACGGCTGTCTCCATGTCGGGATTACCACTAGGTCCAACTTTTTGCGACCGTGACGGGCACCAAGAATCTTTAAATGAGGTTCTTGAACGGATATTATCTAAACTTATGTCTCGGCATCTTAAAAGACCGAAAAAGTCAAGCCAGTTGGCCGAGTCATGATTTTCAAAAGTTCCCAAACCGGATCCAACGGTAATCTTGCTCAATCTTTTGTGGTTTGACTCAAGAAAAGCGGACTGCAAATTGGGGAAATGAATGTGTGAGCATTGCAGAACAACA
Organism: Ambrosia trifida; assembly: GCA_028751855.1. NCBI lineage: Eukaryota > Viridiplantae > Streptophyta > Magnoliopsida > Asterales > Asteraceae > Ambrosia > Ambrosia trifida. The sequence goes on along the minus strand of CM054133.1, from coordinate 27,909,069 downwards.
GCAACGCCAGTTGGGTTGATTCCGTGATGTAAACCAAAACAAATATCATCTGCCAGTTGTTGTGGATCTTGGAGACGTTTAGCAAAAATATCGGCTACCCGAGAGAGTTTGCTAAGGCCGACAACCCGTTGACCGGATGGAATGTAACCTACATGGCATTTGACCTGGAAAGGGAGCAAACAAGACTCACAGTATGAGAAGAGATCAATATCTCTAACAAGAACCAGCCCGCCAGTTCCTCCAGCATGCCCGGTTCCATTTTCTACACCCACTTCCGGGAATAAGGCACCTTGAACTATATCTCTCACGTTCTGTTTGTATCCTGGATAGGCCCAAAAGAACATGATAAATCATTAGACTATAGGTAGTCATACTGAGGTTACTATGTTTAGAAAGGCACATTGGGTGATAAGTTCAGATCAAAATGGGTACTTTTGCATGGGTCAAAACATTGTTATAAGTTATAACTTGATAGATGTTTACAATGGCTATATAGTATTCGAATCACAGTTGTTAAAAGCGAGCGCCTAGGGCGCCTAGGCGATGAATTTCCTAGAAGCGACCCTAGGCCGCTTTTCTCTCCTAGATAAATAAAGCAACGATTTAAAAAAAAAAAAAAAAGTTTTATCCTTTACCATTTTATAGCCGATTTTTTAAAACTAGTAATATCTAATCATATCTTTTATTTTTTAAATAAGTAATGCATTGTAATCTATATAAAGTCTCAAACACATCAGAGAAACATTCTCAATCGCAGGTATGTTCAATTTTTTTTTCCAGTTTTTTAATCTGTTTTTTGATCCTATAATGCTTCAGTATTGACATTCATGTTTTCTGTTGCTGATAGTTGTTATTTTTTAGTGATTTTGGTTATTTCCCTCTTTTTTTTTTTAGTTTGCACTTTTTTTTTCAGGCCCACGTTTTTTTTTTTGCGCTTCTCGCCTAGGCCACAGGCGGTACCAAAGCGCCTTGAGTGTGCTTTACGCCTTTGACAACTATGATTCGAATAATAATCCATAAGCTCAGATCAAAATTGGTATTTTTGTACACAAATTATAAACATTTTATGAACAAATAACTTGATCAGTGATTACAATGGTTATAGTATTCGAATAATAATCCATAATGTTAATATAATGATCTAGGAGGCTATTAAGCATTAATTTAATAATACAGTTTAAATGACTTTCAACCCGTTTGACCAGTTTCCCATTTAGCAATTTACTTATCTTACCATTTTGACCCATTGGAGATAAAACATACCAAGTAAACGGGTCGCAACCCCACCTCCAGATCAACATCTAAAGAAACCCCAACAGATCAAGATGGTTACTTTTGCATGCACAGGTAAAAACATGCCAGATCAAGCTGGATTAGTTGAAAACGTCTTCGTTTAAAAAGTACCCGGTTCAACCCAATCGTAAGTAAACCGATCTAAGTACCACATCTAAATCAAACATCTAAGAACACCGGACACCTCAACATATCTAAGACTGTGTGTTGTGGTGCGCGAGCGAGTGGGCGCGACCACCTCCAAACCATCGCTCCGGCAATCGCTCGCGTGGGGGTGTTATGGCTCGTTCGAGACCATCGCTAGCGTCCCACTCAAAATCCAAGACAATAGCGCCGTGACCGTGGTCGCTTGTGCTCGCGCTCACTTGCTCACGCGGGCCTTAGCGTGGGGCTGTTGTGGTGTTCGCGAGCCACAAATGGCTCGCGCCGGGCTGTTCGCGTGTCCACAACGGACAGCCTAAGTAAAAGGGTGTATTTGGACTTGGGAGTACATCACCTAACTAACTACCCAACAACCTATACACCTAACTAACTACCCAACAACCCAAAGGTGTATACCACTGTCACCTCAGTCATTTCTTTGTCAGTCACAACATCATACATACCTACCTACCGTATAATTTAACTTTCATACGACCCATATGACCATTTTCCGCACTTTCCATAACCTCAAAAACATAAAAAGCAACACAAATCTTGAAATCAAATAATAAAAAAAGAAAAAGGGGGGGGGGGGGGGGGTACCTTTAGTTCCTTCACGAAGGGCTTTAGCAACACGAAGAGGGGTCTTCCTAAGACCTTCTCTATTAACATCTTCACCCAAACCCTGCAACAAAACCTTGACAGCATCTTCAATGGCTACAGTTTCTGGTTCTTGTTCAAACCCATCACCAAGCTTCACTCCATTCTCCAGCACCACACAGTAGTGTCCTTCATCTAAAGCTCCCATTGAAACAACCCTTCTTCAATACCAACCAAACCCTTTTAATAAAGATTCAATCTTTTAAATAAAAATTGAATCTTTTTAATAAAGATTGAAACTTTTAACAGAAAAGAATGAATAGGTTGAGGAAAAGATAAAAGAAGAGTGGCCACTGGTTAGAGATATGGGAGATGGGGCTGCAAAAATATAAGGCAGTTTTGTGTGAATTATATAGAGATGGATGAAGGGTAATGTAGTATTATTATTATTATTATTATTATTATTAAATATTAATAATAATAATAATAATAATAATAAAATGAAGGAAATAATAATAGATCCAATCCTAACCTTGGATCTTCGTTGACGTTGGTAAATTAGGGTTATCGGCGGCTGTGTCTTTTTTTTGGGTGGGCCCGGGTTGCAAGATCTGGGGGTAGGAAAGCTATCGTTTTCGAACAGTTTGGTGCACACACACTTAAGGGTGTATTATGTATAGATACACGAGTGTGTATGTATAGATGGTCAAAAGTAGGGTTTATAGTCACCAACAGGGATAAGAACATAGCGCCGAATACCGACCTCGTCCCGTCCCGTCCTGTTCCGATTCTGATCCCGTACCGAACCAATACCGAACCGAGGGTGTTCGGTATTGGTATCGGTACCCACATTTAGAGGTTTTCGGTTTCGGTATTATCGGGATCGGTATGGTATCGGTATTTTAAGTTAAAATAACGATACCATACCGATATCGTACCGATACCGTAGCGTATGTTTTCGGTATCGGTATCGGTATTGGGTTTTTGGAGTTTTGGAATCGGTATTTTCAGGATCGGAATCGGTTGGTACTGATACCGTCCCGAGCTCATCCTAATCACCAACCACCTATTGGGATCCGGTATGCATAAACGGGTCGGGTCAATAAAATAATATGATGACATGATAGATGATGATGGTATTGTTACCAACCCACCATGGAAATGGGTTTCATTGAAAGTTGGAATATTTTTTTATCCTTAAAGATTCCAGATCTCAAAAACCCTCACCAACAAATGGTCCTTTATTATTAAAATATATTATAAAGATCTAGCAACATGTTTTGTTGTTTGTAATAAGTCAAACTACTTTTGCATAAATATCTTAGATTATAAGGTGAGGGCCGTCTTTAGGGTGGGGAATTAGGTTTGGTTGGTGTGAATTGGGATGGATTTTTGGGTTGGTGAATCAAAGAAAAGGTTGGAAATTGGGTTCGGGTTCAATAGGAACATTATTGTGATTGGATCGGATATAATGGGTTATAATAAGATGTTACTGACTTACTTCAAGGTTGGCTGGTTGATTTAAGTTCAATATGATGGCTTGAGTGAGCTAGACTCATGCTTGAAATTAAACGAATCATATGGACTTGATACAAATACAATTATCAACTTGAAATTTGAGTTTGAGCTTAGTTCAGATGAAACTCGTGCGAAAAGTCATATTAACTATTGTGATGGCATCACATGGTCTAGTGGTATGGTGTTCTCCCTCACAAATGTGAAGTGTGTTCAAATCCTTGTAAGCAGTGGCGGAGGCACCCAAAATCAATGGTGGGTTGGTGCCCATCGTAAGATCGATAGCGTCCATTTAGTTTTCTATATGAAAAACTCAGTGCCCACTATGATGAAAAGCCTAGTGCCCACTGTAATTAAGAGCTCTTCAAACTTAGATTGCAAATTCCCAACAATGATCACAACTTTCAACGTATTGGCCGATAATAATCTGTACTTCAAAAATTCCCAACAATGATCCCAACTTTCAACGTATTGGCCGATAATGAACCTTTTTTAACTGAGAACTAACTCAGTTAGTGGATGTTGACGAGGATGCCACGTCAGAATCCACTAACTGAGTTAGTATTATGTTAACAAATGTTTATTGTCGGCCAATACGTTGAAAGTTGAGATCGTTGTTGGGAATTTTTAAAGTACAGATTATTGCCGACCAATGGTTGAAAGTTTGGATTATTAAAATCCAATACCCCTTAAATTAATTGTTAAATTTATATTTGTTTTCTACTTAGGAACTCCTGCTGACAACTTCTTATAAAAAAAAAAGAATAATCCTCAAGTGAAATTCAATCTAGTGGTGACAACTTCTTAAAAAGAAAAGAATAATCCTTAAGTGAAATTCAATCTAGTGGTATGAGTAGTCCAAAAAAAAATATATGTTATTTTAATGTTATTTTTAACCGACCCGCATTGTGCCTCACGTAAAAAAAAAAAAAAAAAATTGTATCCACCAATGCTTGTAAGTGTAAAGTTTGAGAGATTTTAGGTGGAAAAAAAGAAAAACTATTCATCACATCGTGTTGCAATAAATATTGAATTATTTAATTCGTTTGAGAGTAACATTAGCCGTTCAAAAAAATAATTTGTTAGACCCCGACAAACTCATCCTTTTGGACCCGCTTTTATGCACTACCACTACATTAGGACCATTAAGTTGCCCACTTCCTTTCTATACAACTCCATACCACCCATGTTCACCCATTGGCCAGTAGTCCATTACAATTCGAGTTCTGTTCACACACATTAACACATGGTATATTAATATCACTAAAAATTATTGTATCACATGATCAGAATACTATTTCTTATTAGATTCTGAAAGTTTAGTTAGGAAAGTATTCAATTCTTATTGTAAGTATTTTAAAGACAGCTTAGTTTTTTTTTTTTTTTTTTTTTTTTTTTTTTAAAGAGAATTAGATTTCCATTTCAAAAAAAGAGGCAAATTACATAAAAATAGCAGGTAGGCGGGCATCAAGCTGCGCCGCCACCCCCTTCTGGGAAATAATGTTATATGTTTTCTTAACAATCTCGTGTTTCTTTGGTTCGTTTTAAGTTGGAGCATGTGTTTGTGTAAGACTCAGTCCGAAACATATACGAAAAACAAACCAAGAGTATAACCAAGGGTGGTTTTGGTTCTCAATTCTAGATCATTACATTCTTTAGATAATTGCGTTTGTAATTAGTTACAACGTGAAAATTAACTTTCATATTATCGTAACATTTAACCCGAGGGGTGAAGGGTACACCCTTAGGATGGATAGATTTTGGGATGGTTTGGTACCAAATGATCACCACCAGCTAGGGCTGGCATAACATGTTACACGAACCTGTTAAGACACAAACACGAAACTTGTAAACATGAACACGACACGAAATCTAATCGTGTCATTTTTTTAAAACACGAACACGAACCTGTGTATAACAGGTTAACACGATAAGACACGATAAGACATGACAAGACACAATAAGGAACAACTAGTAAAATAAGTTAACACGACAAGACACGATAAGACACGACAAGACATGATAAGAAACATGATAAGACACGATAAGACCTGTTAAAACACGTACACGATAAGACAAGAACACGAAACAGGTAAACACAAACACGACACGAAAATAAACAGGTCTTAACGTGTCGACCTGTTATAGGCACGAAACCTGTTAAGGCCAAACACGAAACCTGGAAACCGACCAGTCCGGCCGATTCACCCAGCCTGGCTGGTTTGGTTTGCCGTTTCCCAAAACCATAGCTAGCGGTTCAGCCTAGAGTTTTATCAAAACGTTTGGCCGTGAACACCCCTACTTCACATCTCCTTAGTTGTCGCCGTGATTTCGTCGTCCCATCAGAAATGGACTTGTTTCGTCATCTTAGAACATTTAGGCGAACTCATATACTTGGTCAGTTTATGGTCCAGTTTAGTAAGTTACTGAACTGTTACCATATCAGACAGTTCAATAAAACTGCATTGCAGTTACTACTCAATTCTTTAATTTGATTCCAAATCGCTGTAAAATGGGGTATTTTCGCTTTTGAATGAATGCTCATGACAACAATTTTGTTCAACAACAAAACTAACGCTACAGCGTAAAGTACTCAGCCATAAAAGCGGGCATGGTAACCATTGTAATAAAGGTTACACGTAAAGTAAAAATGTGTAGCTGACCTGTGAAATTCAATCTATATTCTTATACTGAGCTTGTGCATGGCAGCGTTCACTCTCTCATCGGTTATCATTTTGTGGTTATCGTAGAAATCTAGTATTTCCATTGCTATGTTCTTCACCTGTCAATACAAATGATCAAAAACTCATAAATTACAACGCAAAAAGGTCCATACGACAAGTGTTTGAATATCCTCTGGGCGACTTTCAACCTATTTGACCCGTTCAACTTGTTCCGTTTTTAGCTATGTCTTTATTTTATAAATTTACCCCCCCCCCCCCCCCCCTTTTTAACGGTGACTTTCATATGAGCCCTAGCCAAGGTCTGCCTCAGACTACGATATCTTAACCGGGCTCGCGCTGGTGTATCAGACTTGGTTACGGCGTTCCCCAGAAACCATACTGCCTCCACACGAGTTTCCTCGCTGGAGTAACAGCCGGATGAAAACCGGGGTGTGGCTCAGGATCGAACACTCCTCGGTGCGTTTGTCACCATCATTGCCCGGATGCCGTAGAAAATAATGAGAGTGGGAATCAAACCAGGGTCACAAGGGACACCAAGTCTTTCCCCAACCACTCCACCACTGCCTCATTGGCATAATTTTACCCCTTTTACTTACCACATTCATGTCGGCTCGTAGATCTTCAAACCACGTTGTATTATCTTTCTCCTTGAGCACACTAGCTACATAAATGCAGGCTAATCCAATCAAATGTGGTGGGTGTATAAGAATTAGATCCATCTTGTAGGTGTCATTCACAAGTCCCCTAAACAATTTATTAAAAATATTAAAACAAGAATAGTTTAAGAGCGTGAAACGGTTTGGAATAAAATTGAAATATAGTCAAAAGTCAAAACATGTTTGAGAAAAGTCAAACTAGATAGTGACCAAGTTCTTACCAGATCAATTGAGTTGCATCGCTCATACCAGCATCATGAACCAACCTGTTCAACTCAGAACAGCCACCGTATGTTATAAAAATGTAAAATTTATTCACCCATTTACTTTTGAATGGGTCGATTTGGGTAGTGTATTGTCTCAAACAGCTCAAATGGGTAAACGGTAAACTGAAACAAGTTTAGCGCATAGGGAAAGAAACGCAACGCCTATCCTTTTATCCCAAGATTTACATTAGTATCATGATTATGCTGCTTTTGTATTCAAAGTAACGCATCGGGTGTATAAAAATGTATATTTGAAAAATGAACCATTTGACCCGAACTCGTTTGACTCAATAGCCATCCCACCCATCTTGCACCCTCAAGTTGTGAATGTGATACATTACATGGCCGGCCATGAGGGTGCGGTGGGTGGTCGCCAGCTCTGGGCCCGACCCTCATGTAGGCCTAAAATTTTTAAATTTTTTATATATATATTATATAAAATGGCCAAAAATTTTATAAAAACCTCTATAAAAGGTCTAATTTAAAAATTTGTATAAAAACCTATATAAAAGACCCTAACAAATTTTCTTACCAAGGGCCCAAACAAGTTTTAAAATTCTTGGGGACGGCCCTTCATACATATAGTAGCCGGGAAAAACTAACTAGTATAAATTGTAAAAGAAATACATACTGAGGCAATGCCTGATAAGGATGGAAAACAATAAGGTAATAGTTTAGCGCTTCCAAAATTTTCATTTCCATTTCAAGTATCTCTTTAATTTCACATCGATACTTTTCATCTGGATCTGCAAAAAAAATAAAAAAAAATCATGGTGCTAACGCTGCAATTTCCGAACATATGTTAAATAGGAAAAGAATATTATTTTAAGTTTAAGAAAAAGCGTTACGGATTTTCTTAATGTAGAATACAAGAAGTCTTGCTTGCACAGTGCTTTCTTCTGATTTGGAAGCCAAATACAAGCAAGATGGTGCCAATAGACGTGGGTCGTATTCAGTCATACTTCTCCTAAGGTCCAGAAAACAGACACTTAGCAAAATATTTATTATAAATCTCTATTAAGATTGAGAAAAATAGAAAAACAAAAACAGAACATACCTTGTATATACACGCCTCATATACGTTACAGCAGTCGCCACAACCCTGAAATAGTAACCAACGCAATGAGAATCCATCACCGGAACATAATAAAGTATTTGAGAAATCGTATGAATTACAAGGTAAGAACTAAGATGTTCGCTTTATTCCTCTAAATTACAAATAGTTACCCAAAGCAACATGTTTTATGAATGGATTAACGATTTAATACCCAATTGACTACACCCGAACGGAAAATAAAGCTAAGATAGATGAAGAAATTTATTATAAACGAAACTTGAGGCTAACCTTTGCCTCACTTTCACATATTGAGCCAATTTCGCGATGTCTGAAATGAAAAATAAAACGTGAAGAAATACAAGATTAAAAAACGATGTACATGATATGTCACAACCGATTTATGTAATGTGATAAGCTTTATTTATTACAAGTATGCCATTAACAAGTCCAGCTGATTACATAAGCTCATTGCAACAGATTATATAAATTAATCCAACACACCGTAACGGCAATGTTCAATACAATTTCAGTTTGCGAAACCTTGACCATAAAACAACAACAAAAAAAATATTGTTTAAAAGCAAATATCATATAAATCATGCCAAACAACCGATTACAAACAACTGGCAGGTAAACAAGCAACAAGCTACGCCCAAAGTTTAAAAGGACGGAAACGAGCCTCGAGGCGTTTTCCCCTTCGCCTCATGAGCCGTAAGCCTCGAGGCGAACCAAGGTGTAAGCTCGAGGCAAAGTCAAAAAATAAATATAAAAATTATGTGTCTATACAAAATAAAATACTTGACCTAGAAAAGTCTAAAACATTAAAAACACACATCAAAAATAAAATAATTGACCCAAAAGTCTAAAACACCAAAAAAAAAAAAAACACCCTAAACCACCTGAGGCGCACATTTTCTTAGCGCCACAGCCCTTAGAGACGTATGTACAATCTGAACCCCATGAGGCGCGCCTCAAACTCGTTTTCATAGAGTTTCGCCTAGAGGCGCCCCTCGAGGCGTACGCCTCACCCGTTTTTTAAAACCATGGCTACGCCACAACCACCCCCTTTTGAATAGCAAAACCGATCCTACTAAAGACAACGCTATGGACCTTAAGGGCCAAGAAATTACTATGCACGACCTGCTAGACCCTGTTCAAGAATTCCACGGCCTCCAATTTAATCCCACACAACAAAGTATGATCATTTCCTAATACACATAACTTTTATCTAGTCATACAGCACACAATCTCATCATATATAATCAAAAATATATATATATATATATATATATATATATATATATATAATCAAATAATAAACACATGATCAAACAAGTTATAGGCAAATAAACCTAAAAAAACAGAAATAAAATTATAGATGTACATACAATTGGTCATATGCAATTTAATTAGCTTAAAATCATCAAGGGTAATTCCCCTCTGTTTATCAAGATTATGCACCACATCTACTTCGTCTTGTTCCAACAGTTCTTTGCTACACAAACATATAAACAAAAGAAAAGAAGAAACAATATAATCAATCAGTAATTCAAGATATAAAAATGGAAGAGATAAAACCCATGATCGGAATCTTACTAGTGTGTGGATGTCCAGAAATTAGTCGCCATTGTTGGTTGAGAAATGGTGTTTGCAGAAAGAAACAAATCGCAGGTTATGTTATTGTTATCGAATCGGCATTTGGGCTATGTTCAATTTGGACCAACTTGTATCTAGAATTCTAGATTATGAAATAATATTAATATTGGCCCATATGTCCTTTTGCATTGGTGTAAAAGTAGGGGTGTAAACGAACCGAGCAGCTCGCGAGTTACTCGAGATTGGCTTAGTAAAAAGCTCGAAACGAGTCGAGGCTTATCGAGCTCGAGCTGAGCTTGAGCCTAAAACAAAGCCCGTTTATTTATCGAGCTAGAGCTCAAGCCTGGTATGTCAAGCTCGTTAGGCTCGCCGAACATTATCGAGCCTAGTGTAATATTAGTTTTTTTTAATAGTTAACAATATTTACCACTCATTTAAAGTTGTTTAGTAAACGAGCCCTGTGACAACCTGCACCTTTCACTCTTCATAAATGTGCATAATTGGTTCCTCAACTATTTCAAAATTTTCATTTTTAACCCCCGTATTTTAATAGGACCAAAATTCACAATTTAATAAAACTTATAATTTTTATATGTAAAAGTATGCACGTTTTATACTCACATCTACACCCGAGCACGTATGTTTCAGACCTTGATACTCAAAGCCCTTAATTTTCGATCCTAAAACAACTTAGAAAATTAATATGTTACAAAACTTGGTACTGAAACTGAACTGGTATCGGTATTTTTGGTATTTTAGACTAAAGTGCTCATCCCTAGTTTAAAACTCAATAATATGTTACAAACCTATAACCAATTTTTTAACCCAAAGCAAAACCGTTTCGGAAACCAGTTTCTAACCCTGTTGTTGAACTCGGTTTGAAATTGGTAAAAATGAACCAAGTAAAACCCGGTTTTAACAAGCTAGGGTTTGGCCAAAAACCAGTATTGACCATCTTTGACCCAACCCGAAATGATTTGGGCTCAAAGATTGGTTTGTGATCCTCCGCATATAAGTCAATTAGAATATATTAAAAAAAATAGTTGTACATTTTTTGATTGACACTATTTATTTAGTCTAAATTTATATAATTTATTTAGTATGAAAATTTATAAAAGTTTCTTACATATGTTTATTTTAAGTTAAGTTTTACCTGGTTTTATTTGTTAGCAGAATATTAATGATATTCGGTGAATTTATGTTAATGGGTTATCATGGTTATAAAAGAAATATAATATAATAGTGTTGATACGAAAATAATAACTAAGTGAGTCGAAAGTCGAAAAAAAATATTGATTTTGAAAGAGGATCTTTGGTGTCAAAACTCAAAAGTTTGGGTGAGGGTTATTTTATTGTATTAGTTGGGCTTGGTAAGCAAGTTGCTCATTGAAGTTTGAAGGGTTGCTTAAGTCAAGGAAGCTAAAGAGGATGTATATGTTTAAGCTATAAACTATAAATCAAGACAGTTGAAATTGGAGCTATCAAATATAAATAAGGATTGAAGTTTTCTTTAAGACTATTGGGAGTGGGGCGGGAAGGGGGGGGGGAACACCGCCGCCATAGGGGCGGGAATGTTGGCGTGGGGCTGGGGGCGGGGAGAGAGTCACCGGCGTGGGGGGGAGAGGAGGGACATGTGGCAGCGAGTGGTTGGATGATCATTATTTGAAGAGATTTAATTTATTAAAAAAAAAACAACAATCTGTTATTAAAAAAAAAAAAGAAATTTAAGAAATTAAAAAAAAAACAACATTTAATTCATTTTGAAGGCCGTTTTAAAAAAAAAAAAAAAATTAAATAAAAAAAATAAATAAATAACATTACATAATTAAATTACTTAATAACCATTACACACTTAAACAACCATTACATAATCCTAATAATTCCTAAATTACTTATTTAAACATAAATAACTCCTAAATTACTTATTTAAACATAAATAAATCCTAAATTACTTATTAATCCTAATTTTCTCCACTATGGAGAGTAGTTGTCCCATTCTTCGGGGAAGGTGATGCACTCGGGTGAGACGGAACGCGAGATATCCCGTCCATCAGATCTCGCATCTGAGGGGAAGTAGTAGTACTCACGAGGAGGGGTAGGTTGGTTATAGTAGAGTTCCTCCTCCTCAATCTCCCTCAGGGCTTCCAAGTCCCCCTCAGTCGGGGAAGTCCCATGGTTGGGGGTGGGGGTAGCCTGCTGTTGGGGGATGGGGATGGGGGTAGTTTGCTGTTGGGGGATGGGGGTGGGGGTGGGGGTAGGGGTAGTCTGGGGGTAGGGGACTGAAGCAGCCCAGGGGGTAGGGGGCGACGACGTTAGTCGCTCCATTTGTTGCTGGGCCATGACATAATCCATAGCCCAGACCAATTCCTCATCCGTCCAGTCATCATCGGCAGGAGGATGAGGAGGAATGGTTGGTTGTGCAGCAGCAGCAGCAACAGGAGGGCGAGGTAACCAATGTTGTGGAGGAGGAGGAGGAGGATAAATAGGAGGTTGTGGAGCAGTAGGAGGAGGAGGAGATGAGGAGAAGGGTAGTCTCCGGGGGCGGCCCCGTCCCCTGGGATACCGGCGAGAGTACTGCCGGATATTAGACGGGCCAGCAGCTCCTGCTTGAAAACCGTCACCCATGTTATTCATTGCTTTAGGGAAGAGGAATAGGTGTGACTGAGAATTTGGTAAGGTGTTGTATTTATAGGGTTAGAAGGGTGAAGCAGTGGGGGGGGGGAAACTTTGAAATTCAGAGTTTCAAATTCAAAATTTCAAATTCAAACTTATGGGTGGGAAAAATTAATGTTTGTACTGTGTGGAGCAGTGGTGGGAAAATTTGAAATTCAAAGTGTAAAATTAAATATTAATTAAAATTTTATTACTTTAATATTAATTATTTTTTTATTAACTTAATATTAATTATTTTTTTATTAATTTATTATATTTTCCGGTTTATATTATTATTATTATTATTATTATTATTATTGTTATTGTTATTATTATTATTTAATTTATAAAAAAAAAAGAAAAAAAAAAAAGAAAAAAGAAATGCTAAGTGTCACTTCCCCCCACCTCTTCCCCCCTTCCACTCCCCACAATTATTTTCCCCCCCACAAGGGCCCCACAAGTGCCACATGGCGCTTCCCCCCACCTCTTCCCCCCACCACTCCTTATAGTCTAAGGAAAAGCATACCAATTGTACTCTATCTTGCAACCTGGTGAAGCGATAAGGATTTAAGAATGCATGAAGCAAAAGAATCAAGAAAGAGTAATTAGTAGTGGTACATCATGTCGGGTTAGACAAGTTACGTGTTGATGGCTTATATGGTTTCATCTGAACACGACCCAAGTATTTATTTATTTGTGTTGTTTTCAGGTCTACTCATTTAATATTCATAGGTGAATATAAGTAATATCTAGCCACTTAATACCAATTTAAACAACAAACTAGTATACCTCAAATAAAACTTGTTTGTATATGGTATCCTTTTTTTGTTTTTGTTTCCTTATCTTTTTATTTCCAATTAATAAACTTGATTTTATATGTTTAGCTTTTTTTTTGAACGGCCAACGAATCAATTCCGAGCACTCTCGGACACCCTTTTAGGGAATCAGGTACTCGAGAGTACCCGGGCCACCAATTGCCACCAATTCCCGGGAAAACCCGACCACTCACCCACCCGAAGGCACGACGGTGAAATAGTCGGTAAAACCGGTCGGGATCAGAACTCGAACCCAAGCCAACGGCCGGGTCATCCCTCATTTCCCATCCACCAATGTCCTCCAAATGTAGCTAGTGGGAATTGAACCCAAGCCTCCCATAGGAAACCTTAGGCCCTCAACCAACTAGGCTACAAGTGTTGGACTATATGTTTAGCTTAAGATTAGAATAAAGCTGTTAAATCTAAGAGATTATGAAGACTAGTATTATGCCTGCGCGCTTCGCTGCGCAAATACAATTCTAGAAAAGCTTTTAAGAGCTTCAACCTTTTAACGGGTTAGCCTGTTAACCCACTTAAGTATTTATGGTATGTTTGACAATAAGCTTTTAAGAGCTTCAACCTTTTAAGAAAAACTCCTACTTAATAAAAAACATTATTTAGTTGAAGGAGCTTGAAGCTTTTAGGTTGGAGAAAAAGCTCTATAGTGAAAAGCTATTAGTACTAGCGTTTAAGAAAAAAACTCATACTAGCTACAAGTTTTTAATAATAAATGACATAAATACCTATTTTATCATAAAAAAATTAAAAAAGATACATACAAGCTTTTGGTTAATGACTATTTTGATCATTTTATACATTTTATTAAAAGCTTTAGCTACTTTGCCAAACATCAAAATATATTTAAAAAGCTACAGCTATCAGCTTCCAGCTAAAGACTTGAATTAGTTGTCATTTTAATTCTTGTGGTTTGGCCAAAAATGTCTTTTTTTTAATCCAAATAGTTTTTTTTCTCATTTATGTCATGAGGTTTTTCATTTATGGTCATTTTCGTCACCTGCCTTAACTCCGTTAAAAAAAACCCAGTTAAGTCAGGTGTATTACTGTCCATTTGGGCTTTCAAAAGTTAAATGAACTTGAGCTCAAGTCTGATCGAGCTCAGACTCAGCTCATTTGCATCCCAATTGGCGATATCCCTAGTCCATATTGGCATGTTTTAGATCTTCTATTTCTAGTACACCTTATGACTCTTCGTCTGTATTGTCTAATCTCTTGAATCACTTTTTATAAAAGATATTTCGCTTTTGGAGTCATCTTGTAAGTCATCTAATTTCTATTTCGGTTCATTGGCCTTTTTGACGTTTTTGTTCTTATACTATTTTAATTCGGTTTTTGTCATGTATTTCCTTTCTTACGAGGTGGGGTTCAACCCAACCAGACCGGCCCACACCATAAAAGGCCATTTAACCTGGCCCACCTAATTTAAACAATAAAGTGATATGGATAAAGATCAGCTGATAAGTCAATCTCGTTATCACAACCATGGAGCCTTTTACGAATATATTTGTAAACGATAAGGCTTATCTCCATCTTCTCCGGGACGTATCGTGATGAAAATACAACTCTTTAAGGTTATCGATAGAGGTTGGCCTCGGCTTTAAAAAGAGGTCCAAGGTAAACCGTAGAATTCATTCCAACTCTCAATACTCTCACGGTTACTCCTGCCTTCACAGATACATATTCTCACGCTGGAGGGTGGTCACAGGGATACCCCCATTCATGTGACGAGTCCTAACGGTTTTCTATTTTGTAATAATCTAGATCCAGCCTATTCAGTGCAGTTCGAGCCAAGGTCTCTATTTCTCCAGAAGACTATACCCCTCAGGTATTTGTTAAAGATAAGTAAAGACCAAAGAGTGAGTCGTTCATATACTTTTTTTTATTCGGTTTCTGTCTTGTATTGTCTTTCTGAAAAGATAACTTGTGACCGAATTGAGAAGCGATGACAATTGACAAGCCCTATAAAATATTTAAATTATGTAACTCTTTTAAACTTTACTTGTCCTTATAATATTATTATTATTATTATTATTATTATTATTTTAGAATGGTATTATCTTAGTTAATAAATAGAAATCTTAAAGCATGTGTTACAACTTCAAAAGCACTAAGCTAAAACATGAAAGAAAAGAAAAAAACAAAACAAAGTAACTAGGCCCCACCATGTTCACAAGATTCATGCCGTTGCACACGGATTATTACTCAATCGGACAAACCACTCCATCGGCACCCCCGTGAAGGGCGTATCCACGTCAGCGATGGGCTTGGCAACTCCCATAGCACTTTTAGGCCATGTGTAATGTATTTGCCAAATTTTCATCCCCTCTCCGAATGCAGAGATTTTAATGGTTAAAAACTTGCTAACAACTCATTTTCACGCCCATTGCTTCACACATATAGAGAAACCCCCCCCCCCCCCCCCCCCTTTTGGCGCAGTAGTGAATATTTGCAATTTTCGTAGGGAAATTGAGTCCGGGTTGAATCCGGCCCCCGCCAATTTACCACTACTGATCGAAAAAAAATGGAGTTCGATTCCCCCCCCCCCCCCCCCCCGATTCGAGAACCAAACTTCGCCCCTGATGATGCCCAAATGACGAGTGTCACGATGGCAAGGGCGTTGTCCCATTACACAAGGCCTTGTTACTTACAACAGTTAAACGATAACGATTTTACATGCTCGCTAACAAGTCCAACTTAAATTTTATCCTTTTAATAATTTAACATAATTATCATCTTCATCATACTCAGTTAATCCCACCAATAGCAAAACCTAAGGTAGGGTCTGAGGAGGGTAAGATGTAGACAGCCTTACCTCTACCCTGTGGGAATACAGAGGCTACTTCCAATGAGACCCCCGACTCGATAGTGGTTTTGTATCAAGTCTTGGATATAAGGCACATAACACTTAGCAATCAGGACAAACCCGATTGGTGCATGTACCCCTTGTCTTTTGGCTATCAACATCACCACCTGATGCATGATTAACTGCCCGTCATGTTTAACGTTATTTTCACGAAATTAGTAAAATAACGTTAAAATTAGTGCAACTTTACTTTTGCCACCTGATGGCCACGCATATATACATTATATGTGCACAGCCGTAAGCGGGGCTTCTTAATAAAAAGCGTAGGAAGAGATATTGTACAAAGCTTCTTAAAATAAAAAGCGTAGGAAGAAATTTGGACCATTAGATCAAAGAGTGTCCAGATCATCTAACTAATCACGATTAAATCAAACCAAGGGTATATTAGTCAAAGACGTTCAAAAACCCATTAAAATTTTTTTAATCTAAACCGCCAAAATCACATAAATGAGTAGACGGTTACTAAAATTGGGAAACAAAATCAACTCGTGCTCATTCAATTAGGGTTTACACAATCAAAACACACATTAAAACACACATTACACGCAAGCAAAAATCATTTGAAGAACCGTAAGATCAGAAAACAGAACATGCCGTCCAAACAAAAATCAGGTATCGATTTGAAGATTGTGAACTATATTTTTTGTTCTTTACACGCAAACAGTACACTAACAAAACAAAAATTGCAAAATGAAACAGATAAGGAAGGAGAAAGGAGAAGCAAACACAATCATGACAAACCAGCAACAAAACAGGGTAAAGGTATGAAGAAGATGATCATATTTGATTAAACAACAAATGCATTTTAGGTTGTTTGCAATACGCACTTTAGGTTATTTGAATGTGTATAGTTGTATAATTGGAGTCAGTGTGTTGTTCATAAGTTATTGTAGGTGTGTTTATCATCAATTAATAACTAAAGTGCGTTTGTTGTTGCTGTTGTTATTATTGTATAAGATGCGTCCAGTGTAGATGTATATTTGTGGGTTTTGTTTTTATAAGATATAAAGTGCGTCTAAGTATGAAAGTAAAGCTGATAACGCGCGTCTGTTTGTTGTATTGGTATGATATAGTGTGCGTCTTAAGTGATTCATACGTGCGTCTGTTTTATGATATGATAATAAACAGAGTGCGTCTGAAGTGTTTTATAAGTGCGTTTATATGTTAATTAGTTTTTTTTAACACAGAACAAAGAATAACTAATTTGGTAGAATAAGAGGATGATGATTTCTAGGAGCCTATAAGAAATCTGATTAATATTACAAAAAAGGGTTGAGAAAGTAAATAAGGATGCTGCTAAAAAGTTAGAGGCTGATGTTCAAAAGATGAAGGATAAGTTAAAGAAACAAAAAACAAAATGTTGAGCCAAGTTCAGACTCAGATGACGATTTCGAGAGGCCAAACAAAAAAAGTAAAAATGGATGAACCTAACAAGGTGAAGAAGATAAAGGAAATAGAATTTGTTGAATACTGAGATAAAAAGTTAAGACTACGATGTTCTCCTTCTGAGTTTATTGAAAGCATCAAGGAGTACACAGATGATCAAAAGGAAGATGTGAGAAAAATGGGTTTTGGATCTGTGTATTAACATTGATTCAATATCAACAGGTTTGGCTTACTGGTTATTAGTCAATTATGAAGAGGGAAGAAACATACTGAACACAGGAAATTGGCAAATAAAGATCACACCATCAATGGTACATGAAGCTTTAGGCATACCAATGGGAAATAAACCAGTGTTGGAGAAAAATAGGGCAAGGTAGGGTTCTGACTCTACAATAGATGAGATCAAGAATCAATTCGAGAAAAAGAAAGTAAGCGTTTCAATGAAAACACCGGTGATTAGGCAACAACAAAAGGGTGGCCGGCTATTTAAGCTGAATTTCCTAGTTTTTTGGAACACAATTTTCGGAGAGATCACAAAGTCAACAATCAATCAAAGTTTTTTGCATGGGGTGGAAAATGAGGCTGATATTCCTAATATGGATTGGTGCTCGTACCTGATCGAATGTCTAAGGAGAACAAGAGAATGATGGAAAGAAGACAAGTATAATGGTCCAATTGCAATGATGAGTGTAAGTATTTAAACGCACATGCATTAAATTTTAAACGCACTTGCATTCTTGAAATATGTATAGACGCACCAGTATATTATTTTAAACGCATTGATATTCTTTTAACATATACATGATGTTTTATAACATGTAGGTTATCTACACACATGAATACAACAAAAGACATCCTTCTCAATTGAAAATTAGCACACCAACAGTTTCTTACATAACATCAAGTTCATTGGCTGCAATGGAAACTTATCTATATGAAAATGGCCCATTAACTGATGTGGAATAAGACAAAGAAGATGATGTGGGAGATGTTGAAGAAGAGAATGTAAATGCTGAAGAAGACGAAGAAAGTGACTCAATACACAAGGATCAAAATGCGAAAGAAGTTGTGGATGTGTAGTAGGAATGCAAAGAAAAGAGGCAGCTGATAAAATAATTTTGGATGGGGATGATTACAGTCTGAATATGGGAATGACTCCACTAAGACGGATCCAAGTTGTTGATGATGATAATCAAGAATATGAGAATGCAGATTGGAGAGATTATGAAATGAGTACTCATACTCAACAAATGTTTGAATATTGCAACACTCAACCAGAACTGAGTTATAATCTGGGGATTAGACAGAAATAATATGAAGCAACAACGAAGAAAAGAAGGTACAAACTTTAAATTTAAATACACTGTGTAATTTAAACGCACTATGTAATGATTTCAGACACATATGATAATGATTTCAGATGCACCTGTGTATAGTTTAAACGCACATGTTATGTTATACTGAAAATTTAAACGCACACATGATAATTTAGACGCACATAAGATTTAACTATGTATTTCTCTTCTGTTGCCTCAGATTTGGGTTAAAACCATGGATAAGAACATAAAAAAGTATCAAGCAATACAAAAGGAGATGGAAGAAATGGTTTAGCAAGCAAGAAAGAAGTATTAATGGGTGCCTGAAATAATGGAGAGGTGTACAAAGTGGGATGAAGTGAATAACAGACAATCGAAAAGGCAATGTTGAATTTGATGTTGAACAAAATTTGGTGGACATAGAAGAAAATGTGGTACGCCTTGAAGTTGAACAACATGTTGAGGAACAAGAAGTGGCTATTGAAGGTAATGAAACTTCAAATAGGAATGAGGGGGGAAATGATGATCGGGCCGAGGAACAAGAAAAAGATGTTGAAGGTAATGAAACATCAAAAACAAATGAGGTGGAAAAGGATGATCAGGCTGTTGAAGGTTGTACTACATCAGTCAAGGCTGAATTAGCTAAAGATGCAAACCTCGAAACTCAAAATCAAGAAGAAGAAATAATCGACACAGCAATTAACATGCTGCAAACAGTTGAACCGGGTTTTTATGTGGCCAGAGATGTGAATGAAACACCGAATTCACAACCTGAAAGGGAAGTAGAGAAAGACAAAGGGAAAACAGTTGATGATGATGGTGTTAACTTAGAAGCAGAAGATTTAACTGACACAGAAATAAACATGCTGCAAACAATGGAAACATGAGTGTATGCAGTTCAAGATGTACATGAAACACCAAAAGAACAACATGCTGAAAAGGGAAAACCACAACAAAAAGAAGCAGGGGAAGACAAGGGGGAAGTAGTGGTAGATGATGGAAGGCCAGTTAGGGACAAAAACCCTTCATGGGCATTAAGATCACCATACACCGGAAAGTCCGTGTGCCTTGTTGAACAGCTAACGGAAGAAGAATTGAGGATAACATAATATATGTTTGCACCAATTAGAGATAAATTGTATGTGTTTTTTTCCTTTTGTTTGAAAAATATTATTGAATGTTTACTGATTTTTTAAATTATTGAAATTTAGGAAATTCTGTTTTTGGGATGAAGCTGGAACTGAGACCCTGAAGGTGATTTTTGAAAGTTTCCATCCCGGAATATGGCTTTGTACAAATACACTGTATGCATGGACTGATATTCTGAATTATGAGGAAGCGAGCCGAAAGAAAGAGGGGTCTATACACAGGCTGTTTCTGAGTTCCACCGTGATGGTATGTATGAATATTTACATTTAAGCGCACATTCATAGAATTTAGATGCACATGAGAAAATATAAGTATTTTCTTAACTGGGACAACTTTTTTAAACGCACTGTCAATATACATTAAACGCACACTTTAAAAAATTGTAGTTCAAATGCACTTATTCATCAAATTAAAACGCACCTTATATTTTTTATTGCTTTTTTATTTACTGACAATGACAATGCAGCCTCCAGACTACTATAAACAAGGTGTTAGTTGGACAGAAAGGCTTAGGATTTTTAATAGCAATCTTAAAGATGTCCTACAAAAGTTCAACGCAAAATCAATAGATGAGTTCGACATGATTCTTGTGCCAGTGTTGATAGAGAAACATTTCTATGTCTTGAGTTTTGATGTGAAGAATGGGATTTAAGAGTTGCTTGACAACTTTAAAGCGGGAGAAGACCAACAAGAGGGATATAAAGGCGTGCCCGAAATATTGGTATGTACTTATGTAACAACACATTTAACACAAAAAAACATGAAAATTATTATCATAACCTACTATTTTTTGTAAAAAAAAATGTTTGTAGAGACACACTTTGTGCCTTAGCTGGGTCACAACATGTCCTAGAAGCCCAAGGATTGACAAACTTGAATTAAATCCTATTATAAGACAAGAAATGCCATGGAGGACTATAGCCGACTTTGAAGACTATGGTGTATTCGTTATGAGACACCTGGAAACCTTTAAAGGGCAAAATTTTTGGAACTGTGGTTTAGCAGGTGAATCAGACTATCAAAAGACTCAGTTGAAAGCGTTGCGTTTCAAGTACGTAACAAAGATTGTACTCTCCCCTTACAACCTGGTGAGATATGAAATTGTTGAGAGGCTCACAAGTTTGCAAAAAGGCCACTCAAAGTAAGGACAAAGATGATGGAGAATGCCTATAAAAAAATACTAAAAAGGGTGGATACAATGAAGAACGTCGTGGGGGTTTTGTTGTTGGTTAATGATTTGAACATAATGTTTAGTTACTAACTTGGTTTTTTTTTATCTTGATAGTTTAAACACACGTATGTATGAATGAATGATCTTTTGAAACACACTGTATAAATAGAAAATGGTTATTATGATTTCACTTAAACGCACTTGTACATATGTATACTTATTTCAAACGCACGTTACAGATAAACTAAGGAAAAACAGACATCAGAAACAGCTAATACAAACTACAATAAAACATACATAATTAGTTCCCTGGGGAATTTACATAGATTTTAGGAACTGAATTTTAAATTCAATAGAACACCTCAAAAGGGCTATGCATTTTGTAAGTTGTTCGACGAGATTAACATCGCCTTTTTTGTATCAATCATAAACATAACTGCAAATTCATGAAGAGTTGAGTCAGACATACGCATAAGAAGCTTGGAAATCTCATCTCTCTTTATCATGCCATCATTTATCCTGTTTAGATTATCGGTAAGACGACCCTCAGAAGCATAATCTTTTGAAATTTGCTCCTGAATCATCTTAGATTTTGATGATGAAGATGAAGCCATTACTGGAAAACAAAAAAGATAAGTAGTGATTGAATTGTGTGGTGTAAAATTGATTCTGTAGAGATAAATATATAAAGAAAACAATAATAACAAGGTGACAAAATATCATTCACGAGAATTACTGTTATTGTTTGTTTGCAATAATTGATCTACAGACGCACGTGTAAAACATTGTAGACGAACGTATATGACTTGGATAGACACACATGTATATTCTTTGAACGTACTTACTAAAAACAATGAGAAACCACATAATCAATTACATAAACGCATGTTGTAACCATTGGTTAACCCTAAACGCACGTTTAACATCATCATCTTCATCATACAAAAACTGTTAACCCTAATTCACAACCTGTACATCTGTCTATCTGTAAATACATACACGATCATTGATTTTAATTAACAAAACGTATAATCAAAAATCTAAAAGTAAGAAACCATACGACATTCACTCGAAAATCAATCATTACAAAAAAAAAGTAGAATGATCGAAAACAGAGCATGTTTATAATTGAAAATAGCATTAGGTTTGATTGATTTGTGGATTGATTAGATGGTCAATCTAAAATACATAATCGTTCGAATGGATATACAGAATTGAATAGAAAAATTCTCAATTACAATTGAATCGTGATTAAATGATCAGAGATTAACGAATAACAAAAGGACTAATTTACCCTTTAATCAACCAGGTTTAGGTTAAGTAACCTTAACCATAGTTGACAGGTAGCATGATTTGGTGGCTTCCTACACTTCTAACGTTAAGGAACTTTGTATCGTATACTTTATCATTATAAAATGCTAATATGATATGCATAAATAGTAATATATATATATATATATCATTATTTGTTATTTATAATATATATATATAGGGTTAGGATCAAACACTGTGAAAGAAAAATAGGAAATTGTATGAAGGGCATTGAAACCGTCTCATCGAACCTTACGATCTAAGGTTTTAGGTTTTCGCTTTTTGGACTTATAGATTATAGTTTTTAGAATTTACGTTATATCATTTTGTCTTTTATGTAATATCGTGTACTTTTCTTATTTTCATCATTGTGTCATTTTATGATTCATTGTGTATTTTTTTCTTCAGCATTGTGTTATATTTTTTTGACATTTTGTTATATTTTGTGGCTAATTGTGTAATATTTCGTGATATATTGTATTTTTTGTATCTTTTTCACCCTTCTTATTTTTGTTACACTATGTAAGATAACTAGCTTGATTCTATAGATATACATAAACTAGTTAAATAATAATAATTATATAAAAGAGAGTAAATTCGAGTTAGAGCTCACATTTATTAGTTTTGTTTATTATGAGTTAAAGCACGGAGCTTTAGATATCCTGAGTGTGATGAGTTACGTGTGTTTTATGCGGTGTGGACGAAGAGAGTTCGCTTCATCTCTTCACAGGTTGTGGATTTTTCTTTGGGGTTTGGTCTCTCATTGGGAGTTGGTGTAGGATTGGTCCTATCTACGCCGTTGATATTATAGAGTTGCTTAATCTTAGCATTGATGGATCAAAAAATGGGCGGGCAAAGATAATTATTCATGGTGTCGTTATGATTACTCTTTGGGCGTTATGGAGAGCTAGGAATGAAATGGTCTTTAGAAACAAAGAAGCGAAAGTTAATGAGGTTGTGGCTACCATCAAGTCGTTAGTGTTTCTTTGGCTTAGAAGTCGGTCTAGGTTCAAGAGTATTAGATGGATAAATTAGGCTAAATTCCCTTTATATACGTTGTAATCGGTTGTGCGGTGGTCCTTTCTTTGAGGACCCCGTCGTTTTTTAATGAAATTTACTTTAAAAAAACAAATATTTTTTTTGAAAGGTTAATTTTTTTTAAATGCCGTGGTATGTGAGACTTGAACCCAAGACATTCCATAACCTATGTGTTTTAAAGGCTTTGCCTTTGCTAATGAACCACCACCCCATTGGTTAAATTAAAAAAACAAATATATTTTTAAAAGTAATTAATATCTAAAACATATGTAAGAGCAAGAGATAATATTTCTAAATATGAACAACTGACTTCTCATTAATTATCACACGCTAAAAATGTTATGCCCGGTTCAGTGCTATAACTAATTGCTTATTGTTCTGGGTTCGACCCGGCCCGTTGTTTTCGGATCCTTGCGGCCCACGACATCCTTCCACCCTCCGTCTCCGCCATGCTCCGCCGCTTCAGCTCCTCCACCTGCGCCTCCCACGGCTGTCGCCACCGCGGCTCGAACCGCGACCCTTTCTTCACTGAAAAAGCCAAGTGCAACCCCTTAGCCAAATTACAATCATACACAGCTCGAGACTCCGGGTCCGATAGCGTCTCGTACGCTTCCTGGACCCGGATAAACCTCGTGGTGTACTCGTCCGCCCTGCCCGGGGGCGACACGTCCGGATGGTACTTCAACGCCATTTGTTTATAACCCCGTTTGATCTCGCTGGGTGTCCCCGTCTGCGGGACACCCAACAAGTCATACAACGTCTCTGCCTCTGACCGCGTGTACACGCGATCAGAGGTAGCGACGTTGGGTAGTCGACCAGGAGTATTCCTGGTCGAAATTAATGGGCTCTTTTTTAAATTAAAAGAAACATTGCGTAATGGGGATGGATTAGAGGGCAGGTAGAATTGGGTTTGAATTCCGGTAGAAAAAGACTTGGAATTAATCATATTATTGAATTGAATTGCATTGTATGTTGAACTTTAGGGAAGAGGTAACAAGTGTATATATAGTGGAGGAAAAACCACTTGAGTGTTACATACAACCCACCGACCCCGCCAACCGTATTTTTTTAAAGAGGAGTACCATGCACTCTAGAAAACCATGTTATTTATATTGAGATAGTCATAAGCATACTTGGTATGGTTTGTTAAAAAGTGCCGGAATAAAATCTTTTTAATCATTACCTAATTATTTATTTTTTATTTTTTTTCTAAATTTAATTTCAAAGTTAAAAAAAAATGCAAGTTGGGAGTTGGTGGCTCAATGGTAGAAACAAAGCTTCTATGAACACCTAAGGAGAGGTCATGGGTTCAAGTCTCACAAGGAGTAGAAATTTGCCTTTCAAAATAAATAAATAAATAAATAAATAAAATAAAATTAAACAACATTAAAAATAAAAATACATCACATTAAAAATAAAAATACATAACATTCTAAGATATTTCATTTTAATCATCAGGAGCGTCGACTATAAGTTCTTAAAGTGTTAACTTAGTAAACGGTCTTCCATGATAATCATCAGGAGCGTCGACTATAAGTTCTTAAAGTGTTAACTTAGTAAACGGTCTTCCATGAACGTGTGCATATTCGGCACAAGATTATCCAACACCCCACCCAACGACGCCTAGCAAATAAGTGGTGCTATTTTTCAAAATTCGTTGTGATGTGGCACCAATGGGTCACTGCACCGTGTAGCTTTATTTATAAATTTATAAATTATACATTAGCAATGCTAAGCTTTTTTTAATATATATATATATATATATATATATATATATATATATATATATATAGGGAAAGGGTAAAATGAAAACCACCATTTCATGCAAGAACTATGGGAACTCACTTTTTAACCACAAACATATTTTAATCCTAAAAGAATTTGTGGTTCATAATTAAAGTAGAATAAAATATAAAAGGGAATATTCCCTTTCCTAATAAGACAAAATATGGTGGGCCCAGGTCTTTACATCACTGTAAACCCATCGTAATTTTTTTTTTACGTCGAGGTTACCCATTTTTACACCGGTGAATTTTTTTTTTTTAAATTCACATTTTACGTCGGGGTTCTCGCGGTTCTTGCACGAAAGGGTGGTTTTCATTTGAACCTAATCCTCTATATATATATAAGTTTAACATAATAAATATGAGAAGTAAAAAAAAATTGAAATTCTTTTCCCTTTATAAGCATATTTTTTAAATGAAAAATAATAAAGAAATTATTTTTTTTTTATAACTACTCTAGTATTACATTAATTTTTTTTTAGATTTTAGAACATGTTATTAAAAAATAAATGTTTAATAAGATGAGAGAAAAAAATTCTCTAATTCACTAATTTTTAAACATAAATAATATTTATATATTTTGTTAGTGTATGGATATATAAGATCACGTAATTTTATTATTTTTTATGCGAGTATAGAATTAGTATATTTTAAATAATAAGCATGTTGACTTTGGCGTGATCATGCGTTGAGATTGTTTAACTTGATAATTTTATCAACTACCTGGAACAAATGCATTTAAGTCATATTATGGTTTGTTAGACTTTTGGAATTAACAACTAAGATATTTGAAGAAACACGAATCCTCGATTACCGGGTTAGGATTGATCTTGGTAGTGATTCTACGAGTAAATGATTGGTAAAATACATATTTAGAAAAAGTGTGGGTTTAAGGGTAAGACCAAGGAGGTTAAGAGACTGTCGGTTAAAAGAGTCGAGCCTCTAAACGTTGGATATAAAACAAGGGTTGGAAAAATACGATGTGCTCGTAGTCTTTTCAATGAAAGCTCTAATGGATTTTGGATGCCGATAAAAGGAGAAGGGACTCCTCCTTTTACAGTACCTCGACTTCCAAATTTCTCAGCCCGTCCTCTACCTTTAATGGGGCCCGACCCAGGTAGAGGTGTCTCTTGATTTCCGACCCAAATCCTCAAGCCCAATTTGTGCAAGTGATTTTATGTAAAAAAAAAAGAGAAGAGAAGATGGGAGATGTTGCCGTCCTGACAATAAAACATGTGGCGCCCACTTAGCGGACGCAGGTGGGCGGCGGACACGTGGCGTCCGCCTGTTCGTTAATCCAGGGCGGTGAGTAATCATTTTCTTATCCAGAACCTAAGACAAGTGGGGTTGATAAAGTCTTCTGTCAGAGATGTCTTGGCTGGGGAGTTGTCACGTCATCGTCCTTTCTGGTGGTCAGGCTAAGCGCAGTATTTGATTGGTTGATGTAACACCCCAACCGATGGCGGAATCATCGAGGTGCCACGTAGTGACGATTGTTCAATAGCTCATGGACTAAAAGGGTAAATAGTGATACATTAATTAAGTAGTTTATTACATTGAAAGAAAAATACAAGATACAATAATTCTAAAGTGACAACTAAAACTGAAATACAATGAATCCAAAATCTAAGTAAAAATTCCAAAAGCTTAAAAGAAACGTCTTAAAATAACCCGAAACATGTACAAAATAATTTTTTCAACACATATAATGTATTGGTGAGCATACCCTGATTTGAATAAATATATAGTAATAAAAGTGTTTAGCAATTCATGTGTGGTACCATTTGCAATTATGTAATAAGTAATATCCGTTCAAAATCAACCCGAAGAATCAAGTATCAAGAATCAAGAATAAAACAACCACTTTGAAAACCATTTTTGAGTATAATGAATCACATAACAATGACCAAGGACTTAACTCGAACACGTAAGTCAACAAGGGGTATATACCATAGTACTATTCATAGAAATGCCAAGCCCTCAAAGGTTAATGATTTTGACAAGTCATAGACACACAAATTAAAATAAAGCAAACACACATGAGAATTGCATTTAGTGAAAGAATAACATTTAGTCATAGTGTACATGAATAACCCCAAAAGAATAAAACATGAAAAAGGGGAAAGATATACTCACAGTTTTTGTAACACCCCAAAGTCTCGAAGTGATTACGTCACCTTACGTGTCTCTTAAACGGGTCGGGTCGGACCTGACCACCCGATTACTAAATTAAATATTCAATTTCGAATCTCGCGCTCAACCGTTTCAACCGAATATATAAATAATAA
The DNA here is from genome assembly GCA_028751855.1 of Ambrosia trifida. Lineage (NCBI taxonomy): Eukaryota > Viridiplantae > Streptophyta > Magnoliopsida > Asterales > Asteraceae > Ambrosia > Ambrosia trifida. The sequence continues at coordinate 27,881,470 of CM054133.1, read as the reverse complement.
TTATTGAATTATTATTATCACGGTTAAACACTCTTTATCTGTTATTAACCCGCTGTCAAACGACTTTTGTTTGGGCGTTATAATTATTACCAAACACCCGAGTCTCAGTATTTATCCCCGTAGCCAAACACCCTCTTATTTAATCCTTCTATATAAACCCCTCTCTTGTCTCTCTCACCTCTGGCTACTCTCTCTCTCTGCTCGATATATACACACACAAAGTGTGAAGGCTCTGATCAAGAAAACACTCACCGAAGACCATGGCTGGCCACTGCCGCCTCTGTCTCCGGTCACAGCCGTCGTCTTTTCTTCTTAGGTGAGCACACAATCTTCTTCCTTCCCTTCTATATCTATTGACAAGCAACAATCGGGTCCTTATCTTCAACATAGAAGCCCCAATCCAGAACCCTTCATATACCGTTCATCGAGTTATAATCAGTCGAGAATCCCTCAACCCGGTAACCTTTCTGTTCCTGTTGAACGGAGTCGGACAGTCACCGGATGTGGTGACTGTCATCGGGCCAGATCTGTTATTGATAACCGCTGATAACTCACCTAGTCCTTTGTTCCAGCCAAGAACCCCCATGTTCATCCCCTTTGTTTGAGATATAAGAACCCGGACAGTCACCGGTTAATGGTGACTGTCAATGATAATAAACCTGTCCTTTCGTCTCTCTGTTTCAGTTAAAAGAACCGGTACCGGCACTCCCTTAACCCTGCCTCTGTTCTGATTTAGACTCGATATACCACTCACCTAATTTAGCTACTAATGTTATGGAAGTGGGTGGTATTAAGTCTAGTAATCATGTAAACCATTTGGGTTATTCCCGTATGAATCAATATGAGTTGATTATCTTTTGATTAATGATAACTGGTTCATATGCGCGATGGTTATAATCAGGAAATTGGAGTGGATGACTGATGTGAAGGAAGGTCCGGTCACTCCCCGACTGTGTTCCGGCGAGGTCCGGTTAGTCTCCGGTCACTTCCCGGTGAGAACCCGATAAGATATAATCTTAACAGTAATTCTATTGGTATTAATAATGGATACCCGATTATAATACCGTTTTTATGATTATGCGAGGTACTGTTAACCGTCTCAAGGAATACGAGTCGTCGCCGAGTCGACTCAGTGACTCGGTCAACACCCGGAATAGAACCCGGTTCAATAGCTAGACGAGGAATATTATTAGAATTATACGAATATATATATATATATATAATACGAATAACGTACGGACTTGATAATAATAATAAGAGACTAATAATTATATATAGAATATATACGTTTATATATAAGATTTGATATATAAAACGATATACTAGACTCGGGTAAGTTATGTCTAGAGTTCTTTTAGGTTCGCGTGCCAAGCTGTAAAGGCCAGCTTTATTTCTTTTTGCCTAGATTGACCAAACCCCGAGTTTAGGACTATCTAATATATACCAGATTCCATATATATAAATTGTATATATGATATATATCCTAAGTATTACAATCTAACAAGTCCCATGCGTAAACCGTATCAATATATATATGAAATATAATTGTAATAAGAAGATTAGCTGAAGATATAACGCAAACCGGTGAGTATCGTGAACTCCCCTCTTTTACAGTTTTATTAAGTGTTTTAGGGGAAATACATGTCATTTATAAGAAAACATAATGCTTTACATAAAAGAATAACAATAGAAGTTATATAAAGGGGCAATAGAAACAACGAGGACAGTACTGGACGGTATCGCCATTTCCTTTCTTGTCTAACTAGAGGACAAGAACCAGTTTTACCCGAGTAGAGGGTAGAAATAATCATATATTATCACAAGCAGAGTGATACCATAGAAAGGAATGGCAACTTATAGAATATAATCGAAATAATAGACATATAATCGAATTAATAGAATATCTAGTTCCCCTCCAGAATATAGAATTGTAAAGCATATTTATAAAAGATATATATAAAAGAATTATCAATAAAAGAACTGGCCATTCACTTTATAAAATACGCGACCTCACCAACTTTATGTTGACAGAAACTATTTTTGACATGTGTTCAGGTAACCCAACAGAAATGATGACGTGGATCCTGGAAGACTACAAGACTGTTATTACCCTGGATTCCGCTGTGTAACTCCGATAACCCGACCCGACAACCCGACCACATCAGCCAGGGTTGTTACAGTTGGTATCAGAGCGGCACTTATAACAGTTTTGAAGTCTTTAGTCATCCGGGATCTACCAGAATATTTTTCTAAAACGAAATGTTGCATAGAAAAATAAATTAGAAATATTTAGGATATCAGGATTAGTAAAGAAAATATCAGTCGAGTAAATTTTTGGGTACCTAAATGTCAAATCAGTATAAAGTTGGTGAGAACCATAACCGTATACTAGAAATTAAAACGAATCCACCACAAGAAATTACTAGAATGATTATGTGGGATAAATTGACAATTCTGTACACAGTTGTGAATTTATATGCACATTAATTTCTTGGAAATCTTACAGGATAATAAGGCCATATGAAATAAGAAAGAATATAGAACAGAAACCAGATATATTAAAAGAAATCAGAAAATAATTCCGATATAAATGACAGAAATTTTAGAAATATATATATAAATAGATATAAAAATTACAAAAGTATCCTTCGACAATTTAATCGACTTGTACGAGAGTTTGAAATCGTATTTCATTCTCTAGAAAAACTCGTTGATTATAATTACTCGTCGCATCTCTCCGAAATTTCCGTCTTAATAATTATTCAGATCGTTAACCTCACGGTTATTCCGATATATATAAAAAGAGAAAATACAAATATACGCTCCAACTTGAACATTCCTATGCTCGAGTTCCAGAAATATTATTTTTACACCGTAATTTCCGAAATTTTTATAAAATCTGATATATAAATATTGTGTTTCCTAAGGATTTTCCTCGATTATTTAAATAAAAGATCCTATATATATACCGCGATTATTTAAAATGTTTTAAATCTTTTAAGTATAATTTTGGAAGCTTACTAATTTGATACTTAGTTATTATTATTTTTCTACTAAACCAGTATTTCGATTTTGTAAAAATATATATACCCGATTTTTTTTAAAAAAATAACGATTTATTAAAAAGATTGAGAAATTCCGATTAATATTTTTATCAAATCAAGTATTGATAATTTTTAAAACACCCCAGAATCTATCTCAGGTTTTATCTAAATTTATTCATTTAACCTTAAAGTTTTGATTTTAATATTTTGAGAAATCTACGTTAAATTTTATTAATCTATAATAAAGAATTTTGTTTATTACAAATTTAAGAATTCCGATAGTAAGAAGTTTTTACCACGACTCATTTGAATCGTAAATGTTATTTTCAAAAACGAATATTATTATGAAACTTGAATCCGTATTGTTATTATAAATTATTTCCGGAAATTTTTATATAAAAGAACTACGATCGCATTATTTTACCGAAACATATTTTCTACTGTATATAATGTTATTTTCGTAGAAATTTATTTATCAACTTCGTATTCGTATATATATATCAAGAGCCTTTTTCCGTATAATTTCGTACGTATATTTGATCGTATAAATTCCTCGTTATTATTCCAATATAAACGATAATAAATATTATATACATTCCGTTTTATAATCTAAACTCATATTTGTAATTATATAAAAATCTCGGTTAGAGGTCCTCCTCGATCCCTTCCAGAATTAAATAATATTTGGACAAAAATATTATTTCCGAAATTCCGTAATCAACATACGCTGGTATCTGTCAAACGAAACCGAATTCTTACTCGCTCGATTATACGAAAATATAACTACCGTCTTAATTCTATGACTCGAACAAGTCAGGGGATATTAAGAAGATTGGATTGTTATATTGAATATCTTTTAACGCGATCAAATTCTTGAACGATTGACAGTCTATTTCGTTAGACTTAGATCAACAAGTTCTATCCCGAATAATATAATCGCAAATCTAAGAGAAAATAAAGAACAGAATATCGAAATAATATGTAAGGGACACATACCTATTGTGATTAAAATAAACAAATACTGGAATGTTAGGTGAGGTGGAATAGTAATTATGGTTGCAAACATAATTATGAATGCCACAGGCACAGGAACATTCGAGTAGAAGTTTATCGAGATCACAGTATGTTGAGTCACGAACATATTAAGAGAAATAATGAGAAAGTAAATAATAAGAAGAAATATAAATCCGAACTATCAGCGTATCGTATGTGGAAAATACGACCACAAAACTGGCAATATTGTTGAAATTCCTTCGTGAATACAACTAAGAATATATTCGCAGAATAGAAACCACCGATTGGTTAAATTCTACGAGTCAAAGAAATCAGTTTATTGATTTTGATTGCCAACCAAAGCTAGTTATATGTCCTCTGTGTAATCCCTGCAGCAAGGGATATCCGGACCCTTACAGAAGGTATATCCGGACATTTGCCACTAAGTCACAGGATTCTTTATGAGGATATATACTACTATGAACAAATCTTCGCAGTCACTTCGTATAAAAACTCACGTGAGTTATAGTACAATCAAATTGGTAAAACGGTAAAGTGTTACCAAGTTTGAAAATTAAGAAGTGATAAAAGAATTGTTAAAATTCCAAGAATATAATAGATAAAAATATATATGGATTCGGAAACCAGAAATGGTAGAATCCAACGAATATATCGAAATATAATTGATACCAAGCGGAATCGCGTAGAGATTCGCAAGGAATAATCGAAGTGAAAACGAAAAATGAATAGAGTTATGCTCATTTTTCCAGTGAAACTCTCTGGCCCAGGGAATAACGGAATTCCTGTTCCGGGTTAAAGGCTGCGAGAGATCATTTAAGAAATCACTGTTCTGGCAAGAACTATCTATACGAATATCTCAACGAAATAAGCCTTGCTTATAATAAGTTGGATTAAGAAGATATGATATATTGCCTAAATATAAGTCTATCGGAATGTGTTTTCAGACACCAATAGTATAAACTTTGATCAAATATATATATAAGAAAGGAATTATTCCAAGCAAACATATATTATAGAAATACTGAATTTATAGTGAGTGCTATAGATATTATCAGTATTTGCTTGGATATAAAAGAATATAAATGAATAAATAAAAGAATATAAATCGACAATAAAAAGAATTATAAAAGACATCCGATATGTCTGAAAAATAGAAAGGCATCCGATATGCCGAGAAATATAATTATCAGAATAAGAATATAAACATTAAAAGAAATTATCAAGATAAAGATATAAGTCGTACGAAAACGACTAGAAATATTATAAAGAAATATTTTACCGAGAGTGTATCGAATCCCGAACTAGAAATAAGAAAGAATTTTACAGAAATAGTTAATGCGATAAGTATAGTAATCCGGAATGATAATCATGATTTTGAGAAAGACTAAATGATGCATTGTTCTCAGAATTTTAAAGTCAAAAGAATCGTAACGACGACTGTTACCAGTAGATTCTGAGACTATAAAGAGAAAGTTACATATATTGACTGTAGAATTGTGAAAGACCTCATTCACGATGATACACTAAGAAAAGTCAAAATAATATGTATTAGACACAATGCAGTTAATCATCAATGAAATAGTCAGTAAGACTATTATAGATGATTTAAGAGAAATCTCAATTATCCATGAATTAGTCTTTTCCGGTACCTTTAAGAATTCAGATAAGATACGTCTAATGATATGAGAAACCTCCTAAGTATACCCACGAATAAAGGTAACCTAGAGATCAACCATATAGATGGAATTGAAGGATAGAATTTGTAAGAATTAACCCGATAGTTACCAAAGGTTATCCCTACTCTTAAGAATCGGAATTACAATGATGGTAAATTCTAAAGTTCAAATCAAAGAGGTAGTAGCTCGGATCCCATTCAAATCGTGATAATGAAGGGACTTCCGTATCTATCTCCTAAGAACTATTTAGAATCCATCGTTGTAAATAAATCCGAATATCAAACGATGAAATTATAGTATCAATACGAGAACCTTTAATAGCCATATCAAAATAATACAGATAATCCATGTATCTGAATTAATATGACTATAGCAAGAAAGGTTAAAACGTAATTAGAAATATGATCAAAATGTAGTCGTACAGATTGATATTTCTAATATTGGATTGATACAAAATCAATTTCCTCGCAAACCATGAGAACCAATCATGTCTCGACGACAAGTATTGTTGTTCTAATTATAACGTCCTTATAGATTAAAGAATATAAAGGACAACATCATTCAAATTTCGGGGACGAAATTTCCTAAGGGGGGGAGATTGTAACACCCCAAAGTCTCGAAGTGATTACGTCACCTTACGTGTCTCTTAAACGGGTCGGGTCGGACCTGACCACCCGATTACTAAATTAAATATTCAATTTCGAATCTCGCGCTCAACCGTTTCAACCGAATATATAAATAATAATTATTGAATTATTATTATCACGGTTAAACGCTCTTTATCTGTTATTAACCCGCTGTCAAACGACTTTTGTTTGGGCGTTATAATTATTACCAAACACCCGAGTCTCAGTATTTATCCCCGTAGCCAAACACCCTCTTATTTAATCCTTCTATATAAACCCCTCTCTTGTCTCTCTCACCTCTGGCTACTCTCTCTCTCTGCTCGATATATACACACACAAAGTGTGAAGGCTCTGATCAAGAAAACACTCACCGGAGACCATGGCTGGCCACTGCCGCCTCTGTCTCCGGTCACAGCCGTCGTCTTTTCTTCTTAGGTGAGCACACAATCTTCTTCCTTCCCTTCTATATCTATTGACAAGCAACAATCGGGTCCTTATCTTCAACATAGAAGCCCCAATCCAGAACCCTTCATATACCGTTCATCGAGTTATAATCAGTCGAGAATCCCTCAACCCGGTAACCTTTCTGTTCCTGTTGAACGGAGTCGGACAGTCACCGGATGTGGTGACTGTCATCGGGCCAGATCTGTTATTGATAACCGCTGATAACTCACCTAGTCCTTTGTTCCAGCCAAGAACCCCCATGTTCATCCCCTTTGTTTGAGATATAAGAACCCGGACAGTCACCGGTTAATGGTGACTGTCAATGATAATAAACCTGTCCTTTCGTCTCTCTGTTTCAGTTAAAAGAACCGGTACCGGCACTCCCTTAACCCTGCCTCTGTTCTGATTTAGACTCGATATACCACTCACCTAATTTAGCTACTAATGTTATGGAAGTGGGTGGTATTAAGTCTAGTAATCATGTAAACCATTTGGGTTATTCCCGTATGAATCAATATGAGTTGATTATCTTTTGATTAATGATAACTGGTTCATATGCGCGATGGTTATAATCAGGAAATTGGAGTGGATGACTGATGTGAAGGAAGGTCCGGTCACTCCCCGACTGTGTTCCGGCGAGGTCCGGTTAGTCTCCGGTCACTTCCCGGTGAGAACCCGATAAGATATAATCTTAACAGTAATTCTATTGGTATTAATAATGGATACCCGATTATAATACCGTTTTTATGATTATGCGAGGTACTGTTAACCGTCTCAAGGAATACGAGTCGTCGCCGAGTCGACTCAGTGACTCGGTCAACACCCGGAATAGAACCCGGTTCAACAGCTAGACGAGGAATATTATTAGAATTATACGAATATATATATATATATATATATATAATACGAATAACGTACGGACTTGATAATAATAATAATAAGAGACTAATAATTATATATAGAATATATACGTTTATATATAAGATTTGATATATAAAACGATATACTAGACTCGGGTAAGTTATGTCTAGAGTTCTTTTAGGTTCGCGTGCCAAGCTGTAAAGGCCAGCTTTATTTCTTTTTGCCTAGATTGACCAAACCCCGAGTTTAGGACTATCTAATATATACCAGATTCCATATATATAAATTGTATATATGATATATATCCTAAGTATTACAATCTAACAAGTCCCATGCGTAAACCGTATCAATATATATATATGAAATATAATTGTAATAAGAAGATTAGCTGAAGATATAACGCAAACCGGTGAGTATCGTGAACTCCCCTCTTTTACAGTTTTATTAAGTGTTTTAGGGGAAATACATGTCATTTATAAGAAAACATAATGCTTTACATAAAAGAATAACAATAGAAGTTATATAAAGGGGCAATAGAAACAACGAGGACAGTACTGGACGGTATCGCCATTTCCTTTCTTGTCTAACTAGAGGACAAGAACCAGTTTTACCCGAGTAGAGGGTAGAAATAATCATATATTATCACAAGCAGAGTGATACCATAGAAAGGAATGGCAACTTATAGAATATAATCGAAATAATAGACATATAATCGAATTAATAGAATATCTAGTCCCCCTCCAGAATATAGAATTGTAAAGCATATTTATAAAAGATATATATAAAAGAATTATCAATAAAAGAACTGGCCATTCACTTTATAAAATACGCGACCTCACCAACTTTATGTTGACAGAAACTATTTTTGACATGTGTTCAGGTAACCCAACAGAAATGATGACGTGGATCCTGGAAGACTACAAGACTGTTATTACCCTGGATTCCGCTGTGTAACTCCGATAACCCGACCCGACAACCCGGCCACATCAGCCAGGGTTGTTACAGTTTTGCTATGCGATAAATCCAAACAAAACTCGTCACAAGATAAACTTGGGAATTCCGAAGAATTCAACCTATACGTATAAGAATACTAATGAGGGAAAAATGACTTAAAAAGTCTAAGGCATCTAAAATCTAAGGCATTAGGGTTTGCTAAGTCGATTTGGGGAATTAGAGTTTTCGCGATAAACAAATTAATATTAAATTGTATGTCAAAAATAATATGATTTAAGTTTATAAATATGATTAGGTAAAATACTTATTAGCAACTGAAAATCTAGTTAAAAAGTAGTTCCAAATAATTGGGACAAAGTAATTAAATTAATTGTTTTAAAACTATAATTGTAAATAATTACAATCATTAGAGATAATGAACAAATAAATATAACTTACACACGTGAAATAGATGTTGAAGATTATAACTTTCAAACATAAAATATTTCTGTTTTATAAAATATTAAATTTATAAAACAAATTTTATGTATTATGAATTAATAAATGATTTATGTATTTAAATAAGCATAAATATAACTAAAATACAAGATATTCCTCAAAAATAATATTTTTGTAAAAAATAAATAAATTCTTATGAACAATGATCAAAATAAAATTTCCACAATTTTTCTTAATTTATTTGTATTTAAAACGGATTTAATGAATTTAAATCTTATTTAAATGATTAAAAATAGGAAAACCAATAAAAATAATAGTTTTCTATGCAAATAAATTTTGTTTCAGTTTTTCATGTTTAGAAATAATTACCCAAAAAATTTTGAGATTAAAATCATTAAAGATAAATTTTTAATCAATTAAATTGATTAAAACAATTTAAATTAATAAAATTATGAAAATTAAATATTTTTCAGAAAGTAAAAATGTGGAAATTTTCTTTATGGTTATAGGATGCTACACCTAAATTTTTATATATTTTGAATCAAAAATAAATTTAATATGAATATTCTAAGTTTATATGTATTATAAATGTTTATAATATGATTATAAATAAAGGAAATAAAATAAAAAATATGGGAGCAACCAGGGCTCGAACCCGAGCTGCTTTCTTCTAAGAATGACACACAAACCACTAGACCAAGTATCAGATTTGATGATATTATTGAAACATGTTTATATTTACATAGTATGTTTAAACTCATATTCTTCCCCAAATGCACTCAAGAACCCAAACACTTACCCAATCTTTCAATAATCATGATCAGACACGATTAAGCATAAAAAATATGGGGCTTTCGATCATAAAGATGATGAAATAAAACTGCAACTAAAACAAGAACTTACAAGCATTGATTAAGGGTCGAATAGAAGCATACAGGTCCGAAACTTGGGTTGGGAATCAAGGGTCTTCTGGTAACGTTTGGACTATTTTTGAAGTGGGTTTTGATAACTCACATTATTAACATATAAAACGGGCATAAATAGTCTCATAATATGGTACAATTAAGGTTATATTATTAATATTTGATACTTAATTCATTCATATTTGTATTTATGAGGAAAATGGAGCTCCAAGATGGAAACAAAGGATTTCCGGGTAAAAACAGGCAAAATCGGGAGATTCCTGAAGATACGAGACTTTCAGCTAGTTTACTGTATGTTTTGAAAACAATCCTGGGACTAAAACAACGCTAAAATCAGCCCGGGAGTGACCAAGCACGCCCACGCACATTTGCACGAAGGCCCTGCACGCAAGAGAACAACGCATCAAACTTGGAGAGCAAGAAAACAAAGACAAACAGACATGCACACCCATGCAAGATGAAGATGCACGCTCGTGCTCAGACAAAACGTACAGACAGGATCTGCCATGCAGTAACAGAACGTACGTGAGACAGCAAGCACGCCCCTGACACCCTTGTGCACGCCCGTGTTGCCCCTGGAGCTCTATAAATAGCAAGCTAACCCTCACCATTTGATCATCCCTTATCATCCCTTCACACCTTGACTTGAGCTTTCTTTGGTCGACTTCCAAGAGTCTTCCAGAGGTCTTGGGGTCTTGTGGGAGGCCTTATGGCCATCCTAACACACCCAACAAGGCTAGGCCTCATCCTACCTTGATCATTAAGGGCAAGTATGGGATCGTAAAGTAGTATGCAATAAACATCGAGGGTCGTGAGGATCATGAGAGCTACATATCACTTGAAGATGGAGAGCTTGTCTATGAGCAGCCATGATTCTTGTGTTGATCATTTATATGGTTGTATCTTTTCATTATTCACGAACCCACTTCGATTTGTAGACTTTTATTATTAGTAGTAGTAGTTTATTTTTAGTTATTTGTTGTGTTATCTTCTTCTAATCTTTGTTTGTTTATCTTTGTGACAGGTATGAATGATGATTAACTTAATAACTTAAACTACTATAACTTAATTAATCGATTAGAGGTATACTCAGCTTCTGGTGACCCCAAGCTAGATCCAAGGCGAGGAAACCGGTAGTGAGACAGATCCTCCGGGCTTCTGACATCAAAACCGGATTCTAAGAAATGGCTTATGAAGTGGACCAGATCTGAGTGACACATTTCTGGTTCTTACCAGATGACTGAATGTTCTTTTTGGTAAAGGATGGTTTCCCTGTGGGCGCACCAGTGATCTCCGAATTGCACGCCTTTAAGATTATGTGCCGCCTTTATTAAGGATTTCATTAAGTTCAGGAGGTTATGGGTTGGGTAATTAAGTCATCATTTATTTAAACCAACTTTATATTTAATTGATCAATAAATAATAAAGTGTCACCTAAAAGATAAATAAAATAAGGATTCTTTATCTAGTTCTCGTTAGTACAACGCCGTTAGCCAATGGGGGTACGAGTCGCCTGAGACAGCCGTAAGAGCGATCCTTCGGTCTTCATGACCGTTAGCCCATTTAGGGGATACGAGGTTGCCAGGATTGACTCCGTAGAAAGACCCTTCGGTACGGAACGCGAGGGCTAAGGGAGGTGTACGGTATTCCAGTTCGGAAGTGAAGCTTCCAATTCAAGAAGATGATAAGTCCGAGGACCAGAGACTTGACCGCGGTTTGAGGAGCCCGCTATATGCGAGGCCCTGGCGGAGTACCCCAGGTGGATGCACACTGGAAAGGTTCTGCATTCTACTCAGTAGTAGCCTCCGCTTCTTTATCAAGGAGTCAACACTTCAAGAACCCTCTCGTCTTCCGCACAATTAACTATTTTAAATTATTAATCTTAATAATAAACTTAACTACTTATATGGAGGGCCCCGAGATGTGCATATCTATTCTATTTTATTTTATCTTTTCTTTTATAAAACCAAACCTTTTTCAAAACTATTTTCTTTTAAATAACCCCTCCGTTTTATTTTCTTTTTAAAACCCGATCAATTAAATGATGAAAGGTTGAGTAGGGGAAAGTGTGAACTCTGGAATACGATACTCAATACTTACCCTAGAAGCTATACTATGCACGTTAGGTTCTCTGCCTATGTGTTGGTTTTAGTTTCTAAAGTAATTATTGTTTACTTTATAAATTTAAAACTTTGTTAATGAGGCTTTAGTAAAATCAGTCGTTTCCTCCAAACCACTGTTTTGGGATTGACAAATCAAAGTTTTTGGCACCGGGGAAATTGACATCTTTTTAACACTAAAACCAAACGCATCAGGTTTGCGTTGCTTATAAGTGCAGAAAACTAACATAAGCATCGATTTATATAGGGGACAATTAAAAGTCGTGTTTAAAGTAGTTTAAAGTTTTCCAACGGTTACATAACTTATTGTGTCACACCCCGCCAAGGCGGAAACGCGAGGTGCGACTTCGAAAGATTTCCAAGCACAAAAGGTCACACGAGCATTAATTAAAACAAAGTAGGAACTTTCATTAAACAACCAAATCCGTTCAACATTAGTTAATTGTTTAATTCTAAAACCATTGTATGTAAATGTCTAAAATTATTATGACAACACAACGGTCCAAAAGAAGGTATCCCACAAATGCTTGCACGCGACCCCTGCAAGTTCCATTGTCCATGCTAAGTTCCTGAAAAACATGCATGTAAAAATATATGGGTCAACATAAAGTTGGTGGGTTCACGGGTTTTCTATATGATGGACATGTAATCCAAAACCGACTAAATCATTGCCTAGCTAGGGCAATAATCAATATGCGATCTGACATGAGCCCATAACCAAACCTGACATGTTGTGCCTCGCCCATTATATAATAAAGACAATGAAATAATGTGAAATACAAGCACTCTTTTGATATATGTCATCCTGTCAGAGCGACTGACCAAGAGTGGGGGTGTCAACCCAATAGATATATCCCGGTGTTTCATGGCTAAGTCCATAGCTAATGGTCATGGTGAAATGTATGACACGAGGGCTTAATGGATCCTGAACCGTAATGTCTCATGTTCACATAATAGTCATGTATTGTAACTGAAAACTGTAAGCATGTTTTTCCCCTGGAAAAATGTAAAAACTGTAAAAAAGGGCCGTGAATACTCACTTGGTGTCTGAATGCTAGACTGAACTGGATCTGGCACTGTGTGTCTGGTCTAGGAACCCTAAATGTAATTAAAAGTAACTTAGGTCCATGTTTGGCTCTAACTACCATGCATTTGTTCACCCGACTGTAACACCTATGGACTAGGGGCTTCTGTACCACTATCCACGGGTGTCACAAACTGCATGTGTCAATAATTGTACGTTTTGTTATCCTGGTGGCTATGTTTATTCTGTTTTTGGCAAAACATATGTTGTGACTTACTAAATGTTACCGTGTGGCTTTTATGTCACAGTTTTGTAAGCCTAGGGTAAAATATGGACATATTTTACTATAATATTGTGTAAAATTAACATATCTTGGCACTTTGTCTTCAAATGTACACATTTTTAAGCATTTAACAAAGAAAGGAAAATGTTAGTGTAAAGCAAGGTTTGTTTATAACATTATAGCAAACCAAGAAGAAACGAGGGTTGGATTTGGGGATGAATCCAAGAAGCTAGAAAACGGTTATGTTAAAAAGCCGGGCTAGTCTTGGAAACCAAGACAAATTACTTGTTAGTAATAGAAGCATAGACAAGTATGCATATGCATGCTACAATCGAGTATTACGGTAGATGCCCTAAGGTGCATGATAGAATGACCCCTTAAACCATTACATCATTCGGGATAATGGTAGACGGGGACAGTCAACGGATCTAAGGAAGACCTATGAAGGACATAAGTAGCTAAAATGTCGGGTAGGGGGTAAGTATGTAGATATTGCCCCTAGTTAACCGAAACAATAGAATGACTCAAGTCATATTATGAAAGCTAAGGCTTCCATATAATAAAAGTTAGAAAGCCGAGTAAAGGGATACAAACAATAAGTATATAGTACTACTCGTTAGACTATAGAATGTCAAGGGATTGAGCGGTGCACAAAATTGATTAGAGACACTAAGGTTCTTGGCTGCGACCAAAGCAACAACACCAGAAAGGTTTCGAGGACGAAACCTCTTTAAGGGGGGTAGACTTGTAACACCCCAATACCAATTGTTCGTCTAATTATGCCACTAGGCGTGATTAGCAAAATTATTAAAACGAGATCCGAACAAAGAAAGAACACAGGTTATGTTCTAACATAGAAATAATCTAGTTAGTGTTATTAATCTTATTAACAAGCTAATAAATAAGAAAAAACTAGCTTGAATAGCTAGTTTCATAAGAAATGACAATTGGAGATTTTGGAGGGACCATAGTTGCCAAAATGGGAAACTTATGGGTGCATCATGTTGAAAAGGGAAGAACACACACACATAAGTGTGTGTGTCGATTATAATCAGGAGACTTATCTCCTTCAACCTCCAACCCTAAACACTCAAGAACATGCTTGAATCCAAGCCAAATCAAGGGGCTTTTCGATGCTCTAGCAAGAAACAAGTCATCTAAGGCCTAATGAACATCAAGGTACCTTCTATTTGATGTAATTTGATGTTAATACCCGTTTTTGATTTGGTCAAAAACTAGGGTTTTGATAAAACGTGAAATTTATGGTTAAAAGAGGTTGCTCTAGTCTTGGGGAACCTCAAACATACCTAATCTAGTTACAAATCACACTTAATATGTGTATTTGGTTTTGATCATATGATTATGTTCATGTGTAGAATTTGGGGTTTAACCTCTAGGTTGAATCCATTCATATCTAGTAACCTTTTGTGACTCTTAGAAGTTGTTGTATGAGAAATTTAGGCAAAATGGTCTAAATAATGTGTTATGATGATGATTAGGCAAATGGTGATGCTTTAGCTATATCTTGAACTTTTGAAACTAAACAAATTGGTGGGTGCACACCAAGTGTTTGATTAAATGCCAATTTGGTGAACACTAGTGAAACTATGAAGTTAGAATCATGTAAGAGCCATCAATTGTATGTAATGTTGGTTTGTAATAAGCCAAGTTGATTACACATTCTATGTAAGGAAATATCTATGGATTTAGCTATAATTGATAATGAATACATGACATGTGGATAGTGAAATAATTCCATGTTGTCTATTCTAATAAACGAGTTTGACTCATCCTCAAGTTAGGTACAACAATGAGGGAGCAAACGGGTCAAACGGATGCAAGGCGGATGCCATGGAAGCAAGAACGGGCATGAGGTAAGTTTTACTTACGCCAATGTACTATAACATAGCTTAATTGTTATAAATATTAGTTTTAAATCTTGAGTGCGAGATAAAGATAAACCCTAAGGGGTAGAATCTATTAAGTGGGTCGCCTTATGTGCACTCAATACAAAATGCGGTTTATGACCTTAATCGAGATAATGAGTTATGACCAAATGGAGAAATCCATCAAACGGGTCAACTAATAAAGATATGTGAGAAATGATGTTTTAATCCAGTTAAATCAATTGAATGAAGTTGTTAAGCATGTTGTTAAATGGGTCAAGTTTGTGAGACTTGAACCATATATAAAAACTTGGATAACTTAGTATTATGAACGACGTGTCTAAACGGATCAAATGGTGATACCCTCACCATGTGAGTCCAATACTTGATGCTTGTATTTCAAGCAATAAGATTCATGAGGTTAAACGGCTCAAATGGCAAGGTATTACCATTTGAGTTTCGAGGAATTAATGTGTATATTTAGAAAGCACGCAGGTAGATGCATTTGCGCATGCACGCTTGATGCTAAGAATCGTGGAGGATACGCACAAAGTATGTGAATGGGTCAACACCACCCGGTAAGTCCGTAGTCGAATAAACGCCTTCGGGCGAAGCAACATAGGTGATAAAAGTACTCGTATGAGGTGTGGGTACCAATCAAGTAAGTCATTTTCATAACTGTGGCAAATGCGCGCTAATGCGCTTAGAATTGACTAAACAAGTGAAAATTTGAGAAAGGATGAAACTCTAAGTCCGGAAGGACTTAGAGGTTTTTAAACAAGTCATTGAGTCAAAAACATTGGATTTGAAACAAGAAGTTTCGCCACGAATGGCTAAATTGAAAGATTTGGTCATGAGGGGCATTTTGGGGATTTAAAGGATTAATAAAGGTTGATTCTAAGAATCTAAGTCGTAATGAAACAAATCGGACAAACGCTTTTGTTGATCAAGTTTCTAATGACTTGACAACTCAAACGGTATGCAATTTAAGTGGTTAAAAGTGCCTTGTTTGATTTAAGGCCTTAATGGGTCAAATTGGGTAAAAGTCGCCATAAACATTCAAAACTAAGAACCGGATCATGGGGACATAAACCGGACCATAATTTCAGTCAAACAAAGGTTTATTTAGTCGGAAAGTCATTACTTAGGCTTCGGGAATCATCAAATGCGGTTGCGACATGATTCCCACGCTTAAAAGCCACCAAAATTACATCAGAAGCTTCGAGCGGCCGCGCGAATAAACCGACCGGCCGCGCGAATAGACCTGCATGTCAGCACGATCTTTAAAATTGCATATAAAATCGTAGAAAAATCGTTAGGAGGCGTTCTTTATATGCCTGGAAAGCTCTCGGAGCGTAGAACAATTCTCATTTGAAAGTCGATGTCGGATTTTGGGTTTTAGAAGGGGTAAAAGCGATCCGAACAGCTGCTGCGCATAAGTTGCAGCAGTTTGTTCTCCTGATAAAGGGCCGTTTGGTCTGGTTCGTTCCGTTTCGACGTGTAACGACTATCGTTCTAGTTAAATGTTTCATTTGACCACTCACTAACCATTCTTTGTGTAATGGTGCTAGGTAAACATGTGATGGAAGTCCCGGAGCAAGGATCTAGTCGCGATAAGAGCCGAACACACCCGATCACTCATACAAGCTTCCGCACTAGAATCTAACGAACTCCCGTTAAAAACACAAACTTTAATACATTTTTTTGTAGCAATGATGTAAAATTTATTGGAACTAAACGTGTATGGGATTCATTAAGTTGGGTTTTCATAATTTACCAAAGTTTTAATCGGGAGTGGTTTAAGTAAGGTCAAAACCCGTATGATTTGGGCGTTGATCGCGTGATTACAGGTTAGGGTCTTACAAGTGGTATCAGAGCCATAGGTTTGAGGGATCCGAGTGTCGGGAAGGATACTTGGACTCAAACCGTGCGCTCAAAGTGTTGAAGGGTGTTCGGTTCAAGACTTGATCAAGGAATCCGGTAAGTAATACCTATAATAAACATCTGTTTTGATCGGAAAATTGTTATAGGTAATCAATAGTGATATCGCGTAGATACTCGCTATCTCAAAATCTTGATAAGGAAATGGTTAGGTACTCATGGGGCCTATCCAAAAGATTGATTCGGGCAATGGAAATCTCGCATAACAAGAACTCTAACCTCACTATTGCAGTGATGCATACTAATACTGAAATGTCATGTTACTAATTAATTGAAATTATAAATGTGACAGGGATGATCACATCTTATTTGATCGAGAGAGGATCAAATGATTCACCAAACGAGGTTGTAGAGGTTTCGGGAGCACGGCTGATAGCATGCTCACTAAGGACCAAATCAAGTAACGACTCGGGCTAATGGATCAGTAACGAAAGGGAACACGGGAGCAAGTATCAAACAGGTACATGCTCGAAACCATAGTAGGTGCATTAGTATGCAATTATCACCTGAAGAGTGGTAATTGCATATGCAAGCAATAGGAAAAATGTGAAAGGTGCATAGTTCACGATAATGAACGATCAATGCACAAACTTAACTTGAACATCAAGACCGGGTTGGGGGTAATCATCCCAAACTAATGTTTAGAAAGGCGTTGTGATCATACCAATGAGTGTGATCACACAAAGCTTATTAAATTGAAAAACACATCGCTTTTTCTTAATGAATAAAGGTAAAAACCTAACATTGAATAATTTATCAAGGAAGGGTTTTACCAAATAAAATAGGGGGCACAAGCATGAGCTGAAAATTTGTTTGCATATGGTGTGATGCCTTAATTATAATAAGTCTGTGCGTACCATATGCGAATTACTTACCCTGGCCAGGTAAGTGTTAAACATATGATACCATGGGTTTCTTATGATTAATACATATACAACCTATGTGACAAAGACTTAGTAAGTGTGAGGTGCCGGGGGATTTTGGACGTAGTCCACTGTCTAACACGGCAGGGATGCGAACCATGCAAGACCTTGAGCGAGGCACCAGCTAATACGTTGGTCTAGCAAAGAGGACAACAAACTGGAACGTTTGGACGTAGTCCACTGTCTAACACGGCAGGGATGCGAACCATGCAAGACCTTGAGCGAGGTACCAGCTTATACGCTGGGCTAGCAAAACAGGCAATATACGATACAATTTATCCTGGGTTAATACAAAGATTGACTTGAACCTTAATCAAGGTTTAGTCATAAAGAGATTCAGTTTGGAAATAGACTTGAACCTTAATCAGGGTTGAGTCATAAACAGATTTAGCTTGAAAACAGACTTGAACCTTAATCAAGGTTAAGTCATAATTAAACGCGGACTTTTATAGAAGGTTAAATTCGTAAAGAGGGACTTGAACCTTAATCAAGGGTTGAGTCATAATCACATTCGGGTAAGTCGTGAATCTCCGGATTATAACATAAACAGCGGGATTGGGTCGTGATAAATCAGTAATTCTTTCAATCCTCGGGTTAAGGATGAAAAAGGGTGTAAACTACAATAACATTAGATTGTATCGTTGGTACGATTTAAAGCAAATTTTGATAACAGTCGGATTGTGTAGTTATTACAATCCGATGCACACCGTGATAATAAGAGATTAGTCGATACAAATACGTTGTAATGACGAATCAACACCAGGTTTTATAAAAAGGAAACCGACATCCATTTATATTGAGATTGGTAATCAGAAAGAGGACTTTTAGAAACTAAGCGTTCTAAATATATATAAACGATTTGAAATCTAAAACTCAAAAGTCTTTAAACGGGTCGGTTGGGGCAATGACCACCAATCGAGTTAGCAAAACGGGAACTTGGGCAAAACAAATAAATGGCAAATTCTTAAAATAAGGATTAGCCAAAGAAAGGAAAATGTTAGTGTAAAGCAAGGTTTGTTTATAACATTATAGCAAACCAAGAAGAAACGAGGGTTGGATTTGGGGATGAATCCAAGAAGCTAGAAAACGGTTATGTTAAAAAGCCGGGCTAGTCTTGGAAACCAAGACAAATTACTTGTTAGTAATAGAAGCATAGACAAGTATGCATATGCATGCTACAATCGAGTATTACGGTAGATGCCCTAAGGTGCATGATAGAATGACCCCTTAAACCATTACATCATTCGGGATAATGGTAGACGGGGACAGTCAACGGATCTAAGGAAGACCTATGAAGGACATAAGTAGCTAAAATGTCGGGTAGGGGGTAAGTATGTAGATATTGCCCCTAGTTAACCGAAACAATAGAATGACTCAAGTCATATTATGAAAGCTAAGGCTTCCATATAATAAAAGTTAGAAAGCCGAGTAAAGGGATACAAACAATAAGTATATAGTACTACTCGTTAGACTATAGAATGTCAAGGGATTGAGCGGTGCACAAAATTGATTAGAGACACTAAGGTTCTTGGCTGCGACCAAAGCAACAACACCAGAAAGGTTTCGAGGACGAAACCTCTTTAAGGGGGGTAGACTTGTAACACCCCAATACCAATTGTTCGTCTAATTATGCCACTAGGCGTGATTAGCAAAATTATTAAAACGAGATCCGAACAAAGAAAGAACACAGGTTATGTTCTAACATAGAAATAATCTAGTTAGTGTTATTAATCTTATTAACAAGCTAATAAATAAGAAAAAACTAGCTTGAATAGCTAGTTTCATAAGAAATGACAATTGGAGATTTTGGAGGGACCATAGTTGCCAAAATGGGAAACTTATGGGTGCATCATGTTGAAAAGGGAAGAACACACACACATAAGTGTGTGTGTCGATTATAATCAGGAGACTTATCTCCTTCAACCTCCAACCCTAAACACTCAAGAACATGCTTGAATCCAAGCCAAATCAAGGGGCTTTTCGATGCTCTAGCAAGAAACAAGTCATCTAAGGCCTAATGAACATCAAGGTACCTTCTATTTGATGTAATTTGATGTTAATACCCGTTTTTGATTTGGTCAAAAACTAGGGTTTTGATAAAACGTGAAATTTATGGTTAAAAGAGGTTGCTCTAGTCTTGGGGAACCTCAAACATACCTAATCTAGTTACAAATCACACTTAATATGTGTATTTGGTTTTGATCATATGATTATGTTCATGTGTAGAATTTGGGGTTTAACCTCTAGGTTGAATCCATTCATATCTAGTAACCTTTTGTGACTCTTAGAAGTTGTTGTATGAGAAATTTAGGCAAAATGGTCTAAATAATGTGTTATGATGATGATTAGGCAAATGGTGATGCTTTAGCTATATCTTGAACTTTTGAAACTAAACAAATTGGTGGGTGCACACCAAGTGTTGGATTAAATGCCAATTTGGTGAACATTAGTGAAACTATGAAGTTAGAATCATGTAAGAGCCATCAATTGTATGTAATGTTGGTTTGTAATAAGCCAAGTTGATTACACATTCTATGTAAGTAAATATCTATGGATTTAGCTATAATTGATAATGAATACATGACATGTGGATAGTGAAATAATTCCATGTTGTCTATTCTAATAAACGAGTTTGACTCATCCTCAAGTTAGGTACAACAATGAGGGAGCAAACGGGTCAAACGGATGCAAGGCGGATGCCATGGAAGCAAGAACGAGCATGAGGTAAGTTTTACTTACGCCAATGTACTATAACATAGCTTAATTGTTATAAATATTAGTTTTAAATCTTGAGTGCGAGATAAAGATAAACCCTAAGGGGTAGAATCTATTAAGTGGGTCGCCTTATGTGCACTCAATACAAAATGCGGTTTATGACCTTAATCGAGATAATGAGTTATGACCAAATGGAGAAATCCATCAAACGGGTCAACTAATAAAGATATGTGAGAAATGATGTTTTAATCCAATTAAATCAATTGAATGAAGTTGTTAAGCATGTTGTTAAATGGGTCAAGTTTGTGAGACTTGAACCATATATAAAAACTTGGATAACTTAGTATTATGAACGACGTGTCTAAACGGATCAAATGGTGATATCCTCACCATGTGAGTCCAATACTTGATGCTTGTATTTCAAGCAATAAGATTCATGAGGTTAAACGGCTCAAATGGCAAGGTATTACCATTTGAGTTTCGAGGAATTAATGTGTATATTTAGAAAGCACGCAGGTAGATGCATTTGCGTATGCACGCTTGATGCTAAGAATCGTGGAGGATTCGCACAAAGTATGAGAATGGGTCAACACCACCCGGTAAGTCCGTAGTCGAATAAACGCCTTCGGGCGAAGCAACATAGGTGATAAAAGTACTCGCATGAGGTGTGGGTGCCAATCAAGTAAGTCATTTTCATAACTGTGGCAAATGCGCGCTAATGCGCTTAGAATTGACTAAACAAGTGAAAATTTGAGAAAGGATGAAACTCTAAGTCCGGAAGGACTTAGAGGTTTTTAAACAAGTCATTGAGTCAAAAACATTGGATTTGAAACAAGAAGTTTCGCCACGAATGGCTAAATTGAAAGATTTGGTCATGAGGGGCATTTTGGGGATTTAAAGGATTAATAAAGGTTGATTCTAAGAATCTAAGTCGTAATGAAACAAATCGGACAAACGCTTTTGTTGATCAAGTTTCTAATGACTTGACAACTCAAACGGTATGCAATTTAAGTGGTTAAAAGTGCCTTGTTTGATTTAAGGCCTTAATGGGTCAAATTGGGTAAAAGTCGCCATAAACATTCAAAACTAAGAACCGGATCATGGCGACATAAACCGGACCATAATTTCAGTCAAACAAAGGTTTATTTAGTCGGAAAGTCATTACTTAGGCTTCGGGAATCATCAAATGCGGTTGCGACATGATTCCCACGCTTAAAAGCCACCAAAATTACATCAGAAGCTTCGAGCGGCCGCGCGAATAAACCGACCGGCCGCGCGAATAGACCTGCATGTCAGCACGATCTTTAAAATTGCATATAAAATCGTAGAAAAATCGTTAGGAGGCGTTCTTTATATGCCTGGAAAGCTCTCGGAGCGTAGAAAAATTCTCATTTGAAAGTCGATGTCGGATTTTGGGTTTTAGAAGGGGTAAAAGCGATCCGAACAGCTGCTGCGCATAAGTTGCAGCAGTTTGTTCTCCTGATAAAGGGCCGTTTGGTCTGGTTCGTTCCGTTTCGACGTGTAACGACTATCGTACTAGTTAAATGTTTCATTTGACCACTCACTAACCATTCTTTGTGTAATGGTGCTAGGTAAACATGTGATGGAAGTCCCGGAGCAAGGATCTAGTCGCGATAAGAGCCGAACACACCCGATCACTCATACAAGCTTCCGCACTAGAATCTAACGAACTCCCGTTAAAAACACAAACTTTAATACATTTTTTTGTAGCAATGATGTAAAATTTATTGGAACTAAACGTGTATGGGATTCATTAAGTTGGGTTTTCATAATTTACCAAAGTTTTAATCGGGAGTGGTTTAAGTAAGGTCAAAACCCGTATGATTTGGGCGTTGATCGCGTGATTACAGGTTAGGGTCTTACAATTTGGCTTCATTGGAGCGAGTGCAAGAACCGAGTTCTTCCCTTCAGGCGGTGGTGGGAAATCTGGCCAATCTGGTCACTGACGGGGAAAGTATTCTTCGCGTGAAACTGGTCCGCCAAGGCCATACCAGCCGCGTTGGGACATTCTGGATACTACCCGGTTCACAAATGCGCTTGATGCGCAAGAGTTTGTTATGTTGTCTGTTCCCCCTGCCGAGCGTGATTATCAAGACAGTGTGGATCGACGATCCCTGTTTATTGATATGGCTATAAATCTCTCGCTGGGTGTGAGTGGCCTTGGTTCTCTTATCCGGCGTGAAGAAGAATTCCAACACACCCGTTATGAGATCCAATCGGAGATTGAGCATCATAAGAAGGTGGCTCACGATGCTGTGGAGGAGGTGAACATGGTGAAGATGGATAAGGCTGAAGCTTCTAAGGCATGGTCTGCCGCTTGTAAAAGGACGAATCAAGAGACTGAGCTTTTGCGTTCCACCATTGAAAGTTTGAAGATCGAGAATTCTCGTCTGAATAAAGAAGCAGAGCAAAGCCAAAAATCCTGTGAAGAAAAGCAGACAGAACTTGCTGATACTATCTGTAAGTACAATATTCAGCATAATGATCTCCTCAGGGCGACCACCTCACTGTCTGATGCGGAGGCCAAGATAAAGGATCTTGTTTTAGAGAATTCCAAGCTTCAGGAAGAAAAGGTGTTGGCAGAGTCTTCTTGTTCTCAGGCCAAGCTGGAGTTGGATAAAGTTCAGAGTTCGTTTGAAGAAGCTACTGATATAACCGTTGCGGCAAATGAGAGGATCGCTAGGTTGATGAGCGATGGTGCTGCTGGGGTAAGCTTAGAATCTTTTATGAATAATTATGCCTTGTTTCGTAAATTTATATAGTATTCTGAACTTGCAGATATTTAAGCGTGTCTGGAATGATCCGAAGCTGACAGAGGTGATTGCCCGCATATCCAGTACGTCCGTGAAGCAAGGTTTGAAGCTAGGTTTTTGCGAAGGTTTTTTCCATCATGCGGATGCTAAAAAGAAAGAAACCGGGCCATATGAGAACGAGTCGTATGATAGCGAACTGTTAAAGGCCTATGATGATTATGAACACTTGAACTTTGAAGTGTTTGAGCTTTTAGGAGCATGTATGAAGACTGGCGACCCTGCTGGTGAGTTGCGCAAGTACTTTATAAAGTCAGATTGCCTTGGAGAAGAGTTAGCTGAAAAGGCGCGCCAAGAAGAGAAGGCCAAGAAAACTGCTACTGATGGTGGGGCAGGGACATCATCCGCAACTGGTGATAAGCGCGAAGAAGGTTCAAATACTGACGATGTCTCTCAGTATCTGAATCTTGGTTGAATGATTTCCTTCTTCCCTTATGTTTGTTTGTAACTCTTTGATGAACAATTTATCTTGCTTTTCTTTTCATGAAACTGATAGAATGTTTTCTTTGTCTTACACGTGTGTGCTATCATTAGATGATGTCATCTTCGTTTTCTGACACAAGTGTTTGTCAGACTGCTCATGATTGATGTGACGGTTGTGACGGCTATTGTCAGGGCGACTGTCACACTGCCCTAGGGTAATCGAGTGGTTACCATTAATGGTAATTAATTACCATAATCTCTCTCCTCTATTTATAGTAAGTGTATCCTCATATCTTCCTCATTAGTTACCTTCGAAAAAATTATTGTACACTTTCTGAGTAAATGGCCACTAGCTCTTCCAACAATAGTCTTCAAATCACGGAAAGATTAGCATTGCAAGGGATGATGAAGCTATCTCAGCATCCCAGTCGTGATCAGTCTTCAACAGATGCTCTTGATCATCTAGCTGAGTATTGTGAGCATTTGTTGTCACAAAAAGACATGCGGCCTGATAATCTTGATGATCAAGGGACCTCTGATGGGCAGCCGTTGATGATGAAGAAGTTGTCGGAGTTGGGAGATGTAACCAAGACTAAGCCCAGGAAGGTTAGAGGTTAATGTGTGTTTCCAGTATGTTGGAGTCTTTATGTGTAAATTATAAGTAAAATCTTTTGCAGTTGCTGTTGAACATCATGTTCATGGGGTATATTTTGTTTTTGTGATGATCCCCTTTTTGTATGTGTATCAACGGTTTATGTCTTGGGTTTGTAGGTTGTAGTATTAAACAATGGCTTGTGTGACAAAATTTTGCTTGTAATATAAATGACTTGGACATGAAGTCCTTATTACAAAATCTGAGAATAATAGATTAAACATAGCAGATGCGCAATTGCGCTGCGTTCCAAGTACGTGGTACTGGTGAACCATCTAGGCGTTCTAAAGCATACGCTCCCTTTCCCAATACCTCTTGGATTTTGTAAGGTCCTTCCCAATTTGGAGCAAGCTTTCCTGGTTTTTCCGAATTTGATGCTTCATTGTTGCGGAAAAGGAAATCGCCAACGCGGAAAGATTGTCCTTTGACTCGCGCATTGTAATACTCTTCTAACTGAACGTGCTACCTCAGTCACGTTTATAAATTGAACGTGCTACCTCAGTCACAACTCGCCGAACAATCCTTCTCAACCTTCAATTTCTCACAAAAACCCCCTGTTCTTGATTGTTAATCGCGTGTTGACCATTCTGTTGACCGAGCATTCGAACACGATTTCATTATTGTAAGTCACGTTTCTTTGATGGGTTTTGTTCATCGTCCATCAACAAACAATAACCCTATGATTAATCGGGTTATTGTTTGTTGGATTGGTGTATTGATAAATCTAGGGCTCGAAATCATTAGAATTGGGGAAGAACATCATTCTGAAACGTGTATATAATTATAACATACAGAAACCAAACACAACCACTGATCTAGATCAAGTGGTTGTGTCTGGTGCTTGTGAGCCAGACACCACAAGGTCGAATCCCATCAGCAGCATCTTTGTTTCCTTTTTTCCTTTCTTTTTTTTACAAAACCTTACATATATATATATATATATCATTTATGTCTTATAAATTCAATTAAAAATACTAAAACATTTTTAAAAATTCTACAAAAATTATCATATGATCTCCAAATGATAAAGTTCATCATCCAATTTTTAGTTTTTCAAAAATAAATTATTTAATATATATTATTAATAATACAAGTTTATTCATTTATATTTATTAAATTCTATAAAAATATCTAAACGATTTTATTAAATCTCACAAAAATTATCCTAAACTTGTATATTCTTAAACATTCCAGAAAATATTTTTATTTCAGAAAAACCGTTTATTTTATATTTTTAATTAATTTTTATTGGTTTTAATCATAAATAAATCATAATAAATTCATTTTTCAATATTTTTGCACCAAAATTTTACATAAATTATTTCTATTCATTTAGAACTGAAATACAATTTTTAATTCAGAAATTCTTTGATTTTAATTTTTTTAGATATTAAAGTCATATTTTGACAATTTGAAATAATTAGATTAAATATTCTATTTTCAAGAAAATAATTTTATAAAAATTATTTTCATACTCAAAACCTTATGTTATGGTTATATTCAACTTAAGATTTTACAAAGAGACTTTTATTTATTTATTTGCTAAATTTCTTATATTTAATGAACAATTTGTTTATTAAACAAATAAACGTTTATCCCCAATTCGAAGCCCTAGAAATACATGTATCCTAGAGTTATTTTCCCTTACACGTTATCAAATACTTTAGGTTGATCATTTGGGAGTAACCTCAATTCATATCTCGTTGTCCAGTTAAATCTCAAACTACTACGTGAACAGTGAGTATTCCTATCCCCTTTTTGCTTTTATTCATTTTTGGGGTGTTACATGTACACTATTACAATTTCAAATACAAGTTTACATTTTTACAATACAATTCTAGTACTATGTGCATTGCTTACAACGTGCTTTATGCTTAGACAATACATGTGGATTACATTTGTACTTAGTGAAATCATTAACATGGTACAAGCCGACCTTAACATTGGATAGCGCTATTTGGATTGACAACCCGCCTAGATTGATTCTCCCCCTTTTTCATCGGAGAATCCGTGGCCAGTGTTAAGTTTTTATCCATTTATTGGATAAGTACACTACAGTTCATACAGTACATTATACAGTCACAGGGTTGATTTCGCTCATTTGTATGATACATGGTTTACATATTTGCACTGTAGCTTGCACTTGAATTGTATAACTTTTTAACCTACTATATATATCAAAACTAGGAATGCTCACCAACATTTCATATGTTGACCAAATCTATTTTGCACATGTTTCAGGTGCAGTTTGATCTAGTGCTTTAGCAAGGAACATTTAGTGCTTTATTTTAATTCAGTTATTTCAATATTTACATTTCATTTAGACAATGTATTTTCCATTTCCATGTAAGACAATTTTAATTATTCAATAATATTTACATTTTAGTACCATGAGCTTTTGAACAATCGTCACTACGTGGCACCTCGATGATTCCGCCATCGGTTGGGGTGTTACAGATTGGTATCAGAGCCATGGTTATAGGGAATTAGGTTATTAGATAAAATGACCTAGACTATAACCGAACTTTAACTTGCATGCATAATATTTCCTGAATTACCCTACCCCTCATTTCTTCCTACTTTCCTCCTTCTATCTTTCCCTTCTTCCCTCTCTCTATTCTTCTTATCTTTCATCATGGTGCATAGAGATGTTGTCCCACAGAGAGTGGAAAGTTTACATCATCATGGAATGGGAACAGTACTTTCTATGAAGACACTCTTAGACATAATACCTACTCTTATTTTACTCCTTCAAAGTTGTTGAACTTTAATGAGTGTGATAAGGACACGTGCAATCTGGAAGGGTGGACGCCTGTACACTGGGTTTTCTGGCATAGGCAAGCATAGCGCATAAATCCATTTACGGACCTGTTATGCTTACCTGGGGATTCCTGGAGTGAGTGTCCACTTATAGGCTAAAGCATGTCTTCTTTGATCACCATTGGGTTTAATTCCTTTGAAAAGTCAACGTTCTTGTTGAGCTTTACGGCTAGACAAGGGCACTCCAAGCATTTTGTACAAGTTTTCCCAATAATACCCCCTCGTTTCATATACAATACTTTGCATATCATGATTGCTTACAGGATCATATCTTCATACACTTACATTTTCTAATCTCATGATTATTAATTAACTACCTCATAGATGTCTGCTCGCCACATGCTCCGTGATGCCAGCCAACGCCCTGTTCGTGCTTCTGGACGACGTTCTGATCGCCACCTCGCATCTTTAGTCGCCGAGCAAATTGCTGCAGTGATCCCAAACCTTGTCGGTGAGATAACCCAGAATAGTAACAGTGGCAACACAGGGAGTACGACTCAATTTCGGTGCACTTTCAAACACTTTAACTCCTGTAACCCCACAAAATTCACTGGTGAGGAGGGTGCTATTGGCCTCCTCCAATGGTTTGAAAGCATGGAGAGTACTTTTGTGAACAGTGAATGTCCTGATGAACTCCGCGTTCGCTATGCTACTAGTGTCCTTCAAAAGGGGGCGCTAACCTGGTGGAATGGCGAAAAACGCAATCGAGGAGCGGATGTTGCTTTATCATTATCTTGGGCTGAAGTTAAGGAACTCATGATCGCCAAATTCTGCCCTAGGAACGAAATCAGGAAACTAGAGGAAGAGTTCTATGGGTTGAAACAAGACAGTGGTGAGAATCTAGCGTATAATACTCGATATCACGAACTTAGCATACTGGTTCCACACATGGTCACCCCGGTCTCCCGAGCAATCGAAAAATATATCGAGGGATTACCTGACCTGATTCAAGACGTTGTCACTGGAGGTAAAGCCACTACGGTAGAAGAAGCCATCCAGCTTGCAGCCACTTTAACAGACAAACACGTAAGGAAAGGAAACTGTAAGACCCTAACCCGTAATCACGCGATTATTGCCTAATCTTACGGGTTTTGACCTTAACTAAAAACTACTCCCGATTAAAACTTTGAAATTTTCTTTATAAGTCAACCCATTAAGATCAAATACATGTTTGATTCACACAAATTTTTACTTTTTAATAGTTGAAACATATTTTAAGATGTTTCGTTTTAACGGGAGTTCCTTAGATTCTAGTGCGGAAGCTTGATGAGTGTTCGGGCGTGTTCGGTTCTTCTCGCGACTTGATCCTTGCTCCGGGTCGTCCCTTGAATGTTTACCTAGCACCATCACACAAAGAATGGTTAGTGGGTTGTCAATAATACATTTAAACTAGTGTGAGAGTCGTTACACGTCGAAACGGAACGAACCAGGCCCAACGGCCCTTTATCAGGAGAACAAACTGCTGCAACTTTTGCGCAGCAGCTGTTCGGATTGCTTTTACCCCTTCTAAAACCCAAAATCCGACTTCGACTTTCAAATAAGAATTGTTCTACGCTCCGAGAGCTTTCCAGGCATATAAAGAACACCTCCTAACGATTTTTCTACGATTTTATACGCAATTTTAAAGTTCGTGCTGACATGCAGGTCAAAGCGCGCGGCCGCTCGGTCTCTGTGAGCGGCCGCTCGAAGCTTCTGATGTGATTTTGGTGATTTTTAAGCATGGGAATCATGTCGCAACCGCATTTGATGATTCCCGAAGCCTAAGTAATGACTCGCCGACTAAATAAACCTTTATTTGACTGAAATTACGGTCCGGTTTATGTCGCCATGATCCGGTTCTTAGTTTTGAATGTTTATGGCGACTTTTACCCAATTTGACCCATTTAGACATTTAACTTATCCAAACACCATTTGACCATGCGCAATGCATCTAGTTTATGTTGTCAAGTCATTATACACTTGATCAACTAAAATGTTTGTCCGATTTGTTCGTTATGATTCCGATTATTAGATTTATCCTTTAGTAAATCTTTATAATTTCCCAAAATGCCCCTCCTAGCCAAATCTTTCGATTTAGCCATTCGTGGCGACACTTCTTGATTGAAACCCATTGTTTTGGACTCAATGACTTGTTTAAAAACTTCTAAGTCCATACGGACTTAGCTTTTCATCCTTTCTCAAGTTTTCACTTGTTTTAGTAGATTCTAAGAGCATTAGCGCGCATTAGACATAGTTGTGGAAATAACTTACTTGATTTGCACTCACACTTCATGTGGGTACTTTATCACCTATGTTGCTTTGCCCGAAGGCGTTTATTTGACTACGGACTTACCGGGTGGCCTTGACCCATATCCATACCTTGTGTTTATCCTCCATGATTCTTAACATCAAGAATGCACGCGCAATTGCATTTACCTGTATGCTTTCTAAATAGACAACATCAATTTCTTGGAACTCAAATGGCAATAACTTGCCATTTGACCCGTTTAACTTTATGAATCTTAATGCTTGGAATACAAGCATCAAGTATTAGATTCGCATGGTGAGGACATCACCATTTGACTCGTTTAGCTCCTAGTTCATAATGCTATGTTACCCAAGTTTTTTTTTTATCTATGGTTCAAGTGACACAAACTTGACCCATTTAACATCATGCTTAACGACTCCATTCAATTGATTTAATTCGGATTTAAAACATCATTTCTCACATATCCTTATTAGTTGACCCGTTTGATGGATTTCTCCATTTGGTCATAACTCATTATCTCGATTAAGGTCATAAACCACATTTTGTATTGAGTGCCCATAAGGCAACCCACTTAATAGATTCTACCCCTTGGGGTTTATCTTTATCTCACACTCAAGATTTAAAACTAATGTTTATAACAATTTAAGCTATGTTATAGTATATTGGTGTAAGTAAAACTTACCTCGCATCCATTCTTGTTTCCACAAGTATTCGCCTTGCATCCGTTTGACCCGTTTGCTCCCTCTTGGTTGTACCTAACTTGGGGATGAGTCAAACTTGTCTATTAGAATACATAATATGGAATTTTGTTCGCTATCCATAACATCATGTATTCATTATCATATCTAGCTAAATCCATAGCCATTTTCTTACATGTCTAGTTGAGATTAACTCATCTAGGCATTTCATCAAACGCTTGGTGTGCATCCACCAATATACTTAGTTTTCAACATTCTAAGTTTAACCAAAGCACAACCGATTGTCCAATTGACATCATAACATGTTATTTAGGCTTTTTAGCCAAAATTCCTCATTAAGAAAACTCCTAAGAGTTAACTAAATCATTAAACATAAAGGGTTTCAACCTAGAGGTGAAACCCCAATTTTCACATATTCACATAATCATATGAGTAAAATCAAATACACAATTAAAATGAAATTCATAACCAAATTAGACTTGATTGAGGTTCCCTAAGGTTAGAAAAACCTCCAATAACATACACCTTCACGTTTTTGTGAAGACCCTAGTTTTTCACCATGATCAAGAATGAATCTTACATCAAATTAAGCCAAATAAAAGGTACCTTAGGGTGATTGAACCTTAGATACTTCGTTTTTGTGCAATGCATAGGCTTCCCCTTTGATTTGCCTTGAGTTGGAGCAAGAAATTGGAGGTTTAAGGTTTGGTTGGTGAAGGAGTTTGGTCTCCTGATGTTGAGGTCGACCAACACACACACAAGTGTGTGTTTTGATTTTATTAAATTTTATTAATAAAACTAGTTTTACCACATTGGCAACTATAGTCCCTCCAAATATCCCCAAGTGTCATTTTCGTATAAAAACTAACTCATAAGCTAGTTTCAAGCACCTTTTATTAAATTATAAACATAATATCATTAACTAGGTTATTTCCATATTAGAATATAACCTATATTCTTATCCTCTAAGTCTCGTGTTAATATTTTGCTAATCACGCCTAATGGCGTAGTTAGGCGAACGAATGGTTTTGGGGTGTTACAAGTCTACCCCCCTTAAAGAGGTTTCGTCCTCGAAACCTTTCTTGTGTTGTTGCTTTGGTCACACCAAAGGACCTTAGTGTCTCTAATCAATTTTGAGCACCGCTCAATCCCTTGACATTCTATAGTCTAACGAGTAGTACTATATACTTATTGTTTGTATCCCTTTACCCGGCTTTCTAACTTTTATTATATGGAAGCCTTAGCTTTCATAACATGACTTGAGTCATTCTATTATTTCGGTTAACTAGGGGCAATATCTACATACTTACCCCCTACCCGACATTTAAGCTACTTATGTTCTCCATAGGTCTTTCTTAGATCCGTAGACTATCCCCGTCTACCATTATCCCGAATGATGTAATGGTTAAGGGGCCATTCTATCATGCACCTTAGGGAATCTACTGTAATACTCGATTGTAGCATGCGTATGCATACATGTCTATGTGTCTATTTCTATCAAGTAATTTGTCTTGGTTTCCAAGACTAACCCGACTTTTTAACATAGCCGTTTCCTAGCTTCTTGGATTCACCCTCGAATCCAATCCTCGTTTCTTTTTGGTTTGCTATAATGTTATAAACAAACCTTGCTTTACACTAACATTTTCCTTTCTTGGGCTAATCCTTATTTTAAGAATTTTCCATTTATTTGTTTTGCCCAAGTTCCCGTTTCGCTAACTCGATTGGTGGTCATTGCCCCAACCGACCCGTTTAAAGACTTTTGAGTTTCAGATTTCAAATCGTTTATATATATTTAGAACGCTTAGTTTCTAAAAGTCCTCTTTCTGATTACCAATCTCAATATAAATTGAGGTCGGTTTCCTTTTTATAAAACCTGGTGTTGATTCGTCATTACAACGTATTTGTATCGACTAATCTCTTATTATCACGGTGTGCATCAGATTGTAATAACTACACAATCCGACTGTTATCATAATTTGCTTTAAATCGTACCAACGATACAATCTAATGTTATTGTAGTTTACACCCTTTTTCATCCTTAACCCGAGGGTTGAAAGAATTACTGATTTATCATGGCCCAATCCCGCTGTTTATGTTATAATCCGGAGATTCACGACTTACCCGAATGTGATTATGACTCAACCCTTGATTAAGGTTCAAGTCCCTCTTTACGAATTTAACCTTCTATAAAAGTCCGAGTTTAATTATGACTTAACCTTGATTAAGGTTCAAGTCTGTTTTCAAGCTAAATCTGTTTATGACTCAACCCTGATTAAGGTTCAAGTCTATTTCCAAACTGAATCTCTTTATGACTAAACCTTGATTAAGGTTCAAGTCAATCTTTGTATTAACCCAGGATAACTTGTATCGTATATTGCCTGTTTGCTAGCCCAGCATATAAGCTGGTGCCTCGCTCAAGGTCTTGCATGGTTCGCATCCCTGCCGTGTTAGACAGTGGACTACGTCCAAACGTTCCAGTTTGTTGTCCTCTTTGCTAGCCCAGCGTATTAGCTGGTGCCTCGCTCAAGGTCTTGCATGGTTCGCATCCCTGTCGTGTTAGACAGTGGACTACGTCCAAAATCCCCTGGCACCTCACACTTACTATGCCTTTGTCATATAGGTTGTATATGTATTAATCATAAGAAACCCATGGTATCATATGTTTAACACTTACCTGGCCAGGGTAAGTAATTCGCATATGGTACGCACAGACTTATTATAATTAAGGCATCACACCCTATGCAAACAAATTTTCAGCTCATGCTTGTGCCCCCTATTTTATTTGGTAAAACCCTTCCTTGATAAATTATTCAATATTAGGTTTTTACCTTTATTCATTAAGAAAAAGCGATGTGTTTTTCAATTTAATAAGCTTTGTGTGATCATACTCATTGGCATGATCACAACGCCTTTCTAAACATTAGTTTGGGATGATTACCCCCAACCCAACCCGGTCTCGATGTTCAAGTTAAGTTGGTGCATTGATCGTTCATTATCGTGAACTATGCACCTTTCACATTTTTCCTATTGCTTGCATATGCAATTACCACTCTTCAGGTGATAATTGCATACTAATGCACCTACTATGGTTTCGAGCATGTACCTGTTTGATACTTGCTCCCATGTTCCCTTTCGTTACTGATCCATTAGCCCGAGTCGTTACTTGATTTGGTCCTTAGTGAGCATGCTATCAGCCGTGCTCCCGAAACCTCTACAACCTCGTTTGGTGAATCATTTGATCCTCTCTCGATCAAATAAGATGTTATCATCCCTGTCACATTTATAATTTCAATTAATTAGTAACATGACATTTCAGTATTAGTATGCATCACTGCAATAGTGATGTTAGAGTTCTTGTTATGCGAGATTTCCGTTTGGATAGGCCCCATGAGTACCTAACCATTTCCTTATCAAGATTTTGAGATAGCGAGTATCTACGCGATATCACTATTGATTACCTATAACAATTTCCGATCAAAACGGATGTTCATTATAGGTATTACTTACCGGATTCCTCGATCAAGTCTCGAACCGAACACCCTTCAACATTTTGAGCGCACGGTTTGAGTCCAAGTATCCTTCCCGACACTCGGATCGCTCAAACCTATGGCTCTGATACCACTTGTAAGACCCTAACCCGTAATCACGCGATTATTGCCTAATCTTACGGGTTTTGACCTTAACTAAAAACTACTCCCGATTAAAACTTTGAAATTTTCTTTATAAGTCAACCCATTAAGATCAAATACATGTTTGATTCACACAAATTTTTACTTTTTAATAGTTGAAACATATTTTAAGATGTTTCGTTTTAACGGGAGTTCCTTAGATTCTAGTGCGGAAGCTTGATGAGTGTTCGGGCGTGTTCGGTTCTTCTCGCGACTTGATCCTTGCTCCGGGTCGTCCCTTGAATGTTTACCTAGCACCATCACACAAAGAATGGTTAGTGGGTTGTCAATAATACATTTAAACTAGTGTGAGAGTCGTTACACGTCGAAACGGAACGAACCAGGCCCAACGGCCCTTTATCAGGAGAACAAACTGCTGCAACTTTTGCGCAGCAGCTGTTCGGATTGCTTTTACCCCTTCTAAAACCCAAAATCCGACTTCGACTTTCAAATAAGAATTGTTCTACGCTCCGAGAGCTTTCCAGACATATAAAGAACACCTCCTAACGATTTTTCTACGATTTTATACGCAATTTTAAAGTTCGTGCTGACATGCAGGTCAAAGCGCGCGGCCGCTCGGTCTCTGTGAGCGGCCGCTCGAAGCTTCTGATGTGATTTTGGTGATTTTTAAGCATGGGAATCATGTCGCAACCGCATTTGATGATTCCCGAAGCCTAAGTAATGACTCGCCGACTAAATAAACCTTTATTTGACTGAAATTATGGTCTGGTTTATGTCGCCATGATCCGGTTCTTAGTTTTGAATGTTTATGGCGACTTTTACCCAATTTGACCCATTTAGACATTTAACTTATCCAAACACCATTTGACCATGCGCAATGCATCTAGTTTATGTTGTCAAGTCATTATACACTTGATCAACTAAAATGTTTGTCCAATTTGTTCGTTATGATTCCGATTATTAGATTTATCCTTTAGTAAATCTTTATAATTTCCCAAAATGCCCCTCCTAGCCAAATCTTTCGATTTAGCCATTCGTGGCGACACTTCTTGATTGAAACCCATTGTTTTGGACTCAATGACTTGTTTAAAAACTTCTAAGTCCATACGGACTTAGCTTTTCATCCTTTCTCAAGTTTTCACTTGTTTTAGTAGATTCTAAGCGCATTAGCGCGCATTAGACATAGTTGTGGAAATAACTTACTTGATTTGCACTCACACTTCATGTGGGTACTTTATCACCTATGTTGCTTCGTCCGAAGGCGTTTATTTGACTACGGACTTACCGGGTGGCCTTGACCCATATCCATACCTTGTGTTTATCCTCCATGATTCTTAACATCAAGAATGCACGCGCAATTGCATTTACCTGTATGCTTTCTAAATAGACAACATCAATTTCTTGGAACTCAAATGGCAATAACTTGCCATTTGACCCGTTTAACTTTATGAATCTTAATGCTTGGAATACAAGCATCAAGTATTAGATTCGCATGGTGAGGACATCACCATTTGACTCGTTTAGCTCCTAGTTCATAATGCTATGTTACCCAAGTTTTTTTTTATCTATGGTTCAAGTGACACAAACTTGACCCATTTAACATCATGCTTAACGACTCCATTCAATTGATTTAATTCGGATTTAAAACATCATTTCTCACATATCCTTATTAGTTGACCCGTTTGATGGATTTCTCCATTTGGTCATAACTCATTATCTCGATTAAGGTCATAAACCACATTTTGTATTGAGTGCCCATAAGGCAACCCACTTAATAGATTCTACCCCTTGGGGTTTATCTTTATCTCACACTCAAGATTTAAAACTAATGTTTATAACAATTTAAGCTATGTTATAGTATATTGGTGTAAGTAAAACTTACCTCGCATCCATTCTTGTTTCCACAAGTATTCGCCTTGCATCCGTTTGACCCGTTTGCTCCCTCTTGGTTGTACCTAACTTGGGGATGAGTCAAACTTGTCTATTAGAATACATAATATGGAATTTTGTTCGCTATCCATAACATCATGTATTCATTATCATATCTAGCTAAATCCATAGCCATTTTCTTACATGTCTAGTTGAGATTAACTCATCTAGGCATTTCATCAAACGCTTGGTGTGCATCCACCAATATACTTAGTTTTCAACATTCTAAGTTTAACCAAAGCACAACCGATTGTCCAATTGACATCATAACATGTTATTTAGGCTTTTTAGCCAAAATTCCTCATTAAGAAAACTCCTAAGAGTTAACTAAATCATTAAACATAAAGGGTTTCAACCTAGAGGTGAAACCCCAATTTTCACATATTCACATAATCATATGAGTAAAATCAAATACACAATTAAAATGAAATTCATAACCAAATTAGACTTGATTGAGGTTCCCTAAGGTTAGAAAAACCTCCAACAACATACACCTTCACGTTTTTGTGAAGACCCTAGTTTTTCACCATGATCAAGAATGAATCTTACATCAAATTAAGCCAAATAAAAGGTACCTTAGGGTGATTGAACCTTAGATACTTCGTTTTTGTGCAATGCATAGGCTTCCCCTTTGATTTGCCTTGAGTTGGAGCAAGAAATTGGAGGTTTAAGGTTTGGTTGGTGAAGGAGTTTGGTCTCCTGATGTTGAGGTCGACCAACACACACACAAGTGTGTGTTTTGATTTTATTAAATTTTATTAATAAAACTAGTTTTACCACATTGGCAACTATAGTCCCTCCAAATATCCCCAAGTGTCATTTTCGTATAAAAACTAACTCATAAGCTAGTTTCAAGCACCTTTTATTAAATTATAAACATAATATCATTAACTAGGTTATTTCCATATTAGAATATAACCTATATTCTTATCCTCTAAGTCTCGTGTTAATATTTTGCTAATCACGCCTAATGGCGTAGTTAGGCGAACGAATGGTTTTGGGGTGTTACAGAAACTTGGTTAGAAAGGGCATCAAGACGTCTACTGAGAAAACCACCGGTGCTGTTGAACAATCTAAGACGGTTTTAGCAAAGGCCGCCACTACTGCTTCGAACTCTAAGAAACGAATGGGCGATAATCAGAACCAGGCTAATGTGGATCCTGTGATTCAACCTCCTATCAAGAAAGCCTACACGGGAATCCATCCTCAATGCAACACTTGCAAGTATCATCACCCTGCAAATCTTCCATGTCGTCAATGCACTAGATGTGGAAGGTTTGGACACTTTGTCACTACTTGTCGTGTAACAAATTGGACGCAAGATAACCATCAAACAGCTGCCCAGGGACCACTACAGATTACTAACGGTCGGGCATGTTATCATTGTAGAGACCCTAACCACATGCTACCTCAATGTCCCAAATTGAACAATGTAAGCCTGGTGGCACATGAACAAGCTTTCAATATCGATATCAACGAAGCAGACGATCAGGATGACGTTAATCCCACTGGTTAAGCCACGGATGAAATCTTCCCAAGACTCGAGAATCCAATACTTGTGTTTTCATTTTCATAATTCTATTTTCATTTTGTACCCAAATTTTGTCGCACTCATTAGCATACAACATCTAGAAATTTCCTTGCATACTATTGTGTATTAACACAGATTGGAAATTTATCATTACGTTTATTTTAATCATACAAGACTCTACCTTACATTTTATTGAAACATTTGGTCTTGACTTCCATGGAAATCAAAATACTTGTTTAATCCTACAGAGCGTTTCAAAAAAAAAAAAAAAAAAAACATCATTGCTTGAAACCTGATTTTCTCATTAATTTGACTATCCATTGGACATTTGATTATTCATGATACTCGTAAACTATTTCTATAGGCCACTAAGATAACACTTACACTTAATGGTCGTAGTGCTTACAAACTTGCTTGCATGTGTGTATTATCCACGCAACTCAGATAAACATTTCATTTAAAGGGCTCCTCAGACGAGTGGTAGCCCATACTTAAATACTATTATGCTTACAAGTCATTGCAAACCCATGCAATTGACCTCATTATTACATGGCCTCATTTCATTGATAACATATCATTGTAACTCAACGTGTTGTTGTGTCATCTTCTTGTGAAATTTATTTGCGTTAATGTGTTGTTAGAATAGGATCATAGAAGGACATAAAACCCTAATGTAAGGTAAATTGATGATTCCGGTCCGGAACGTAATCATGAATTTACAGGTACGTTAGGGTAGTGTGAAATTCTATTAGAGTTTTTGGTAGGCGTCCAGTACATTTTCAAGGTATCAAAGGTGTGGTGGGTTAGCTGCGGTACACCCTGTATACAAACACTAATGATGCATTGAAAGTGAGACTGGAAGTCGGACCAGGAACAAACTCTAGTTGCTTGGTAGTTCATTTAGACTTTCTATAATCAATCAACTCATGCACTTATTTTAGGATGCTCATTCTCCTTATTTAATCGAGACGAACCTCATCGAATCCTTAACTCACACCTATCAAACCTCCTATTCAAATCATTTGAAATAATTCACTCTGTTACCTATAAATTTACGTCGTGCTTTAACTCAAATTTTCCAAACCACAGATATCTTAATTTTTACCCAAGCATCCATAACCCTATGTTTTCTAATAACTTCGGGACGAAGTTTCTAAAAGTAGGGGATGCTGTGACATCCGTCACTTTTCTTTTTTTTAATAATAATAATAATAATAATAATAAAAAGATAAATAAAATTCAGATTTTATTATATATATACATTTTTTTTAAATCACACATAACCCATTAACCCAAACCAACTACCCAACCTCTTCTTTTTTTAAACCTTGGAGCCCATTGCACAGGCCCAAGAAGCAGGCCCAACAGCACAAGCCTGGCCCACTCCCATTGCTCCCTTACCTGTTTAAAAAAAAAAATGAAAGATCTGCTGCTGCTTACGGGATTCGAACCGGAGCAGTCCCACCCAAACACCCACGCGCTTAACCAACTGAGCTACGTCTCCAATCTGATTGTATTCTAACCTAATATAAATTTAAACCCTTTCTAAATCGAACCTGAATGCTGAATCTTCTCCCTGTTACTACTGATTGATCGCTGCAAAAAAAAAAAAAAAAAAAAAAACACACGAGGACAGCAGCTGAAGAAACATGGAATCACCATTTAAATGCCTTCTTTTGACCAAAAATCCAAACTCGCGTCAATCGTGAGCACATTATCGCGATTAAATAGCCAGTCCCTTCAATCTAAACAATTATCACGCGTAATGTTTAATGAACGGGTCAACACTTTCCAATTCATTCATACGAGTGTTAGCCTATAAATTGAACGTGCTACCTCAGTCACAACTCGCCGAACAATCCTTCTCAACCTTCAATTTCTCACAAAAACCCCCTGTTCTTGATTGTTAATCGCGTGTTGACCATTCTGTTGACCGAGCATTCGAACACGATTTCATTATTGTAAGTCACGTTTCTTTGATGGGTTTTGTTCATCGTCCATCAACAAACAATAAACCTATGATTAATCGGGTTATTGTTTGTTGGATTGGTGTATTGATAAATCTAGGGCTCGAAATCATTAGAATTGGGGAAGAACATCATTCTGAAACGTGTATATAATTATAACATACAGAAACCAAACACAACCACTGATCTAGATCAAGTGGTTGTGTCTGGTGCTTGTGAGCCAGACACCACAAGGTCGAATCCCATCAGCAGCATCTTTGTTTCCTTTTTTCCTTTCTTTTTTTTACAAAACCTTACATATATATATATATATATATATATATATATATCATTTATGTCTTATAAATTCAATTAAAAATACTAAAACATTTTTAAAAATTCTACAAAAATTATCATATGATCTCCAAATGATAAAGTTCATCATCCAATTTTTAGTTTTTCAAAAATAAATTATTTAATATATATTATTAATAATACAAGTTTATTCATTTATATGTATTAAATTCTATAAAAATATCTAAACGATTTTATTAAATCTCACAAAAATTATCCTAAACTTGTATATTCTTAAACATTCCAGAAAATATTTTTATTTCAGAAAAACCGTTTATTTTATATTTTTAATTAATTTTTATTGGTTTTAATCATAAATAAATCATAATAAATTCATTTTTCAATATTTTTGCACCAAAATTTTACATAAATTATTTCTATTCATTTAGAACTGAAATACAATTTTTAATTCAGAAATTCTTTGATTTTAATTTTTTTAGATATTAAAGTCATATTTTGACAATTTGAAATAATTAGATTAAATATTCTATTTTCAAGAAAATAATTTTATAAAAATTATTTTCATACTCAAAACCTTATGTTATGGTTATATTCAACTTAAGATTTTACAAAGAGACTTTTATTTATTTATTTGCTAAATTTCTTATATTTAATGAACAATTTGTTTATTAAACAAATAAACGTTTATCCCCAATTCGAAGCCCTAGAAATACATGTATCCTAGAGTTATTTTCCCTTACACGTTATCAAATACTTTAGGTTGATCATTTGGGAGTAACCTCAATTCTCGTTGTCCAGTTAAATCTCAAACTACTACGTGAACAGTGAGTATTCCTATCCCCTTTTTGCTTTTATTCATTTTTGGGGTGTTACATGTACACTATTACAATTTCAAATACAAGTTTACATTTTTACAATACAATTCTAGTACTATGTGCATTGCTTACAACGTGCTTTATGCTTAGACAATACATGTGGATTACATTTGTACTTAGTGAAATCATTAACATGGTACAAGCCGACCTTAACATTGGATAGCGCTATTTGGATTGACAACCCGCCTAGATTGATTCTCCCCCTTTTTCATCGGAGAATCCGTGGCCAGTGTTAAGTTTTTATCCATTTATTGGATAAGTACACTACAGTTCATACAGTACATTATACAGTCACAGGGTTGATTTCGCTCATTTGTATGATACATGGTTTACATATTTGCACTGTAGCTTGCACTTGAATTGTATAACTTTTTAACCTACTATATATATATCAAAACTAGGAATGCTCACCAACATTTCATATGTTGACCAAATCTATTTTGTACATGTTTCAGGTGCAGTTTGATCTAGTGCTTTAGCAAGGAACATTTAGTGCTTTATTTTAATTCAGTTATTTCAATATTTACATTTCATTTAGACAATGTATTTTCCATTTCCATGTAAGACAATTTTGATTATTCAATAATATTTACATTTTAGTACCATGAGCTTTTGAACAATCGTCACTACGTGGCACCTCGATGATTCCGCCATCGGTTGGGGTGTTACAAAGTATAAAATCATGGATGGCTCTCTTGCTTCATATGAGCCATCGATGTGATTAGCAACTAACATTGAATCAACGTGGGCCTCGATGTATTGTGCGCCCATCTTTTTAGCGATGCGTAAGCCTGCTATAAGTGCTTCATACTCTGCCTCGTTGTTAGTTGTTTGAAAGTCGAGCCTTATTGCGTAGGTGTATTCTTTCTCTTCCGGGGTTATTAGACGTAACCCCGCGCCGGCTCCTTCGTCATTACAAGCACCGCCAGTGAACAATTTCCACTTTTGAGTTTCATCAGGCGGAGTTGATTTTAATGATGCCTCATTTGCGCATTCTTCAACTTTATCCGCTGGGACTTCCGCGATAAAATCTGCAAGGATTTGTCCTTTGAAGGAAGGTCTTGCCTTGTATGAGATCGAGTGTTCACCCAATTCTATTGCCCATTTGGCCAACCGTCCAGAAAGTTCTGGCTTGCGCAAGATATCATTGATGCGGAAGTCTGTGAGGACATTGATCGGATGTCCTTGGAAGTATCTGCGCAGTCTTCTGGAAGCGTGGACTAATGCGAGAACCAATTTTTCCATTGTTGAGTAGCGGGTGTCGGCGTCCAGCAGCGTACAACTGACATAGTATATTGGGGTTTGCACCCCATTTCTGTCGACCATGAGTACCGCGCCTACTGCCTTATCAGTGACAGATAGGTATAGGGTAAGCGGTTCTTTCGGCAGCGGAGCAGTGAGTGTTGGCAGATTGCTCAAATACATCTTTATTTCTTGGAAAGCCGCTTCTGCCTCTGCGGTCCAATGAAAGTTTGATTTCTTCAAGCAATTCTTTAGTGTGTCCACGAAGGGAAAAGATTTGGACGCATAGTTTGACAGAAACCTGTTCAAGGCTACAAGTCTCCCCATTAAAGTTTGGACTTCTTTGACCGAAGATGGGGATGGCATGCGCTCGATTGCTTGTACCTTATCTGGGTTCGGGCGGAAACCATCTTTTGTTACGATGACTCCGAGAAATTTTCCCTCTTCCATTCCGAAGGAACATTTGCCCGGGTTAAGTTTCATCCGCACACTACGCAATTGATTGAAAGTTTTTTGAATGTCGGTTAACATCTCGTCTTTTTCTCTGCTTTTGATTACCAGATCGTCGACGTATACCTCCAAATTTACACCGATTTGTTTTACAAACGCGGTGTCCATTAAACGCTGATATGTTGCCACAACGTTTTTCAGCCCAAACGGCATCTTGGTGTAGCAAAAGGTGCCCATATCTGTGCGGAATGCTGTCTTGTCTTCATCTTCTTTGGCGATCTGGATTTGATGATAGCCCTTGTAGGCGTCCAGAAAGCATTTAAACCTGTAGGGTGCTAACGAATCGACCTTCAAGTCGATCTCGGGCAGCGGATAACAATCTTTTGGGCAAGGTTTATTCAGATCCTTGTAGTCGACACACATGCGCCAAGTGCCATTGGATTTGCCTAACATGACTGGGTTTGCCACCCAAGTTTGGTACTTGCTTTTGCGGAGAATTCCCGCCTTTAGAAGTTCCATCACTTGTTCATTCATCGC
Organism: Ambrosia trifida; assembly: GCA_028751855.1. Taxonomy (NCBI): domain Eukaryota; kingdom Viridiplantae; phylum Streptophyta; class Magnoliopsida; order Asterales; family Asteraceae; genus Ambrosia; species Ambrosia trifida. The sequence continues at coordinate 27,838,472 of CM054133.1, read as the reverse complement.
CTTTGTTTTCTTCGGCCCCATGTTGCGTTTCTTTTGAGCGACTGGTTCTGCGTTCTTGTAGACGTTGAGCTTGTGTTCTGCGATGTGACACGAGACACCAACCATGTATGCTGGTTTAAAGGCAAAGATATCCATGTTCTTTGTTAACAGTTGCTTCAAATGTCTGTGAATGGAGTCGGAGATTACATGGCCGATGACAATTGTCTGTTCCGGGAATGCAGGGTTGATGACCCATTTTTCCGGCTCGGTTCTGACAGTTGGTTTTGTTTGCTTTGTGGGCTTCGGCGCATTGGTTGTGTGGCATGTTTTGTTTCCGCGGATGAATGCGACTCCTGTTCGCGTAGGGAAGCCTGCCATCTGATGCGGTGTGGATGCATTGCAATTGAATTTTGCCAATCCTTCCCGTCCCAGCAAGATGTCATGCGAGGAATTAACGGGAAGGACAATGAAATCACACGTTTAAGTGCGCGAGTGCTTTCCGTCTGAGAGTGTTACTGGAAACGTGAGCATTCCCAGTGGGTAAATTGTCTCATGAATAAAGCCGGAAATTGGCTCCGTGACTGGTATTATTCTTGCTTTGTCATCATCGTCCAGCTGGTCGAAACATTGCTAATACATGATGTCTGTGCTGCTACCGTTGTCTAAGAACATATACCTCGTCCGGTAATGTCCAACGACGCCGGTGATGATTAGCAGAGCTGTCGACGAGCCCCCCCCTTTTACTCTTGGCATGATTACCTGCTCTTCCTTCCATGAATCGTCATTTATATCCACAAACGTGCGTTTGTGACTTGTGGTTCTATGGGTCATGTTGCAGGCATTGCGCGATGTGTTGTACACATGATACACGTTGAGATTGCGTTTCCTTTTCTGGGATGGTTCGCCTCCTTCCGTGTTGTCCCTCTGCTTTCTCCGCATGTTCTTCACAAGGTGCGTTAACTGCCCTGATTTTATAGCGTTTTCTATTTCCATCTTCAGACTGTAACAGTTGTCCGTCATATGGCCGTGGTCTTCGTGATACTCGCAGTACTTGGACTTATCCACGTTCCGTCTGTCACCTCGGAGTTCTTGCGGTTTCGGGAATTGAATTTGTTCGGTCTTTAGCACCTCAGATGGTGTTTTGGACAGTGGTGTCCACTCGTAGTTTTTCTTTGAGTGTCCCTTGTGATCGCGGGGCCCTCTCGAGCTAAGCAGGTTTCGTGCATCTTGCGCTGAGGAGTACTTTCCTTCCTTTGCTGTGCCCGAAATTCTAGACCAGACGGACTGTTTGCCTTTTCCTCTATTATTTGAGGATGGATGATGGCTGCTGCTTTGGTGCATATTTTTGTTTCGGTGAAAAGATCACTCGGAGGACGCATATACTTTGGCAGCTTCAATCACTTCATCCCAGGCTTGTGGCATGCCATCTTTTCCCGTCAGACACTTTATCAGGTCATCATTTCTTACCCCGTGTATGAATGCTGCACGGGTAAGTTCTTCTCCGCAACCTAACTGGAGGGCTTCCTTGTTGTATCTGACAATGTAGTCTTCCAAGGATTCGTTCTCATGACGTGTGCATAAGAGAATGTGCGCTTTGTCTTTCTTGTGTTTGCGCAGGTGTGAAAAGTGATTCTTGAATTTTCTAATGAGGTCATCGAAGTCTACCAGACTTCCGACAGGCAGACTTTCATACCAAACTCTGGCTGCCCCTGTTAACGTTTGCACGAACAGATGGCACCAGGCTTGTACAGGCCATAGCTTAGAGCTACCTGCGCAGTCAAAAGCGTGTAAGTGATCGTCTGGATCACGCAAACCGTCGTATTTCCCAATAGTGCTTGGTAGTTTACACTCTTGGGGCATTGGTGCTAGCGCGATGCGCGCACAGAATTTTGATCTCTCGGCGAAAGTCTTCGGCATGTAAGGCTTGTAGAGGTCATCATATTTGGGTGCTAGACTGCTGGCAACAGATTTAGAGTGCTGTTTTTTATTGGAATCATGATGCACCTCATTTTCCGATTCATAGCCGTTCGGTTCCTCATTCAGGTTGACGGGGTCCTGACCGTGAGTATTTCTACCACGGTCTCCACCACGTACCGCCTAACGAGGTCCCTTAGTGCGGCGGCCATTGTTGTTTTCACGAGGCGATTCTGAATCATCCTCTCTTGTGTCGAAACTTAATGTCTTTTGGATATTAAGTTTGGCTTGATTCATTACCATCTTCTGATATTCGGCGATTGTCTTTGAATTTTGTCGGGCCAACCATTCGTTCGGATCAACCGGAGATAGGTTGTCTTGTTTCTTTTTTCCTCCAGTAGACCCCCCCTGATTGGGTGGAACTGGAATGTGGAAGCCGGTTGCTTCTGAGCCACATTCTTCGTGACGGTGTTTGGTGTAACGTCCTGAATTTCGTCGTTGATTGTTGCATCTACTTCAGCAGTGTTATTGTTGTTTGCTTCTTTTGAGAAAGCCATGGTTGCTAGTTTGAAAGATGTTTTAAACCGTAAGGGATGGCGCCAATGAAGAAACAAATGATCTTACCACCGATTAGGGATGATAAGATTATGAGTTTACTACAGGGTTGATCTTTCACTAGCAGCTACGGATTGAGGAACCTGCAAACAAGAGTTGATGTGGGTGTGGAGACGACTACACAAGGTAGTTGTTTATAACAAAAACGGGGTGAATGGGGATACTATCAAGTGTGATAGCTCTCCGGGTTAGCAGAAAGTGTCCTCTCCTATTGGGGATGTGACCCCTTTTATAGGAGAGTCAGTATGCCACCATTACCCAAGTCCTAACCATGGTTAGGTTGTCTCCATCACCCTTAATTATGTTAGTAAGGTGATATATGGAAAGCTTAATTAATGGGAATAGTGGAATCGTCTACCGCCTTTAATGGTTGGTCAACATGTTTGTAGCCTTGATTCATGCATGGCGTTTGACCATGCATGACTTTCGTCTTGACCGAGACTTGACCATTGGCTGGCCATTAATGTGTTTTGACCATTTCCTGCGCATAAGCTTTTCTCCGCGTGACGATGTTACTCCGGGTTTGGGTATGCGGAATAGTGTATTCAGTACCCAATCCCATCATTCGAAAACGACTAAACCTACAAGGACTATCATAGAAAACATTTGAATACATGAAGCACTATAATTGACAATCTTGATAAAAACGAGAGTGACGGATGTCACAGTTGAAGACTCTGACGGGCAACCTGTTGCGTCAGGAACAGTTGTCCAAGGTAGGCCTGGTGTGTGTCTCGATGTTGACCTAAAAAGTATCTTTTAGTTGTGTATCTTGATGAAGAAGCTTCGTCATGCGTCCGCTGGGTTGGGGACGCATGTTGTTCCGCTGACGTAGAACGGGCGGTAGGAAGTGCATCCATCGTGTTGTGGACGCATGATAGTCCTTCTTGTACAACTCTAACCTAGCGGTCCTAAGTTCGAATCCCTACCCACACACCGGTGTCCTCCTTGCATAAGCTCAAACCGTCACTTAGAATTTTTTTGTGGTATGCATAGATCGAACCTGTGACCTACCCCCAGGATAAAAATCTTTAAAGGAAAACGCACCCTACCTCAAACCAACTGAGATAAAGATCATTAGAATTTACACTTCTCATAATCCATTAGGTGTATACTTTGTTGTTATTTTTGTTAAGAAATGATAAATGAAAAGCATGAATGGATTTATTTAAAAAAAATAAATTAAACTAGGGGGTCAACCGAGTTGCGCGTTGCGCAACCTTTGAATATGTCTGTGAGCGAATAGAGAGAAAAATCAAAGCTGTCATTGAATTAATGATATACTGATGTTGTTGCCTAAACAAATTTCTTATCAAAAAAAGCATGCATCATAAAACATAAACCATCAAAACCATGTATCATAAACAGAAGGCGAAGTCGCCTGGTCAAAACATAGAGAAGTTAGAGGTAGCAACATTCATACTAAACAAAAAGGCGCAAAAGTTAAGCGCCACGATACTTAGAAACTGGAAAGACGATTACGGAAAGCAGAGTAGCAACATTCATGGTAAGCAAAAAAAGGCGCCAAAGCAAGATTACGCCTACGTTGTTGTTAGACACGCGATGTGTAATTGGTTGTTAGTGGGTGGTCTTTTGGCTGGATTAGCAGGTTCTGTTATTAAAAAAACCTTAGTAAATATTGTGTATTCAAAATGGAGAGTGCAAAGCTGTTTTATACCTTCTTTCTCAAACAGTTCGCGCCTTGCACTTGCATCTTTCTTTTTTGCGTTGACAGAGGGGTTGGCAGGAGCAGGAGTTAATGGTATTATTGACTGAATAAGTTGTTAAACCTGTGCGATCATCCTTGACTGCTCTGATTGTAAATTGGATTGGGTGGGTTGTAATCTTGTTGCGTATGACTGTACGAGGATCAGTATTGGTGAACATTTCCTTACACGGGATCTCAAGTAGTTGTGTAGCTATTTTGTCAAACACAGTCGCATCCAAGAAATCTGTTTTATCATCAATGGTAATAGGAATGCGGTACCTGAAAAAGGCATATGAGCAAAGCGTTTTGTCAAGCCAGATGTAAATATGAATAAATAGGTTTTTGGGTCAGGTGTTTCATTTTCGATTGTTTTGATTTGTGGTGTTAATTTTGTTTTGTTTTATTTCAAACATTTTCTTATTTCTTGTTCATCTTATTTCTTTATCACATGCATTTTATAAGGGTGACGGGGCATTCTGTGGAAGTCAAAGTTCACTCCATATTAGTCTTTGGATACGCGTCTTTGAATACACGCCTAGGCGTATATGCGTTTAAGTGAATAGGTGCATAGGCGAATAGGCGTTTGGGCATGTTGTGATTTTAGATTCAGCCTACGTGCCAATTTGTTTTGGTTAATATTCGCTGGAATTGCTGATTAGACAATAATTGATTATATAAACTATAAACTGTAAACAGAATATATAACTGTGAAGTCAACATGAGCAGTTAACATGTCGTACCAGTTACGTCTATGCAGCATAAACATTTTAAAAAGAGTTAAAGGTTCTGCAGTCGCTGTTAGTATACACATATTTGTTAACAGGTTCTTTGTGCTGATTTTTAAGGTGTCTTAGTTGACATGTGTGTTGCTCTCTTCTATTATGAGATGTGTGCAGTGTGAGAAACATATAAACATGTTAATGAGATGTGATTCTAGACACTGACAGGTGAACAAATGAAGTGGTGTTGGGTTTTATATAAGGCAACAAATGACAGTAATACCCCTAAACAACTAGTTTAAATTGTGATCAGTGTGTTACTATATGTCTCACAATATTTGTTATAATCTTATTCAATGTCAATGATGAATTACATAATACAAGAATAGGTGTGTTCTATACCATATAAAAGGGACGCGTGCGATCAGAATAGCTGTGCAGCTTGCGTGGATAGGTGCAGATGTGAAATCGCAAACATAGCCCCCATAAGTGTTCATCTAATTGCAACATGGTTCATAAATTTTTAACCTAAAATATGAACCTAAGTCTGCCTAAACGTCTAAGCAAATAAGTGTGTATGCACCTACAGACATGTTGTATGACTATTTTTTTTTCTACCCATTGTACCCATTGCGCCTTTTTAGCCTTGTTTGTTAATATGACTAAATTGCCCCTTTCAAATTAAAATATCTTTTTTCACTGGAGGGGTGGCTGACTATAGAGAACCTAGGGCTAGAGCCTTACAAAATAACCCCTTTCAATATATTTTCCATCGCCGCTATTCTGCCATCGAATCAAGTTATTGTAAGTGTGCAAACATCAGTAGCAGCGCAAGCTGCAACATCAGCAGCAGTGCAACCTGTGCCAACAGCGGCTGCGCAAGCCACTGCAAACTGGGCAGACTGGTTTGTCCTCCTAAACGCCAGTAAAACCAATAAAACCTGACTTGTTGCGGATTTGTAGTACAGGGCACGTCAACAATTAGACCATTCTATGATATGGATTCTCTATTAATTATTCTTAATAATATGAAAAGGTTCCTGCCTAACCCAGTTTTTGTTATTAGTAAATGCATACAGTCCTACTGTTGAAACTGAGTTGTATCCAGCAATATAAATAATCTAAACTTATATTAATATTAGTCACGGATCACCGATTTAAGCTATTTCCATCGACGGTTTTAGTAGATGTATTTATAATAAGACGAAAAGACAAAGAGGTAAATATAAATGTGCCTGTGATCGTCCTGTTAATCACGAAGTTTTTACCTTGCAATTCAAAGGCAACAACAATTAATACTTGTTTTACATGTGTTTGGAAAAAAAATGATAAAAACATACGGTGATTGCCTTGTTTGGCAACTGTTTCAGTTCAATTATAGAAGTGATGTTTTCTATTGGTGGGATGATTACAGGCCTTGAAAAGTCGATGTTGGCATACCTGTTATATAAACGGTTTATTGGGTTAATTTATTATGAGAAAAAGTAACAGAGACAGTCAAGCACAACTTACAGTGTTTTCATCATCTCAGTTTCCATGATCTCGGGTTCCACGTAGGTATATGTTGCCCATGTCGTTTGCAGTTGCAAAAAAGCTTTAAAAAAGTGTTAGGTCAGTAGGTAGATATAACTGCGCAACCAGAGTAAGTTAACAGTCACCTGTAAGTCATTTTGCCTTCAAACCTGTCATGGCTATAATAACAGGTGACTGTGCATTTTGTATTCGCTGGCGATCAAATCTCTCGGGGTTTGTGCATGTTTTTTCCCAAACAGGAATTATAGTATCGTGGTTGCTGCACAAAAAGGATAGTAAGTTGCTAATAAGTGTAATGTGATTCTGTAAATGCACCTCAATTGTAGTTACCTGAGATCTCGCATGGTTACAACAACATACGGTTGATTTTTTACAGTCATCTTGTCCTTTATGCTGTGCACAATACCTATGTAATCTGTATATGACAAAAAAATAATTGTAAACTGTACTGAACTATGTACATGGTAAAGAATTGTTTTTTTAGGAAAGTTGTTACCGATGATTCCTTCAGAGCGAACTTTTATTTCAGCCATGTGCCGTGTAGCAATTTCAAAATATGTTTTTTGTATGTCTGGACAATCTACGACAGGCGTTATTTGAGTTGTTGAACCAAAGATAATCAAGGCTGGGTGAACCAACGTGTTGGTGTAGTTGTCTGGAGTGATACATGCATAACTTTCAATGCGATAACATGAGTTAAGTGATAACTTTGCCTCTACGAGACTTCAATTATCATCCTTCGCCATTGCTTGTATTCCAAAACCCTGTTTGTAAAATGGCATGTTAGTAAAAAAAATGTATGAATCAGGCCTAATAAACCTGTAATGTTGTAAAGTTGCACAAACATAGGTGGATCATGACAACAAAATATTTTGTTTTAGGTATTTTATATATTCAATGAATAAAACATTGTGTAAATAAAAGGTTTTAGTAAACTGTTATAAACATGAAGCATATCAAAGGTAATGGTCAAATGTTTGAACAGAAAGTTGGATAAACAGCAAAATGGGTAAAGTACAAATCGCCTAGATAACAAATCGACTAAAAAGGAAAACATGTCAACAGTGTGCTTGCTAATGCTGGTATCGTTGATCATTTGTTCAGGTATGGGTATAATGATCATTCAACATGCAGGTTTTTAGTAAGGTATCAGGATCATAGTTATTATTGAACAAAATAAAGGCAGATGATTTTTATGTTTGCAAAGTAAGAACAATGACCATACGTATACGCAACAACGTGTAAATCATAGCATACAAAAAAACTGATAGAAAACACAACCGTGAAATTGTCATCTGACCAAGCACCTATACTACACCTAAAATGGGTTAAATAACCAGGAATTCCCTATAAACAAAACAGGGCGAAAACCGCAATAGGTGTGCAATTTCAATTATTACACGTGGGCAGTTGTAGACGTGAAATTACAAACATAGCGTCCATAAATGTTCATCTAATGGCCACATGGTTAAGATTTTTTTAACCTAAAATATGAATCTCAATTTGCCCAAATGCCTAAGTAAATAAGTGTCTATGCCCCTAGGTGAATAACCTATCCGTTTAAGCGAATACGCGCCTACAAATTGTTGCTAAAACAACCTCAAACGCGCACCTTAATTGTTGCAAAAATGTTTCAAACATGTAACCTAATTGCTGCATCATAATTAACCTTAATATGAAGATCAAGATCAAAACCAGCAGTTGTTGCTAATGCACAATTAACAACAACTTTTCCTATTGATTTTGAACATCATAATGGTTGGTTTACCAAAATCCTTACCATCTCACATTTCAAAGAAACATGCAGCAAAATATGTAGATGCAGTAAACCAAGCTTTAAAAAAGACTTAAAATTTTCAGTAAAAACTTAAAATTAACATTTTACAATCTCAACATTGTCAGATCATTATTTTCAAACAGACATACTCAGATTAAACTTGTGAAATTACATGAAGAACATAGTCACAATTTACATTTGTTTATTGATGTGAGAAATCATCAAGCGTGGAGTAATAAAGTAGCTTCAAATTGAACATTCAATTTGTGAAATCAACTTTCTATAATATTTTTTTTTCTAAGAGCTCGGATATTCCGCTTAGTATAAAATCGAATCATGATATTTTATTATTTCAATTTTACAATTTTTAGTAAAAATTGGATTGAAGCTATACCCTTTAACAACAAAATTACAAACAAAATCAGCTAAAGATCTAAACGCAACAAACAGAGTTTTGAAATATTTACTTAAAACTCATTTGAGGGTACGACATTTAGCAAAAAAATTAAGAAACAAAACATTTACAAAAAATACAGCTATAAATCTAAGGGAGGTAAACAATTTACCGGTTTCGATCTGCTCTAAATCTCGAAATTCCTCACACCTGCTGCTGAAAACCGAAATAAAAACCAACGTTGAAAAGTTTAAACCAAACCATTTATACCAGTAAGAGGTGATGAGTTAAAGAAGCTTTAACGTGGAGGCGCTACCAAAGAACACCTGTAAACCACTTAGGCCTTTTTTAAATAAAAAAATCAGGTAAAACTATGGCAAAATTAAAAATACACCTCCATGAGTCGAACCCGGCCAAGACACCAAACATAATAAAACTCCCACCATCTGTGCTATAACATACTTGCTTAACATACCTGAAACGTTTGGTATTTAAACACTTTTTAAAACTCAAGAAAGCACTATTCATGGGCTTCCTAAAATAAACATATAGGATAATTTGAAGGCATGAACAATTAAAAAGAAAGGAAAGTAAATTATATGGGCTTACGTTTATTTTTAACCGTTTAATAATAAAATTGTAATTAAAAACGATATGACACATCAAAGAGTAAATGAATAAAAAAAGCGATCGTACGTTGAAGGGGTAGGGTTCTAATTCTCAATGTGAAGGCGGATCCTACCCCACAACATTATTCTCACAAGACCTCCACAGAAAAACAACCCACCTGAAATGACCAAGTATGTGAAGATAATAGATTTCCACGGAGTCTCAACCTCCGCGGAGCCCATTTCTTACAAGACCACATGTGGAGTGCAATACACGCGTGCGAGACAATGCGCCCAACTTAGCGATGGTCTCCCGTGGACAAGTCACAACTTGACGCATGTCAGGACTAACCCGCCACGTCTGCGCGCTAGTAGGGAAGGTGCAGCCCCCCTTTATCCCCACTTGCTGCATTATTCCCCCTGGTGTCAGGAGCCACTTTATACGATCTTCCAGAAGGAGCAGGTTGGCAGACCGATGCCGCCTGACACAGTCTGACGCAGACAGAGATAGACTTCAGCCACTAGCAACGCGCCACATGGACCAATGGCAGGGCGGTGCACTTTTCTCTCTCCTGCATTTATTACATTTAGTTCAATCTTAATTTCCTTACCTCATTACTAACTAATTGGGCCGAAAGGAAGGCGAGCCCATAACTCAGGCCCAAGTCCATAGTCGTGGTTATGGGTAAATGGTAACTGGCCTATGTAACCTCTATAAATAGGAGCTCACACCTCCTTTGCCAGGGATTCCACTCTCTCGAGAATACACATATGCTTACCGGGCCAAACCACCATTTTTGTGTCTGCTATCACGAGTCTCTTGAGACTCTAGGCGGCCGCCTCCTTTCACACGACCCACTGATTATTTACAGGTCTCAGATCTACCCACGGTGTGGAGCAAAGGATTATATCCTGCAGCAAACACGAGTCATCACCCCACACACCTCCTGTGAGGTAAGTACTACAGTCCTTGTTACTCGTTGTTTCTTCAGACGCGCACCAACATGCGCGCTTCTCTTACTAGCTTTTATATATTAAGTGAAGTGTTCTATGATAATATTTGGTTATGGCTTTAGGGTTTCAGTAGCATTTTCAAATGTTGAGACATAAGACAACCATAATTTGATTAAGAAAAAAGTTATTATGTAGTCTTCAACTATGTCACAAACAATAGGGTTTGTAAATGTAATTTATGCAAACTTTAGAGGTTTTCGTGAATAAGTATACAAATTCGTTGGTTGATGGACAACCACCATTCTCCATCTAAACCTCCAAACCTTTTGTTGGTTCACAACCACCCCAAAATCTTTATATTTAAGTACGCATGATGAACCACTTTCATTGTGGTCCATAACACAAGAACTAAAACGCTTCTAGGAACATGGTTGTCAAGGTATATGGCCCAATTAAAGCGGCTTGTCCACAAAGAGTCTTGGCTTGCCTTTTCGAGCTTGGGGTTGACTATGAGCTTATCGACGTTAACTTAGAAGCCAACGAGCATAAACAACCAGATTTTCTACAAAAACAGGTAAATTTCATTGTTCACGATTTAATTCAAATGAAATAATGTAGTTATTGTATGTTATTATAATATCAATGCAACTATGTAAGTTAATATAAATTTCGTTGTAGCCTTTTGGACAAGTGCCGGTGGTCGAGGATGATGATTTTCGGCTTTTTGGTAAGACACTTAAAATTGCTTCTCTAAAACATATAGTATCTATAAATTATTTATTTTTAAAAGACTCGAAATAAATAGTTCCGTTTACTCTTTTTTTTCCACACTTTCATGTAAATTTTATTGAAAACGGACTTGTATTTCAAATAAAGTATTTTTTTTGGTCTCAAGTTTTTTGTTTCGGATACCATTAAGATTGTGATAAAATTTATACTGAAGTGTAGTCAAAAGTAAAATTGTGCATTTAGATTTTTTAAACATGTTATATTTGCTATCCATGTGAATACCCATTTTTATATAAAAAAAAATGTACAAAGGGGTTTACAAAACAAGATAATAAAAGGGGATTTGGATTTTAATAACCCAAACTATTCGAAATTGGCCATTGGTACCATTAACTAAAAAATTGGCCATATATAACCTGAACTATTGACTTATTGGAATCTAGCGCCCAACTAACTAACGCCGTTAGTTGGGTTGCTGACGTGGCACGCTGATGTGTCACAAGTTGCTGACGTGGCATGCTCATGTGTGCACATGTGGATTGACACGTTAGCAAATCTTGTCATGTCAGCAAACCCACTAACGGTGTTAGTGATTTAACCGTTAGTGGGTGTTAGATTCCAATAAGTCAATAGTTCAGGTTATATATGACCAATATTTTAGTTGGGGTGCCAGTGGCCAATTTCAAATAGTTCAAGTTATTAAAATCCAATTCCCCATATTAAAACAAACATGTAATTATCTTTACGTACAATTAAATGTAACCTATCCTTCTAATAAGCTTCTTTAAAAAAAATGTGTGTAGAATCAAGGGCGATCATAAGGTATTATGCAACAAAATATGGTGACAAAAACCAAAACTTGTATGGAACCACATTAGAAGAAAAAGCCTTAGTTGACCAATGGCTAGAAGTGGAAGCACACCATTTCAATGACATGATTTACACCATTGTTCTTCAAAAACTAGTCATCCCAAAGATGGGTGGGAAAACTGACTTTGATTTGGTTCATAACTGTGAACAAAAGCTTGAACAAGTGTTAGATATTTACGAACAACGGCTATCGAAGAATAGCTACCTAGCCGGAGACTGGTTCACCCTTGCTGATCTGAGCCACCTTCCTGGGATTAGGTACTTGATCAATGAATGTGAGCTTGGGCACTTGGTGAGAGACAGGAAGAAAGTGAACCTGTGGTGGGATGATATTTCAAACAGACCAGCTTGGAAGAAAGTTATGCAACTGTTTAATGGGCTAGGTTAATTTGCAGTTCATAAAGCTTCTCTTGGTGACTCGTTAATCCTTTTGTATCAAATAAATGTTTTTACATGTTTGCAATATCTACATTTCACTTGTAGTTTCACTTTATCTATGTTTATTTATAAGTTTCTATTTTATTCTCTTTTCACTACTTCAAAATCAGGTTATGGTAGTTATAGAGCTTGCTTTACTGCTTTGATTAGCTTGTTATCTATAACTTGTGAGATTAAATCCAAGCGTTGTTTGCTTTACTGTTTGAATTGGTTGGTTTCGATGCACTCACTATGACAAAAAAAAAAAAAAAAAAAAAAAAAAAAGAAAGAAAGAAAAGGCAAAACACATACCAATAACATGCCCAAAGGGTATTGACATGTGTTCGGTTTGTTGGAGAGAAAAAAAAGAAACCCTTAAAAAAGTTAACGTCTAAATATTGATAAAAATAAGAAAAAAATAATCTTACAAAGATATTAAAACATTAAAATAAATGTTAGTAGAGTAGCATGCTTACGTCATTAGTTGAACTGGAAAGGGGATAAAGTGAGTGGGTTTTGAACCCGAGTTTCGTCGATGAAAAACCAAGGCACTACCCACCATGTAGGAAGCTCTTGTGGTTTATTTGCACACAACAAGATTGGACCAAGCCATTATTGTTGCCTGAACAACATTCTCCCATCTTGGCGGAATTGCCACATATGAAATTGAGCACAATTTTGCAAAGAAATAGCCCACTTGTTTCTCGAGAATAGATGGGAAACATGCTCAATATCATTTGATTGAATAGTTGACTCAGCCCCTTGTTGTTTGAAAAAACCCTCCACTTCATTTGGTATTTTTTCACGAAAAGCAGACATGAGATAACAAATCCAGTGTTTCACTAAGATTTCGAATAGTGGTCCCGAATTCAAGTTGATTCTATTTTGCCTCTTCCTCAGAGAAAGACGATAAAAAAATTCCCAACCATGGTCCTTGCGGATCGGATCATCCCTATAATATACAAAGACAAACTCCAGATATTTGAGATCTTTCTCTTTGAATAATATCTCAATTCCAGCGACGGTTTCATTAGATATCTTACAACTAGAATCGCTCTTTTTTCCGATCCAGTCCCTCCACCACCGCGAACCCCAGTTAGATTCAGGCATGCTACACTTTTTAGTTATTGGGAGAACCCAAGTACTCTCTTTCCTTATAACGTATAATATCAAAAAAGAACTAATTAAACTTATCCAATTCACTTCTCATTGATGGATTGTTTCATCGAGATCCAATCTAAATCACGATGTCATTTTCTTGTTCTTAAATGGGCCTCTTTAATCTTTTTAGATTTATGCTCTACTCCGGGTAAAGATCCGCCCGATTTTGATTTGCACATATAGTACAAATGCTCCCATTACCACTTCTTTTTTTTATCCCTTCTTTTTTTTTTTTTTTTTCAATTCACGCATTCCGTAAAAAAGTTGACGGATTCATGCATATTACTCAATTGATTAACATAAGAGTTTGAAACTCACAATGTTTTCAGAATTAGACGAAACGTAATTCATTTTCTTCCTCTTCTCTGTACCTTTTTTCCCTACCTCCTCTCTAGTCCATGCCTACCCATAAAAATGGAAGAAAAACACAATTCACTTAGAACTAAACAAAATAAAACACATTTGTAAGACCCTAACCCGTAATCACGAGATCAACGCCCAAATCATACGGGTTTGGACCTTACTTAAACCACTCCCGATTAAAACTTTGGTAAATTATGAAAACCCAACTTAATGAATCCCATACACGTTTAGTTCCAATAAATTTAACATCATTGCTACAAAAAAAATGTATTAAAGTTTGTGTTTTTAACGGGAGTTCGTTAGATTCTAGTGCGGAAGCTTGTATGAGTGATCGGGCGTGTTCGGCTCTTATCGCGACTTGATCCTTGCTCCGGGACTTCCATCACATGTTTACCTAACACCATTACACAAAGAATGGTTAGTGAGTGGTCAAATGAAACATTTAACTAGTACGATAGTCGTTACACGTCGAAACGGAACGAACCAGGCCAAACGGCCCTTTATCAGGAGAACAAACTGCTGCAACTTATGCGCAGCAGCTGTTCGGATCGCTTTTACCCCTTCTAAAACCCAAAATTTGACTTCGACTTTCAAATGAGAATTGTTCTACGCTCCGAGAGCTTTCCAGGCATATAAAGAACACCTCCTAACGATTTTTCTACGATTTTATATAGAATTTTAAAGATCATGCTGACATGCAGGTCAAAGCGCGCGGCCGGTCGGTTTAAGCGCGCGGCCGCGCAAAGCTTCTGATCGTTTTTTGGTGATTTTTAAGCATAGGAATCATATCGCAACTGGATTTGATGATTCCCTAAGCCTAAGTAATGACTTGCCGACTAAATAAACCTTTGTTTGACTGAAATTATGGTCCGGTTTATGTCGCCATGATCCGGTTCTTAGTTTTAAATGTTTATGGCGACTTTTACCTAATTTGACCCATTTAGACATTTAACTTATCCAAACACCATTTGACCATGCGCAATGCATCTAGTTTATGTTGTCAAGTCATTATAGACTTGATCAACTAAAGTGTTTGTCCGATTTGTTCGTTATGATTCCGATTATTAGATTTATCCTTTTATAAATCTTTATAAATTCCCAAAATGCCACTCCTAGCCAAATCTTTCGATTTAGCCATTCGTGGCGACACTTCTTGATTGAAATCCATTGTTTTTGACTCAATGACCTGCTTAAAAACTTCTAAGTCCTTACGGACTTAGATTTTCACTGTTTCATATGATTGTTCTCAATTTGATCAATTCTAAGCGCATTAGCGCGCATTAGACATAGTTTTGAAAATAACTTACCTAATTGGCACCCACACTTTATGTGGGTTGCTTTAGCACCAATATTGCTTCGCCCAAAGGAGTTTATTTAACTACGGACTTACCGGGTGGCATTGACCCATGACTTGCACCCATTATGATTTCTTAGGCATCGAGTGCCCATCTTCCTATTGATTTCCTGCATACCTTCTAGATTGACCCGTTAGTCTCTTGGGACTCAATGGTGATCATTCACCATTTGACAATAAGTCTTGCGGTTCATAATCCTATGATAATCCAACTTTGACTATAGGCAAGTGGCAACCCCACTTGACCCATTTACCCATATTGCATATCTTCCTTATTCACGCGATTGTTTTCCTTATCAAAACTTGAGTTTAGATTCTTGATTACCACATAGTTTTGTCTATTGACCCAATTGATGATTTCCATCATTTGATCAACACACTTTGATTCGTTTATTACCATAAATCTTGTTTTAACATGTATACGCCTAAACCGCCCATTTAATAGGTTTCACCCCTTGGGGGTCATACCTTCTTCCCACATCAAAATTTAAAACCAAGGTATACAACACTTGACCCATGTTCATAGTATAGTAGTGTAAGTAAACTTACTTCGCATCCGTTCTTGTTTCCATAAGTATCCGACTTGCATTCGTTTGACCCGTTTGCATCCCTAGTTTTTGTACCTAACTTAGGAACATGTCAAACTTGATTATTAGAATACATAATATGGAATTTTGTTCTCTATCCATAACATCATGTATTCATTATCATTACTAGCTAAATCCATAGCCATTTTCTTACATGTCTAGTTGAGATTAACTCACCTAGGCATTTCATCAAACATTTGGTGTGCATCCACCAATATACTTAGTTTTCAACATTCTAAGTTTAACCAAAATATAGCCATGTATCTAATTATTATCATAACAAGATATTTAGGCATTTCAACTAAATTTGATCATTATAACAACTCCTAAGAGTCACCCAAAACTACTAATCATGTGTGGTTTCAACCTAGAGGTTAAACCCCAAATCTTACATATTCACATAATCATATGGTCAAAATCAAACGCACATGTAGAATGTGATTCATAATCGAATTATACCTAATTGAGGCTCCCTAAAGCTAGAGAAACCTCTAACAACTCATAAATTCACGTTTTGCCAAAACCCTAGATTTTGACCCAAATCAAAAACGAGTTTAACATCAAATTCAACACGAATTAAAGGTACCTTGATGTTCATTAGGCCTTAGATGATCCCTTTCTTGCTAAAGCATTGAAAAACCCCTTGATTTGGCTTCGATTCAAGCATATTATTAAGTTATGGTTTGGGTTGGTGAAGGAGATGAAGTCTCCTGATGTTGAAGTCGACACACACACTTTTGTGTGTGTGTTCATACTTTATTTACCATTTACATATTTCTTGTTTGGCTAGTTGTCAACTACAGTCCCTCAAGTTATCCCACCGTCATTTTCGTATAAAACTAACTCATAAGCTAGTTTCAAACACCTTTTATTAATTTTTAAACATAATATTATTAGCAAGGTTATTTCCATATTAGAATATAACCCATATTCTTATCCTCTAAGTCTCGTTTTATTATTTTGCTAATCACGCCTAATGGCGTAGTTAGGCGAACGAATGGTTTCGGGGTGTTACAACATTAGAGAGAGGGTAACAACTGCTGAATTCGCAACCCCTAAAAAATGGAAGAAAAACACAATTTCTCAGCAACCGTCACCAGTCAGCACACCAGTCTGCAACTGTGGTTTCTACATCAAATCATCGCCGATTGACCCTAAACCGCCGGCCATTGCAGCAGAAGAAGATGCAAATTGCAAGGGCTCATGAATGATTGGACGAATGAAGCTTTTTTTTAAAAAAAAAAAGTTAGGATTTTTCTGATTTCATCTGGTCCAACAAGTTGCAGCAGTTATCCGGTCCGGTCTGGTCCGGCCGCTGGCTAGTAGACCGCCCACCCGATTTTCAGCATAACGACTCATTATTCTATAATCCGAGTGTCCAGAGTAGTGGTCCCAAATTTGGCTGGTTGGAGGGTCGACCGGGTTTAGGTTTCAAAACATTGCTCCCTTACATTCCATGTTTGGTAATTGTAACCAGAAATCACTTGTATGTTTAGGGATATCCAAATGACATATTTTAATAGTTAAAAAAAACTGTTGTGTAAAACAATGTCAACGACACAAGCAGGGGCGGATCTAGGGTCTTCGGGTGGGTTCCCGGGAACCCACTCGGTTTGTAATTTTTAGTGTTATTGTATATAGAAAATTAGAAAGGAACCCATAAGAAAATAGTTTAGGAACCCACTACAAAAGGCTGGAGTTGGTCTAGTGGTTGAAGCCCGCCATTTTAGTAACATGTTTCCAGGTTCGAATCCTGCTTCATTCTTTTTTATTTTGGTTTCTCAATTTTCTTTTTAAATTTATACCTAGGGTTTTACCCCAAACCAAACTCTCGCCCCTTAGTAACAAAACCATAGCAGCCCTGTTAGAGAAGAAGGACTAATAGTGTCGAATTGATAAATGTAGGGACTTGTTATGTCAAAATGTAATAAGTTCAAAAGTTAGTTACATTCTGTTAGTAGAATTAGAGGGAAACTTGTGTATAAATAATAAGATGAATGAGATGTAATGATCAGCTATGAATTGAATAAGAATTTCCTTCTCTCTGTTTCTCTCTTTACATTTTGTAGCTAACAATTTGGTATCAGAGCCATTGGTCCTCTCGACCTTGGTTCAACCACCAACTACCATAACCGTCATCTTAACTACCAACGACCATATCAACCACCACTATAACCGCTACCACCATAAATCACCATCTTGTCACCTGCGATTCACCATTAAAACACATCATTTCATTCGTTTGATTCCATAAAATCACAAATTTGTTCGATTTTCTTTATCTGTTTCTTCATTACTCTGTTTTTCTGTTGAAATTCTGATCTGATCAATCTTGATCAGATTATTCCATTGATTGATCTATTCGAGATTCGTCAATTCCATTGGTTGATCTATTTGAGATTAATCAATTCTTTACAATTTTTTTCATCAAGATTCAAAGTATTTCATAATCATGTCTACTAGAAATCAAAACATCGAACAAAAGATTCAAGAACATGATGGCACCTTATCACGACTTGAATCAGCTGCTGGGAAGAATTTGGCAGAAATTGAGGGACTCAAGACTTTTGCTAAAATGAATGCTGACAATTTGGCTGCAATCAAGACGCAGATGGAAACACAGATCAATGAGTTGATCCAGTCAATTCAATCTTTGAATAATAATAATAGGCATAATGATAATAGTAATAATGTGGTTCATAACAATATTGGTATGAATCATAACACCAACAATTTGCATAATGATAATAATAATATGACTCATAACAACAATCTGCATGTTGGAATGAATCATAATCCACACTACACTAGACTTACAAAGATTGACTTTCCCAAGTTCAATGGGGAAAATG
The DNA here is from genome assembly GCA_028751855.1 of Ambrosia trifida. Taxonomy (NCBI): domain Eukaryota; kingdom Viridiplantae; phylum Streptophyta; class Magnoliopsida; order Asterales; family Asteraceae; genus Ambrosia; species Ambrosia trifida. The sequence continues at coordinate 27,819,938 of CM054133.1, read as the reverse complement.
TTGAAGGCTGGCTATGCAGGGTTGAGCACTATTTTGCAATAGATGCTACTCCTGAACATTTAAAAATAAGGCATGTGATTGTTCATATGGAAGATATGGCCTTAATGTGGCATCAGTCCTTTGTGCAGTCAAGAGGTGGAAGTATAGAAGGATTGACTTGGACTGATTATAAGGCTGCTATTGTTGCTAGATTTGGATTGTTTTGCAACCATGATGCCATGGGAGCATTAGCAGCAATAAGACAAACAGGTTCTCTTGATGAGTTGAACAAAGAGTTTGACATGGCCTTGACCAAAGTCACTATATGTGATGAGTATGCTGTAAGCCTGTATTTGAGGGCTTTGAAACCTGAAATAGGGTATCAAGTAAGATTGTTTAGGCCCAAAGATTTGCCGAGGCTTACTTATTAGCCAGAATGCAGAATGATGCATTGTCTGCTATTCAGACTCCTATAAACAAGAGCAGCAGAACAACTTCTTATACTAATAATAATAATAATAATAATAATAATAATAATAAACCATACTCTTTGGCAAACACCAATAAACTGTCACTGTTACCAAGCCCAAAACCAGTGAATGCCAGGAAGTGGACACTAACTCATAAAGAAATTGAGGAGAAAAGGGCTAAGGGTGAGTGTTTTGGTTGCACTGAGAAGTATACTCAGGGCCATGTTTGTAAAAACAAACAACTTTTCTCAATTGAGTTGATGAGTATGGAAGAAGTAGAAGAAGAAGAGTTAGACATGACTGAGGTAATGACTCAAGCATTGCATGAACCAAAGATTTCTTTACATGCAATGATGGGGGTACCATCTTATTCCACAATGAGGGTAAAAGGGTCAATTGGTACAAAGATTTTACATATTTTAAATGACTCAGGATCCACTCATAATTTTTTGAGTGAAACCTTAGCCAAGAAGATGCAATGTCCACTCAAAACAATTCCTGAGGTGAAGGTTACTGTGGCTGATGGAAAACAAGTGAGTTGTACCCAAATGTGTAAGGATTTCCAGTGGATGATGCAGGGTAAATGGTTCAGGGCAGATGTGATTGTTATTCCTCTCACCAATTATGATATGGTGTTGGGGGTTCAATGGTTACAAACTTTAGATGATATCATTTGGAATTTTAAGAAGTTAACCATGAAATTCCATATTGATGGACAGGCAATTGAGTTAAAGGGAATAGAATCTGATTCAGTCACTTTATGTTCTGCTGAAAAGTTAGAGACCATGATCAGTAAAGAAGGAATGGTGGTGAATGCCCAGATGTTTAGTTTGCAGGCTGTTGATGGGCATCAATTCCAACATGAGACAAGGGTTACTCATGAAGGTAGTTCTGAACCACTCTTACAATTACTAAGTTCATTTAGTGATGTATTTGAGGTTCCTACTAGTTTACCACCAAAAAGAGATTGTGATCATAGAATATTTTTGAAAGATGAGTCAGTTACAATCAACCAAAGAGCCTATAGGTACCCTGCTGGTCAAAAAGATGTCTTAGAAAAACTAACTCAAGAACTGTTGGAGTCTGGGGTGGTCAGGAACAGCAAAAGTGCTTTTGCTTCTCCTGTTGTCCTAGTAAAGAAGAAGGATGGGACATGGAGGTTTTGTGTAGACTACAGGCAATTGAATGATGCCACAATCAAAAATAGATTCCCTATACCTCTAATTGAAGAACTGTTAGATGAGTTAGGAGGGGCATCTGTGTTTTCTAAGTTAGATCTCAGGGCAGGGTATCATCAAGTGAGGATGGATGAAAGGGACATACACAAGACTGCCTTTAGAACTCATCAAGGACTTTTTGAATTTGTGGTAATGCCCTTTGGCCTTACCAATGCACCTGCAACATTTCAATCCTTGATGAATACCACCTTTAAGTCTTTAATGAGAAAAACTACTCTGGTGTTCTTTGATGATATTCTAGTTTACAGCCCCAACATGACACAACACATCAAAGACTTAGAGCAAGTATTGTTGTTATTAAGACAAAATACCCTGTTTGCTAAACAATCTAAGTGCACCTTTGGTGGTTCTAGTGTAGAATACCTAGGCCACATCATTTCAGGCCAAGGAGTTCAAACAGATCCATCTAAGATTGAGGCAGTCAAGCAGTGGCCAATCCCTATTAATCAGAAACAACTAAGAGGGTTCTTAGGCTTAGCAGGGTATTACAGAAGGTTCATTAGAAGTTTTGGGTTGATGGCTAGGCCTTTGACAGAATTGTTAAAGAAGGAAGGGTTTACTTGGCATGATGAAGCTCAAAAAGCTTTTGATCAGTTGAAGACAGCCTTGACAACTGCACCAGTATTAGCTCTACCAGATTTTTCAAAAGAGTTTGTGATAGAAACTGATGCATCATCTAAAGGGATGGGAGCAGTCCTTATGCAAGAGGGCCATCCCTTAGCATATATCAGTAAAGCCCTTTCAACCAGACAACAAAACTTGTCTGTGTATGAGAAAGAACTGCTAGCCATTTTGATGGCTGTGAAACAATGGCACCACTATTTGGTTGTAAAGAAGTTTGTGATCAAAACTGATCATAGAAGTTTAAAATTTCTATTGACTCAAAAGATCACTACCCCTTTACAACAAACTTGGTTGGCAAAATTAATGGGCTACACTTATGATATCATGTATAAACAGGGATGTGACAACCAAGTTGCTGATGGGCTTTCCAGGGTAAGTGGGTTGGCATTATTTGAACTCAGTGTAAGTTCTCTTAACCCCATGTTACTGGAAAGAATTAAGAAGACATGGGTTTCTGATCCAAAGTTGAGTTCTCATATTCAGAATATCCAACAGGGTGTGGTTATTCCTAAAGTGTCTTTTAGTGATGGATTATTGAAAAGAAAAGGCAAGCTGTGGGTGGGATCAGATCCTATTCTAAAACAGGATATCTTGACATTGTTTCATGCTTCTTCTACTGGGGGGCATTCTGGGTATTTACCTACTTTGAAGAGGATCTCTAGTTTTTGTTATTGGAAGGGATGCTATAAAGATGTGTTTCAGTTTGTTAAAAATTGTGCTGAATGTCAGCAAGCTAAGTATGAGCCAGTGGCTAACCCTGGTCTTCTACAACCCTTGCCAGTTCCTACCCATGTGTTTACTGACATTTCCATGGATTTTATATCTGGCTTGCCTAAATCTCAGGGCAAAGATGTTATTCTGGTCATTGTAGACAGACTAACTAAATTTGCCCATTTCATTCCCTTATCTCATCCTTACACTGCTCAACAAGTGGCACAGTTATTCTTAGACAATGTGTTCAAGCTTCATGGTAACCCTATAAACATTGTCTCTGATAGGGATCCTGTTTTCCTAAGTGCTTTTTGGAAGGAATTCATGAGATTGCAGGGTATTCAGCTTTCTTTTTCCACTGCATATCACCCTCAGAGTGATGGGCAAACAGAGGTTTTGAATAGATGTTTAGAGGCTTATTTGAGGTGTATGTGCATGCATAATCCTAATCAGTGGTTCAAATGGGTCAGTTTAGCTCAATGGTGGTATAACACTTCTTATCATTCATCCTTGAAGACTACTCCTTTTCAAGCTTTGTTTGGGTTTCCACCCCCTATTCATCTACCTTACATACCTAATGACACCAGTGTAGCTTCAGTGGAAGAACTACACAGAGACAGAGAGGCAATGGTACTACAATTAAAGAATTCATTGTTGCAGGCAAGGAACCGTATGAAACAATATGCTGATAAACATAGAAGTGAAAGATCATTTTCAGCAGGGGAATGGGTTTACTTAAAACTCAGGCCTTTTGTTCAATCAACAGTACGGAAGCAGAAGCATAATAAGCTAGGACCTAAATATTTTGGGCCTTTTCTAATCCTAGCTAAAATTGGAGCAGTAGCTTATAAATTGGACTTACCAGAGGATGCTATGATCCATAATGTCTTCCATGTATCATTGTTGAAGAAAGCCCATGGTAATCATACACCTCTGTTATCGTTTCCGGTGGGTCCCAGATTTACTTTGGAACCTAGGGCAATTATTGATAAAAGGGTGATTAAGAGAAACAATCGAATGGCTCAACAATATTTGATTCATTGGAAAAACTTACCATTGACTGAAGCTACTTGGGAATTTGCTGCTGATTTCAATTTGAGGTTTCCCGGCTTTAATTCTTGAGGACAAGAATTATTCTTTGGGGGGGAAGTTATGTTAGAGAAGAAGGACTAATAGTGTCGAATTGATAAATGTAGGGACTTGTTATGTCAAAATGTAATAAGTTCAAAAGTTAGTTACATTCTGTTAGTAGAATTAGAGGGAAACTTGTGTATAAATAATAAGATGAATGAGATGTAATGATCAGCTATGAATTGAATAAGAATTTCCTTCTCTCTGTTTCTCTCTTTACATTTTGTAGCTAACAAGCCCCAAATAATCAAACATATAGCAGCCAACAATTCCTAAAAGGTAATGCTAAATCAACAATTATTTCATTCAAACATTAAATATTATGACATCAAGTTTCAACAATTAAATAATCTGTTTTATTAGCATATCGAAATGCCACATTGGACACCAAAAACCGTATTGTGTATTTGACTACTTGCATAACTAGACAATAAATAACCATCTAATCCTATATATGCTCTTCTATTCTATGTTCACATGAAAGCTAGGTGAATCCTGAATATCATTCTTACTTTAGTTCATCATTTTGAGATTTAAACCTTGATAATTTATCATTCTTGAATATCATTTTGAGATTTAAACCTTGATATCATTCTTGCTTTAGTTTCATTACTTTAGCTTCAACATGTTACATATGGCAACAATAATGAATGTATTGTCCATTTAGTTAATCCATTTGTTTGATTTTGTTAAGTTTTATGCTAGTTAATCATGGTTATTGATGTATTGTTGATTTAGTTAATCTATTAGTATAAATATTATTGTGGTAATTGTTACTTTGGTACAAATATTATTGTGTTTATTGTGTGTTTTCAACTAATTGAAGCCTTAATGTGATAACTATGCACACGAATATTTCAAGCTTTTTATCAAAGACAACCATCATCAAATATTGAATCATCATCTTCAACTAGTAAACTCTTGAATATAGATTTGTATAATCTTCCATGGGATCCTGCCGAAAGGGAGTTACAACAACAGGTTTCGGTCGAGAATGTATTAATGTAATGCAACGTTTTCAAAAAAATGAAAACTCGTAGAGAACAACTATAGGTTTGTTTTTTTATCCTTAAACACAATCGTATTTATATAATGTGCTTTAAATTTCTAATGCCAATGTTTTTTCATTATTATATCGTATTTTTATTATGTGATGAACTTTATCTGATCCGAACCGGCAAACTGACCCGAACCCTTGAACCGACCCGAAATTTTTATGTTTGTTCATATGAAATTGAAACACCTAAAAAATGAACCCAGCGAAAAAAATTTCTGGATCCGCCACTGGACACAAGAGGTCAAGTACTCCTCTCGTCACCCTATACCCGCCATCTACCACATGGAAATGCTTTGTTCTCTCTCCTCCTCCGTGGACCGCACAACGTTTATCTGTCCTAATAAGGTGGCGTCGGTAAATCGAACGTTGTTTTGACATATATGTGCTAAGACTAATTAACACTTGATCCAAATATACTGAACACGTCCACACACCCACGTATTGTAAGGTGTTAACATTCATTTAATTTAACACTTTATATATTCCAGAAAGGGGTGGCGGCGCAGCTTGTTGCCCGCCTGCCCGCTATCTTAATGTAATTTTCTTTGTCCGGGAATGAAATAAAAGAGATTTAATTGTTAAAAAAAAATTTTATGTTTTGCATAAAAAAAAAAAAAAAAAAAAATATATATATATATAAACTAACGAATTTATGAACATTATGTTTATTATTATTTGAAACTTTTATTGTATTTTACCTTTCATCATTTAAAATAGTTAAAACCACAACAAATTACAGGAGAATGACAGGTAGTCGGCCAACAAGATGCATCGCTACCCTTTTTAATTTGCAACCTTATCCTGCTAAAAATAAACCCTTGGTTCATTGAGGTCGGGGAATTACTGTGAACGACCTTTTGCACTCGATCCAGAAAACTGATAGCCTTGGAGGCGAGGGACCCAAATGTATCAAAAGGAAACAATATATTCATAACCTTTAGATACTTACAACGAACCACAAGTTAACTCCCGGCTCATCCCATTGTAATACACATGAGGGCTAACTCCTTCACTTAAAATGGCTTACTTATGCGGTATCATAAACGGGAACATCCGCACAAAGTAAAATCCCTTTACGTTTGAACCGTGTTTCCAAACGCACGTTTAAAGCCCCATTTCATGTCGGGTTTGCTTGTTTCCTAAGATATAAGTTGCTTTCAAGTTTTCAGAAGTCAAATATTTATACAAATGTTAGAAGTTTTGACAATGGTATGGGAACTGGGATGGTGGAAACTGTGATATTTGAGAATATAAACTTAAAATAATAAAAAAGAACGAAACAAATAAATAAATAGAATTCATTTGGACATATAAATCGATAAATTGGTATAAGCATGTTATCAAATCTTATATCCGTCTCATAATCATAATTTTTTTTATAAGTAATCACATACCGATTAACCGACCATATGTACCCATTCCATATGTTTCGAATTTCAATATCTCCACCAGAGACATAAGATCGATTCTCACTTGTGTCACTTTGTGAGGTTCTCAGTTCGAATCCCGAGTCACCCGGTTTTTCGTCTCACCATGTATTACACTAGAGAGTTGTGCTTTTATGGCGATCCAAAGACTGTCAAGTGACAACCGACACTATGGTTTCCTAGAAAACGCCTAAGCCAAACTCATTCGGTGTCTAAACACAAAGAAATTCGCCGTTCGAAAAAAAAAAAAAAAAAAAAAAAAAAACCGAAGCAGTCCTCCGTACTATATATAACCTATGGAAACCCTTCACTCTCCTCTTTACCGTGTACGTACCCGCTCTCTCTCGCCTTCATCTCTCTCCAAGATCCGTACACCAAACCCTAATTAACGGATCCTTCATTCTTTCTCTCTACGAAACCCAGGTACAGATTCACTAACATTCCTTTAAATCGATCTATCTTTCCATATACTATATTATTATGCAGATATTATTTAATTTATGCCTTTTAATAACTCGTTGTTTCTGTTGCTTTACGTTAGGGTTTGATAATATTAAAAAATGGCAGCTCCAGCTTCAGCACCGGCACCGCAGCAGCCTGTCTCTGCTCAAGTTGTATGTATCGTTTTTATTCGATTATTTGTGTTGATTATTATGATTATTATATGATTTTGATGTTTATATTATTTATATTATTTGTTTTTACACATGTGCAAACTGATTATGGGCCTTTATTGTGGCTTGTGTGGTTTAGGTATTTGTAATAACTAATTTTTTTATCTGATAGTTGTGTTTATGAGTTATAGGACAAATGGTGGTTGGTATCAGGGGTTAGTACTTATTATGCAAGTGATGTTAGGTTTAGATTTGTTTTCGGTATTGATAGTAGTCTTATTTTAGCGGTTTATGCTAAGTTGTTGAAAATGTTAGCTCGATTGGATATGAATTTCTATTCTATGTTGGTGAGTAATTGATGTTTATGTCATAGTTGTTAAAAGCCATTGCCTGTTGTGCCTAGGCCTATTTTTCATTTGATGCGAGGCAATTGCGATTTAATTTTCCCGGTGATGGTTTAGGCGCGGATTCTACCGAGATTTCCAAATTCCGAAGAGTTTCTGGCCAGATTCTCTAAATTATGGCTAGATTCCAGCCAGATTTCTACTTTATTTTCTAAGGAAAAATACTTTTATACACCAATATTTTAAAAGTTTTGATACTAACTACTTGATATTGAATGTTATATAATAGCTTTTGTTTATTTAATTTGAAGAGTAGTATTATTTTTCTAATACATAATATATTCTTACTTTTTTTCTTTGTTTTTTTTTTTAAATCTCAGGCCCTCATTTTCTTTTGCTCCTTGCGCCTATGCCCCAGGCGAGGCCTATGCGCCTAGCGCCTTTGATAACTATGGCTTATGTTATTGTTGAACTGTTAATTAATAATCTGCAATTTATTTTTAATGTTTTCAGGCTGTTGTTGATGCAAACCCATGTCAATGATAAATGAATTTGTTATATATGTGGCCATGTGGGTAAAACCATACGCTTTATGCCTCATTTTGCTTCAGTTTTTACACTTGGTGTTTAATATATTAAATGGATAGTTATAAGTTATTGAGTCTGTGTACTTGCTTTGTGATTATAAATTGTTAATCAAAAGCTGCTAATAGTACATGCGAAAAACCTAGGAGATGTTACTCTTACTCATCGAATGGTTTAATATGTTTCTGTTATTTTAAGCTTTAAAGTTTCTTTAATCATATTTACAAGTATTTGAATACAGCTTTAAACCACTTTATCTATAGTTTGTGTATGCTTGTAATGTTTGAAATATATGCTTATATCTTATGTTTTGTTGATAAACAGGTTGGCAATGCGTTTGTTCAGCAATATTATCACATACTACATCAATCTCCTGGTTTAGTTCATCGGTTTTATCAGGATATTAGCAAACTTGGACGCCCTGAGGATGATGGTTCCATGAGCATAACCACTACCATGGACGTATGGCTTTCTTCCCACTTCATTTTATTCATATAATTATCACTATGCAAATTATGTTGTTCTTGTACATGTGTTTTTCCAGTTGACTAGTTTCTTTGTACCGTTGATAAATACTCTAGAGTCTAGAACAGCGGAAGGATGTTAACTTTTTGTTAAGAGAAGTAGATTGATGAACACAATGTTTAATCTCCTGGTTCTGATATTTTTTTGGATGTGCAGGCCATCAATTCTAAAATATTATCTCTTAACTATGACGAGTTTAGGGCTGAGATTAAGTCGGTGGATGCACAAGAATCATTGAGTGGTGGAGTGAATGTTTTAGTCACTGGGTGCCTGACTGGAAAAGACAATGTTCTTAAAAAGTTCACTCAATCTTTCTTTCTTGCACCACAAGACAAAGGCTACTATGTGTTGAATGATATGTTTCGTTACATGGAGGATGCTCTTCACAACGACGAAAAAAGTGACCCTGTTGAGGATGTCGAGGATTCCATCAATCCTGAGCAAGGTGACTGAAGATGCATACATGTTTTATTAATGTTTATATTTTAAATCACTACCGTCAATACAATTTGTTTTCAAATAGTTAAAAAATTAGAGCCAACACTTAAAGTAATTACATTTATTAATATATGAAAACAACGATTTCTGTGAACAAAGGTATTTTTACTAAATCAGTAGAAAAGTATTTACTGTAACTAATATAGGGAATCAAGCCAAGAAAGGTAACCAAAGATCATAATTTGCCTCTCTGGGGAGCAAGAAACCCTCTCCTTAATTAAGCAGAGTGAAACTTCAATTTTTGACAATTTTCAACTTACAAAGAGTTAAAGGAAGAACGGCCAAGGAATCAAGAATCATAACTGGTTGGGGCTTCTTATTTTAGCTGTCAATCCTATGTTTTATCAGAAGTCATTCCTAAACTTTTCAAAAGTCGAACTCACTTTTAAATTGCCAAAAGTTTTACTCAAATTTTTTTCTTCCCAAAAGGCGATGTTTGTCTCTATGCTCTAAGTCTCTAACCCTTGACCTTCAAGGGGAGCTTCACTTGAATTCCAAAGGCTTTACCATTGGACCCAATGATACGTACCTCCTAACAAAAGCCACATTCCTCTTGTTTCTTATTTTTCTTGTTAGTTTAGTCACTTATTATGCATAGCTTTTGTTATTATAGTATTAGTGGGTAGTTTCTTAATGTTTAGTGGGTTAGTGGTAGTTAGTTATTTTATGTATAAGCCTATATAATGGCTATGGTATTTTAGTATTAGGATGAATGAAAATGATAATATGAAATAAGCCTTTGGCTTGTGTCTCTTCTTCTCTTAATTATTCTTGGAAGTTTTCATAGGTTTTTCTTAGTAAAACCTATACATATCAACGAGAGCACCAATTGATAGGTTTACGGAGAAAACCTACAAACTTCCAAGAATAATTAAGAGAAGAAGAGACACAAGCCAAAGGCTTATTTCATATTATCATTCATTCATCCTAATACTAAAATACCATAGCCATTATATAGGCTTATACATAAAATAACTAACTACCACTAACCCACTAATACTATAATAACAAAAGCTATGCATAATAAGTGACTAAACTAACAAGAAAAATAAGAAACAAGAGGAACGTGGCTTTTGTTAGGAGGTACGTATCACCCAGTCCCCCACCCTTTTACTCACACTCTTATTGATTAGAGTTTTATGTTCCCTGCATTGTCAAATTTGGTATTGTTGTTTATTTTTCTTTGCAACTTGCAAGTTTTCGTAAATATGCAAGTGAATTATGGAATTGTTACTGGACTATGTATAAACAAACATTTCTTCTGTTTACTTTGAATATTTTTAGTTAGAATTTTATTATTATCTCAATAAATTTCTACCCTCTGTTATTCTTGGTTAGTCATCAAGTACATGAAGAGAGGCAGTTTTTATATTCTTAATTTTCATTGAAACCAACTGTTATATGCTTAAATCTTTTTATCTGCAGTGATTGAAAGTGTACATGTGGTGGAGAACCACATTTCTGATCAAGTTGTTGAACCACCAGAGGAATCTCAAGGGGAAGTGGTGCTCAATCCTCCAGAGAACGTGGTGGTGGAAGTGGCCACTGTTGATGAGGAAGAGCCAGTACCTGAGGTTATTGATGAAGTGCAGGAGGTATCACAACCGGCTGTTGAATCCAGCACCAAGATTGAAGAAGTCCCAAAGAAGTCATATGCTTCCATTGTATGTAGTCTTTATGATTTCGTCTTTCGTTTTCATAATGTTTTGTCAAAGGTGATTTGAGCTATGGAGTAATTTATGGCATGTTCTATTGTTGTTGAAGGTAATGGACCTGAAGCAGAATGGTGTTCCTTTTTCATCTCCAGCACCTGCCGCAAGGAAACTTCAGCCAAAGAACCAAGAGCCGCAGGTGAACAATGTTCCACCAACTGCCCCAGCCCCTGAGGCAGCAGCATCTAATGTTGATGCTGTTGAAAACGATGTTCATGAGGAAGAAGGTATGCTTACATTCTTTGAAATCATATGCATGCTTTTGCATAGAGTTTACAATTGGTTTTGGACCCAAGATCTGTTCTCGGCAGAGCGGAGCCGAGCCCTAAAAGCCTGATCTTGTTATGCCTGGTTTTAGGCATCGTCGAGCCTGAAATTGGCATATCGGTGTCTAATAGTTGATTGAATTGTCTGGGTAGAGTGTTAAGACTTGAATGTCAGGTCACATAGGTCTGATATCTCAGATAATTTGTCCTGTTAATATACACATAATTTATTTATTTCTATACACTATTTAATATTTATTTACTTTTTTCAAATTAGATTTCTTTTGACATGTTATTTAATATAAGTTTGGATTTGGATCTTTTCTGTTTTTATTCTTTTCACCACTACTGTATTTTTAAAATTTAAAAATAGTTATCTTTTTTCTCAGAAATTTGTTAAAAAGTTCTATTTCATTAAATTAAAAAATGTCTTGTTTCAGTTGAAAACAGTTTTGTAATTATATTTAAAAAAGGAACTTCTAAGTTCTTAATCTATTATTATAGGTATACACATATCTGAATCAATATCTCTAGAGAAAAAAAAAAAAACAACCAACTCTGTTGGTACCGTTGGGAGGACCATGTTCATTTTGATGTGGGGTAACGCAATGCGAATACTAACTCATTGCCCCTACTTTTGCCTTGATACTCAGTTTAGGTAACGGGCCATGGTTACCTTCTTTAACCCTCAGGCCTCAACTAACCAAAGATCCTTTTACTTTTGTTTCAAAAGTTACTGCACTTTCTTAAATTTTATCCTAATGGCAGTTTCAATGGGGATTATGCTTTTTCTCCTAGTCTATATACCATTTTATGCCCAGATAGTAATCAATCTCCCTTTTTTGGGCAGCTGATGGCTTCTCCGTTTACATCAAGGGGCTTCCTATGAGTGCTACACCTGTTATGTTAGAGGATGAGTTCAAGAAGTTTGGGCCTATTAAGCCCAACGGCATTCAAGTTCGAAGCAACAGGGTATGCATCCACTTCTCCAAGGCATCTTTTTTATGCTTTTGATTTTTAACTTTCGTAAAACTCATGGCAGCAACAGGGATTCTGTTTCGGATTTGTTGAATTTGAGGTGCCTGATGCAGTTCAAAAGGCGATTGAGGTATGCATCGGTTTCTGTTCATATGTTGGTACTTGATAGATAATTTATACATTGTCATTTATGTACAAAACTAATTGGTCTCTGCTAATGCGGCAATACCAACAGTAGATTTTCTATTTTTTTAGAACGGCTAACGTACAAACCCACTAATCGTACTCCTAAATCTACACCTTTGTTCGTGGGATTAGAACCCTCACCACTAGGCACTTGGGAAGGAACGTATTTTATCCATCCCTTGGTACCGCTAGGGTACATGCCCCTTAGTATATCAACACCACAAATGACATATTTCGTGAGAAGGATTAAGAATTGACATGTAGGCATCATGTTTTGGATTTAGGAAATCAATTAAAGTTTCAGCCGAATAGGATCACTGTTTGTTGGTAGTTATTTATATTATCGCTCATATGATATTCATCTTAATGATATTTTAGGCTTCACCAGTCGTAATCGGCGGCCGCAATGCTGTTGTTGAGGAGAAGCGGTCAACAAACTCTAAAGGCAAGTTTTTCAATAATTGCATGATTACATCTTTAACTATAATGTGTGTCAAGATACTATGAGAAACGTATAATGCAGTTAGATTAAAGGTTGCAAAATGGGTAATTTTATTACGAATGAGTAATTTTATTACGAGTCCACGGGGCTGGGTTGAATTGTCAATATCTTCCGTCTATTTTTTGAGTTTTATAAATATATAATGTGTCACGTACTCACAGTCTGATTAAAAATCACTTTTTAAGATAATAGTCCACATTTTTCAATTAAGATGTAAGCTTTTAAATACATATCGTTTCATTTTCAACCTGGTTTGTTTAACTAACTTTCTAAAGTTTACCTTTCTAACCAGTCAAAAATAAAATAAAACCCAACTTATACCCAACTATAACTACATGGACTGAAATTGTCACCTCTATTTGAATCATTAAAGACAATGACAACCGTATATAGTTTTATGCTGTATTGAGACATTATATTTTTGAACAGGAACACGTGGACGGTTTCCTGTTGGAAGGGGTGCTGGTGGTTTCAGGAATGAAGGCCTGAGGGGCCGTGGAAACTACGGTGGTGGAAGAGGGTACGCTCGTGGTGGTGAATTTGGTGGAGGTAGGACTGATTATGGCGGCAACAGAGGTGGTGGGCGTGGTGGAGCACCAACCAACCGTGGTGGTGATGGATATCAAAGGGAGCGTGTGAACCGCGGAATGGTTAACGGAACCGCCAAGAATATGGCACCACGGGTTCCTGCAACCGCTTGAACAAGTGAGGGTTTCATTGGGTATTGGTAGGGAAGGGGGGATTCAATGACTGATTGGTTTAGTGGGGAAATTTTTTGTCCAACTTGGAAAGAGTTGGGGTTTTGGTCATTTGTGGTGTTTTGTAGTTTAGTCTTCTTCTTTATCCCAGCTATTTGTATTCTTATTTTTTATTTGGAAGTGGATTTTGGTAGAGTAGATGACATTCTTCTTGTTGGGTGTACAATTGCTTATTTCTTGCATGATCTAATCAATAGGACTTGTGAGTTTGAGTGTGTGTGTGTGTGTGTGTTTAAAGTGAAGCTTAAAATTTAAGTTTGTTTGTTAAATAAGTTTCGATTTAAAAGCCTGTTTTAACTTGACTCTTACAGATTTGTAGTAAACCGATCTTGAGTAGCTCATGTACGGCTAGACTCATTTACATCCCTTGTTTTAACATGTTAGTCTGGAAGCAGTCTCTATCCCTATAGATAGAGGTAAGGTTTGTCTACATCCCACCATTTCCAGACCCTAACAGTAGCTTGCTATCTCCATTCCCAAACCCTAACAGTAGCTTGCTATCTTTGGGATTTACTGGGTACGGTTGTTTTAACATGTTAGTATAGACATGGCAGTAAATATGAAACATACTAGTTTTTATAACGCTACGAACACAAGCATATGATGCAAATGGCAAATTAAAACATTAACTTGTTCATATCATTAATTTGTCAATCATCCACAATGATATGCTAAGATCGAACATCAAACTTAATCAATCAACAAAATTGGTCAGCAGGTGAACGACCGTGCTGTGAATTAATTGTAAAAGACGGATCAACTTAAACAAGGTCAAAAGCTAAAACATACTTGAGACCGTGTTGTGAAACAATTGTAAAAGATGAATTAACTCAAGGAAGGTTAATGATGGCTAGCCGAGCTGGTCGGATGTGGGAAGGGTTTAACAAGCTTGCATGTGTTCCCGCCCGGAAGGTTTCCGGTTCGATCCTTGCCATTTTCAAAATGTGCGATTAAGGCCTTCGGGCTGAGAGGTTTGCAATACCTGCCAGTGCTTGGATTCGAGCTCGGGAGGAGGATGAGGATGATGTCCTTGGCCTTATGAAAAAAAAAAAAAAAAAAAAAAAAAAAAAAAAAAAAAAAACTTGAGAACGAAAGCCATACTGTCGATGCATGGAACGGCCTAACAACATCAAGAGCTAAACAAATTTTAAAGAATCAAAACAACTGAGGAACCAACATCAAGTCATCAATGGATGGTTCGTTTGTGGTATTTCTGAGCTATTAAATCCATCTATTGGACCTGATTTAACAATCAAGCCCAACAAAAAATATTGGCTTCATTGCATACCAAACAAATTTAGGGAAAAGCCAACCAAGAAAAAACAGGGAAAAATCGTCACCCCCCTACAATCAAACCCACTGATCCTTTAATAGGGCGCGCAACTTACCACTTCACTATGACAGGTAAACGGACAACAACTGCAACCCAATTTAGTTTGTTTTTTTTTTTTTTTTTTTTTTTTTTTTTTTTTTTTTTTTTTATGACCGAATGTTTTGGTTCAGTTTCAATTAAAAAACATACACAAAAGTGAAAAGTAAAACCCAACCATACCGGTCATATACTTTTAGTCCATATAATCCAACCATGAAAGACTACTTAGTTTATGTACCAAGGCATATAAGCATAATCTCTTTCTAGACCGATAGTAAGACCCTTAATCTCTTCCAGTTTACTACAAGTTCAAATCCTTGGCGAACAAAAATTCCCATGTTTATTAAAAAGAGACAACTTAATAAATTACACACTGCCTACATGGCTACATAATGCAAATTCTATTTAGTGTCTGACTTATTCCATGTAAATCATGATGCAATTTCAGAACTTAACGATTTCATTGAACCAGTGTAAAGTGCAGTGGCGAATCTTGACCCGAGACTTCGGGGGGTTAGAAGTCACCTGGGGGTAAAAAATCACTTGTTTCGGGGGGTCGAAACCGTATATACCAAAAAAATTTCTATACGAATACTATATAATCGGAACTTCTGAGCAAAAATTCGAGGGGTCGGCCGCCCCTCCCCACCCCTTAAAAGCTATGCCAGTGGTAAAGTGTAAACTCCGAAAACCGAAACCTAACGTTTTTGAAAACCCAAAAAATGAAACTTTTTGTTTTGGCCCAAACAGATCAAAACCAACCCATGTGGCAGGGCTCATTATTTTTCTACATGGCTACACACTGCCCATTTGTACTAAAATTATGCTAATACAAAGTTCACCATTAGACTACTCGGAGTGGGGTGGGGAGAGGGGCGTAATGCGCCATGTGGCACTTGTGAAACCCGTATGTGAAGGGTGAAAATTGTGGGAAGTGGAAGGGGGGAAAAGGGGGGGGGGGGGGGAGGAAATAATATTATATTGTGGTAAAGTTAAAAAAAAAATACCTAACCAATCAAAACCCCCCACCTCATTTCAAGCCCCCCCCCCCCCCCCCCCCACCTTGGCGGCGGTGTTCCCGCCCAAAACTCACTCCACGCCAGTATCCCCGCCCTCCACTCCGTCTACTCTTAGACTGTAGGGAGTGGTGGCGTGGGCCACCTACACCATCCCCGCCATGGTCTTATCGCCTCACCAGTCTCAATCTAAGACTCATCCTTGCACACTGGGATCTCAATATTAGTGTTATCATCAGACAGTTCGACCTTAGTTGTCACCCGACAATGAAAACATCGAAGGAAACATCCCAATTTTATGATCGTCTAAATTACTCTCTGCTCGATTCTCGCTCGGAAAATTTGCGCTCGAAGAATGCTCGTTCGGTTTTCGGCTTGATTGTAAACGAGCCGCTCCGCTCGGTTCGGTTTGTAGACGAGCCAAGCACAAGCAAAGCTTTGCTCAGATTGGCTCAGCTCTTGAACAGCCTTAGTTATAAGGGGTGGAAACAAGCAAGCGAAATTACGATATGATTTTTACTTGTTTTTTCTGGTGTGTTAGTTTGATATCTTGGTGTATATGTGGGGTACCTGCTCTGTTTTTTCTGGTTTTTTCTAGTGTCTTGTTTGTTATCTTGGTGTATTGTGGTGTACCTAGCTTCTTACTGGTTTCTTTTGGTGGAATGTTACTTTCGTTTGCCTTTCAAAAATAAGCCATCCAAGAGTTGAACAAATAGTTCAATCTTTCCTTCGTTTATTTATCGAGCCGGAACTCAAGCCAGACATGTGAAGCTCGTCAAGCCTTAGTGTGATTTTAATTTTATTTATGTTTGATAATGATAATATTTTACACCTCATTTAAAGTTGAATGGTAAATCAGACCTAAGCTTCACCTAGTAAACCCACGAGGTTAGATGAACCTATTATTATTATCCTGACCATGTGGCCTAGTGGTAAAAGGGCGTGTTCTCTCTTTGGGGGAGCCAAGTTCGATTCCCACAAGAGGCATGTAATGGATACCCCCACCCTTATGGTGGGGTAGGTGGTTGGGAAATGATGGAGAGACCCTTGACCCTTGTGGTCATGGGTTCGACTCCTGATCCCTCCAGGTTTTACCGGTTCACTACCGTCGTGCCTTCGAGCGGGTTTGTGGGCCGAGTTTTCCCTGGAACAGGAGACAGGTGGGCCGAAGGGCTCTGTCCGTACGGACTAGAGGCCTTCCTGGGCCCCTTTCGGCCATTGGGGGCCGCGTACAGAATACCCGACAATACTTTAGTTGATCGTTTAAAAAAAAGATGAACCTATTATTAATATACTATTTTAATTTAATATATTAACCAATAGATAATAACAAGTCAAGCTCGTGCTTGAGAAGTTACCAACGAGCCGAGTCGAGCCTCGGCTCATTTCCACCCATAACTTACAAGCTGTTATTTTACTGATGCAAATGAAGTGTTAATCAAATATTCAAATTGCTTGGATGAGTGAATCCTTTTCATCTCAACAGAAGGCTGTTGGACATGGTTCTATAATCTATACCGAATATTTACGAGCCTTAATTTTTTTTAAAAGGCAAATCTTCATTATACAAATGAAGGCTAGCTGTATACCACTTTACAGTTTTGAAATATAACTAAAAGTATACCAATCTAACAAGAGAGGGTGTTTGGGTAAACCTTTTGGAAATAAATTTATACCAATTAAACCCAAATTACATATTGCCTATTTACCCGCCGTTTACTTGTAATTCTTAGGGGGTGTTTGGGGTTGCGTCTTGAAATGGATTTTTAGATTATTAACGCAAATAATCAGTTTTTAGCGTTTAGGGTTAAGTTTTGAAATTGAATTTTTAGGCTACAAAAACGCAATAATCTAAAAGCAGCATAAGCTATTTTGAAAAATCAATCCCAAACACACTCTTATTGGTTAAGATCTAAACATTTTTATTATGACATTATTTTGCTTCTAAACAGAAAAAATTCTGAGATTCAATACAAAAATGACACATCATGTAACATGTAAAAATATTAAATCACCACACTTCCTCCCCATCCTTCAATTTCACACAATCATCAAACTATAAGAAAAAAAAATTATAAAAAAAATTAAAAAGCCATTACCATATTATCTACAACAATAATCAAAATGTCAAATGTTAATATATTTCTTATCCGTCTTCAAAACATGAAAGTTTCCATGATCGATAGCTCTGATTTTATTCTTCATAATAGCACAAGTACGATGACATATGCTAATCCAGTTGATATTGTCGTTATGTTTCAATTGCTTATATTGATGATGATACTTTCCCCCAACAAAAAGTATTCAAGACTATCTTGTTATTAGTCTAGGAAACTTCGTGTTGAGAGAGAGTACCATCATATGCAACTTAAAACATATTTTTACACAAACCAACTGAATAATGTATCATAAACAATAAATAATAAAATCAGATCTGTCGATCAGAGAAGTTTTTCGGTGATTTTTTTATAGGGAGGTTGTTGGGCAGTTTGATTTTCATGGTGGAGGCTGCTTATTATGAGTTGTGAGATGAGGTTCTAGGGTTTTTATAAACAGTCTAGATCTAGGGTTAGAGAGAGTCTGACATGTGTTATCATCCACGTGGAAATATTTTGAATTCAATTTAATTTAATTTAATTTAATTTAAAGATCGTTTCTATAAAAAAAAAAAAAAAAAACTATTTAAGCAAAACGATGTCGTAACTGTGAGAAATTTTTGTTTGTTTTTAACAAAGGAATCCAATAAAGAATAGTACACTTTTCAATGCACTGAAAAGAGCAATTTTTTTATGTGGGTTATACAGTGGCGGACCCAGAATTTTTTTTCATGGGGTGCGAAATCTCTAAGCCCTTGGGTCGTTTATCTATCAATTGCACGAGTCGGGTCGGATCGACTCGTATACCAAAAATAAAAATACTAAAATTATATAATCAACAAAATGAAGCCAAAAGTAATTTAAACGTCGTTAAATATGTATAACAAAATTCTAAAATAAAAACTTGTGGATACATCTCAGCTAATCGTAGTAGTTTTGAAACATCAAACGCACCAAAATTATCACAAGAACTCAAGCTATTAATACAAACAAGTAACTAAGATGTTACCTCGTTAAAAAGATTTCCAAATTCTTTGATTTACATATCTAGAATCGAACTGAATAGTTAGATTCGTTTGAATTATCTATGGACTATAATCTCACTCATTGTATTTGATCTTATCTACCTGGTATTTTATTAAATCTTATAAAAAATAATAGACAATAAACTAAATTAAAGGACAAGTAAGTAAAATAAAGTAAAAAGAAATTAAATATAAAGAAAAGCATATTAAAAGTTAACGTGACTTCTTGCACTTAAAAAAAATAGTTTATCTACTTCACATCAAATTAAGAAAGGCCTGCAACCTTTCCACCAAGTCCTTGCTCGCCGAAAAAAAACAAGGAATATATAAACACCAACCTTTCTACCAAGCGCATGGATCGCGGATTTAGCTTCAAGACTTATAAAGAGGGAGAGGAAGGCTTGTTTCCTTGCTTTTCCTTGGTTTCAAAAATCCAAGGGGTGCGATTAAAAAATTTTATGGGGTGCAGACGGGATAAACACGTATATATAAACACTAAAAAAAATTCAAGGTGGGCGCACGCACCCCTTGGCTAGGGTGTGGGTCCGCCAATGGGGTTAAATGTAATCTAGCAGTTTTTTTTATTGTGTTGATATCGGGGTTATTACTCATATTCATTTAATAGGTATTTAGAAACAATACACCATTTGATTAGGAATCATATACCCTGACTCACATCACACACCAATAGGAGGGTGTCACATACCCCATAATATGATGTCACACACCCTAAATATGATGCCACCCGGGTGTATGAATCCTAGAACCCTTAATAATATTGTCACCTTATGTGGATTGGACGTTGATTGGACATTGAATAATGCCTCTTGCTCATTCACTCTATTGTTGATAAAGCCCTTGCTTGCTCGCCCCCCCCCCCCCCCCCCCCCCCAAAAAAAATCCTGGATAAAGCCCGTGAGCATATTCACTTGGCCTCGCTACCCCCTCCCCCGATAACTTAGTGGTGTTGTGGTGTCCGCTAGTCACAAGGCGCTACCTTGCTAAACACTACCACACCGTATAGTCTAATAGCCCGTATTTGAATAATGCTCTAATTTGTGTTCGTGGTTGAAAGATATACTTTTAATAAAGTAAAAGAAAGAAGATGTAATGGTTCGATTTTAATTTTTCAAACATCAAAGAGGTATGTGTTTAACTTTATTTATTACCAGGTTTTTATTTTTGTTGTGTTAGAAAACACGGTAATTTTTTTTGAACATTACTCCTGAAATTTTAATATAGATCTGTCATTAATCGTGAGATGATGATAACCCGGAAAAAACGTAAAAATAACATGAGTTTAAATCCAACACTACAAGACGAAAAGAATAACAAAAAAATTATCTACAAGGCAAAACAAGTGCTGAAGTCAGTGTTTCTCCTCATGTTTCAAATTAAGACCATCCGTGGTGGAAATGGAATTGGGCGTGGATGTGGTGCATAACGGCGAGAATCGCCGGCAAACACCGCCCCTTAGGGTGTTTTTTTTTAAATTCATTTGGCGTTTTATTTAAAACGCCTAAATTTTTTTATTGTTTTGAATTCTCAATTCCACCACTGACCATGTATTCCCCTTAAATCCCAATTTTTACATGTTCAAGTTCTATTAATCAAATCCACAGATACATCATTATAATCCCTAACTTGGAATACTTGAACCCTAATATCTTATAGCATATGTATAATATGTTTTGACCTAGTTTGGATGGTATATCCATTAAAGGTCTTAGCCATGTTTATATGTACATCACATTTTGTGTTGCTCTTTAGAAAGCACCTTGTATAAGCCCGTGTATTTTGTTTCAACAATGCCTGCTTTACCATTTATATCTCTTATCTCCTCAATTGCTTTATTGTAGTCAGCCTCACAATATGCCCTACAAGCTTTCCAGAATAGCTCCTTCAAGTCATCACCCTTGAAAGTTTTATGCCAGTTTGTATAGATGAGCCTTGCACAGTTTCTATGCCCTGCATTTGGCCACACCAATGCAATAACATTTAGTAGTCCCTACAACATTGAAACATAAATGTAAAAAACTTATGTAATACATAATTAACACAATACTTAGTCACAACTGTTAATAGCTATCTTTAGTCTCACCTTCTGTTGGTCGGATATCAGTGTCCACTACTTCCCACCATCATGTATCCCTAACACTTATCTCAACTCCTCCATAAACCATTCCTAACTATCATTAGTCTATCCTTCAACTACAACCCATGCTAAGGGATACATATGGTCATTAGAATTCCTTCATATAGCAGTCAATAACATGCCACCAAGAAAAGTTTTCAAGAAATATCCATCAAGGCATAAGAACTTTCTGCAACCAGCCAAACCCCCTTCTTGACTCCATCAAAACAAACAAACATTCATAAAAATGTTTCACATGTAGAATCTGGATCTGCATTAATAAACCCAGGTGGAGCTGTTAACAGTTCAAATGTTGAAGTAGGATTTGCTTTCTTTAAAGCTTTTAAGTATGAACCAATTTTACTTTAGTGATCCCTCATTGATCCATGGAGCTTCTTATGTGCACAAGTTTTTGCCTTGTAGGCTAACCATTTAGTTATTTTCACATTATACTTCTCCTTAACAGCTGATTGGATCTTTTTAGCAGACCAGTGTGGCTTGGCTTTAAACAATGGCAATAACTCATTAGTTATGAATTCAACAGTCAACTGTCTATTTTTTAACATGTTCCTTTGGCAATAGTGCTTGTTATTGACTTTTTAACCATGTAACATTCTTTCCCTCTATGAAATGAACATAATACACTGAAAGGACTCCTATTGACACAGGTCACACCTGTATGGCCTTGCTTATTCTTATCACTCTTAGTAATCACAAGGTTTCTACCATTTGCTATTGCATACCTTCTTACTACATCTTTAAAGGAATCCTTTAAAGGGAACCTAATTCCGACAACCCAAACAAACTTATTCCAATCTGTATGCTAATCTACAATAGGAACATCCTTTCTGTACTTCTTACCTCTATTGTCATTATCTTCACTCTCACCAGGTGTCTTAGCATTCCCACCAGAATCCTCATATGAACTATAAGCTTCTACATGTGAAAGCCCCACACCAGACTAAATCAAGTTACTTTGTGGTTCATTTAAACAGTGCTCAAGCAAATTCTTCTTACATTGAACATCTTCCTCACTACTTTTTTAATTGCACTAATTGAATCTATCCACTAAGCATCATCTCTATCTAAACCATAACCAATTAGTTCACTAGGAAACTTCTTCATCATAAAAATCCTCCTCATCTGACCCACCTACTTCTTCTTCAAAATCACTATCATCACTATCATCAAAATAACCTATATCTCCTTTATCAGAACTCTCATTACAAACACCAATTAGATCTCCTTTATTAGAACTCATATTACCAACATCAATTAGATCTCCTTTATCAGAACTATCCTTACCAGCACCAACTAGATCTCCTTTATCATAACTTTCATTACCAAAACTAGTTAGATCTGCTACACCTCTTCTAGCTGATGCCTTAGTGTATCTCCTACTCTCAGAACTAGGACTCAATCATTTCTCACTTTGGGATGCATGGGTATTGGATTGGGCTTTTGATGGAGTGGGCTGGGTAATGGGCTAGGTTTTTGGTGAAGTGGGCTGGGTACTTGGCTGGCCTTTTGGTTTACAATTTGGTCCATGTTGAATAAACACATCAAAAACCAGTTAGGAGTTTTTACTAACCTTCAAAGCCATGTCAATGACATCATTATCACTTACTAATCGCTTCAAACCTCCATCATCAAGATTCTTACAGTAGATGTGACAATCTATATCTACATACGTACCAGTTTCCATCACATAATCTACTAGCTCAAAGAAAGACATTTCATCCTTGTTTATCTTATGCAATTTTGTTTCACCCCCAGCACATACTTAAAAGTTGAAAAACCATCTTCAAATGTGCCACCATACCAAAGCTTGACGGATATTTCGTCCATCATACAGTTTGCAAAATAAGATCAAAGAGAAGAAAACGCTATATTAAAATGAAGCTTATGAGAGAGTTTTAGGGTTTTGATCGTTAGTGTTTGTATGTTTGAAATGTTTATAAAGTATTTAAGTAGATGACTAAAATAATAAATATTAATGTATTACGACTGCGTAGCCACGTCAAAAGCCACATCAACAAAAAGTCCATCTTAGCTAACTGAGTTAGTGGTGGATTAGTTTGAGAGTGGTGAGGGAAATTAGGTTGAAAGTTGTAAATGTTTGGGGACAACTTATTAGTTGGGAGTGTCAGCGGCAAACAAATGAAAGTTGGGGTTATTAAATTTCTAGATTAGAACCATGTGTATTACACCGAGTGAATAAATGTAATTTTATATGATGGTAATAAAAAAAAAGTTATACTTTTAAAAAAACTTGTCATTGTATGGGCTGAATAAACTCATGTCTTACATGCGTTGAATAAATGTAATGTGGTCGGTTAACACATTCCATCGTCAACATATGTGTTTAAAAAAATAAACTTTGATGTACTTTCTACTAATTATATGTTTTACTTTGATTTTTGTTTATTGTTAGGTTTAAAAACCTGTGTATTATAATAAAAATTAAATTGTTACCAATAAACGAAAAAATGAATAAATAGTTGAGAAACAAGTTAATAAATAAGTGAGAAAGAGAAAAATTATGATTTAATATTTTTATTTAATAGGAGAGAGAAAAAAAGTATTATTTAATATGAGAGAGAAAAATATAAATTATGTTACAATACTATTATTTACTATGAGAGAGAAGACTAAATAAAGACGATTTAAAATTATTCATTATATGGTATATAGATATGAAGATAAAGAAAAGATAAACATAAAAATATTAATTAACATATATTTGAATTTTAAAATAATAGTTAATGATATAATAATTATCTTTATTTAATAAATAATTATCCGTAATTAAACAGAAGAGATGTTAGGAAAATAAAAAATTAGAGGGCTTCAACATGTGTCCCCCCTTTAGTTTTTTTTATTAATATATAGTGTAGATTAGACCGAATATATTTAGATATTCGATCGTATTACGTACATTTTGTATTACTAGTAGGAAACCCGCGCGATGCGGCGGGAGTGACACTTTTTATTTCGGTACTTATTTCAAATTCGTATAGTATTTGTTGTATCATCATTGCGGTGGATATACGTCATAAGTGTTACACATGTCTAGTAACTAAAAAGATTTAATATTTAAATTGTAAAGTACTTTTAAGAAACATTTGATAAAATAAAGTAACATACGAAAGGAAAAATAAGTATTAATAAACATAAAAGTTGAGAAAAATAAAAGCTAGTGAACTACTTGAATCGTGAGATCAATTTAGTCATACATGTTCCAAGTCTGCATGATCTCATCTATATTGTCTACCCACCATTCGTCATCAAGAACGATCACTAAAATTTCTTGTATATCTTCATGTTTGATTATTACATCTTTTGGCGATGATGAGTTTTCTCCATTTTCTCCTTCTAAAGTGTCATCAAATATGTCGGCCTTTGTCATTTTCATCAGAACTGTCTAGATCAATAACGTACTTGACTCCATTTCCATTAAGATAGCCTCTTGGATCTCTTCCTATTAATTTCATGCATCTGGTCCTTCAAATAAATTAAAAATATTTAATACACAAGTTAATAGAAGATTAAATAAATGTTGATATTACCTATTCACTAAATTCATGTTGAAGATCAGATTTGTAAGGACTAAACATTACACCATAGCAAATAATCTCAACACTATTATCACCATTATCCTGCAATAAAACACATACAATATACCACATAAAGTTACATCCATGTTAATATTAAAAAAATTAAACATTAATAAATACAACCTTAGACGCTACTTTAGAGGCTTGTATAGCTATTGGTTTGTTCATCTCCGTATATTTTTAATCTAAATGAATCTGCAAAACCAAGAAGTTAACACTTAGTAAAATGAGACGATTGAAAACCATAAACTAACAAATAACCAACATTAGAAGCTTCAACTTTTAAATTCAGTATCCATGCCTACGTATTTTAGCAAGTGAAATAGGTGTGCATTAGGATGTATTTATAGAATAAACTTTAGTAGGTTAGCACATGGTTTAATTTTTAAATTCATGATTTTCCCACCCCTTTAAATTATGAAATTTTGTTAAACTTTAGTAGGTTAGCACATGGTTTAAAATTTGAAATTAATGATTTTCCCACCCATTTAAATTAGAAAATTTTGTTTATCTTTGACTAAAGTGTAAAAAATTATTGTGTTTTCTGTGAATACCGAATTCAGTGCATTTATCTTTTTTTTTTAAAACTTTGTTAAAAAGAACCCCTTCAAATTATGGAGTTTTGTTGTTATTAACATTGATGTTCATATCACTTGAATATATAATATGCATCATGTGTTTTCTACCAAATTGATGCAACTGAGGTTTTTAAAAGAAATTTACCTACAATTAATATCTACAATGCATTTTTATATTTTTTTAAACTTAATTATTTTAAAGTTTTATATATTTAACTAATTATGTATATTTAAAAGTTTAATGAGATTTCTTTTAGTTAATTATATTTATGTGTATACCTATTAATATATGCATGCATACCCATATACATATTGCTAATGTTGATTATTTAAATAGGGTACTACAATTGAAGCTATCAGTAACAAACGTGATAAAGCATTCTTAGAGCTCAGTCTTGTGTTGTAGTTTTGTTACCGTGTGATAAATTATTTGTCTATCAAAGCAAGGATGAACCATAATGTTTAACAACATTATCATATTTTAAGAATCACCAAAGTTGATATGTAGATTTCGAGTGCCCTGTTTGGTTTTTTAAATCGTTGCATTTGATTTATGTGAATTTTTCATTATTGGGCGGAATAATATTTAACACCAAATTCAATTTTACAATTTTGAGTTTTACTTGATCATGAAATGGTATTATGATTCAACATCCATATTAACAATAAATCCATATTATATTTCATCTAGTTATTATTTAAAACATAAAATGCAATAATCAGTTGTACATAATGCATTCTTTCTTGTACTTTTCAATCCACACATCGGTATTGACTACGACAAACACCTACACATCGACAAAAATGAGCCGGTCGTCATGGTATATTCGAATGTTTTTAAAATATAATAGTTTTAAAGTTATGATAGAATTAAATAAAAGAAATTATAATTTTGTAGGGGAGTGGAGGAAAATGTAATTACTAACTAAAAATTAGGGAATTAAAGTGTAAATAGTTAATTGCCAATTTAGTCCCTGATTTTTGTCAAAAATTGTCACTTTCATCCAAATCTTTTTTTTTGGTCAATTTAGTCCCTGTAGTTTCATTTTTTTGTCATTTTAGTCCCTGTGGACTAACAAGATTTGGATGAAAGTGACAATTTTTGACAAACCTCAGGGACTAAAATGACAAAAAAATGAAACCACAAGGACTAAATTGACCAAAAAAAAGATTTGGATGAAAGTGACAATTTTTGACAAACCTCAGGGACTAAATTGGCAATTAACTCAAGTGTAAATAAGATAGGGTATTAAAATGTAAATAATGTATGAATGACTATTTGACCCTTATTTTAGGGTTGTTAATAAAAAATTAGTTCTTAACTTTTGGATATATTAAAATACCCCTCCATCATACATTATAACATAGTATAGATATAGATAATTCTATAATTTACAATTTCCATATTTATAGGCCCATTAGTTGTATTTTAGGTGTATCATAGCTATAATCTTTGTGTAATATTATGGATAAACAATTCATTCAACAAATTACCATTCCACATTAGAGCTATTGTGGTGGGAGATTATCTTCCCACTCAAATATTCCTTCGCATATTGGCCATACGGGTCAAAATCAATAGAGATAATATTATTGATAGTAAGTTTACAAACATATATGAGATTTTTAATTACATTTAGGGTATAAAGGATATTTTTTAGCTGAAGGGTTCGATTTTAGGCTCAAATAGTTGTGTGCCCCGATCCAAGAACTAGTATGAGTTTGACATTAAGACATCAACCGTTGTGTAGTTGTATTTGCATCTTCAGAGTAGACATGAAGGTATGGAAGTGTCTCCCTTAGTTCTATGGGCTGAAGTGGACCAAACGATGGGCTTGAGCATTAGACGATTTAGGCTGTTTTTTTAGGAGGGGGCGTTGGCCCATGAACAAAAGTTTGGTTCTTGGGATGTGAAGGAGCTTGCCAAGCTTGGGCCCATCTCGATTGAGTGGGATGTGGGTAGAGGGAGGAGCCAATCTGAGTGAGGATTTTAAATTTATAGAATATCTAGTGTTACAATTTGTTCATGGCCTACACTTGGAATATAATGTTGTTGGGGATTGATGTGCGTGGTTTTAGTGACTTAAAATTCTTTTCTTAAAAATAACGAGTTCCCAGTGAATGTGCCAACACTTGATGGTGAAAGAGTTTAAGCCGAAAACTTTGGTGTGTGACACTTTCAAATTTTAAATTTATAGAATAAAATGATAGTTGCTTAAAGTTCTAAAACCCACATAATAGGCAAGTGTATCTATCGAGCGTAGTATAGAAATGAGCAAGTACCGAGTATCAAATCCAAGGACACGATTTTTACTACTTAGCTCCCTAAATATTACTAAAAGAGTTTTTAATTGCTTGAAAGAAAAGTGAAAAAGAGATTTAAACTATAAGAGAAATCAATATCAAAACAAAGGTGTTGCTTCGGGATCTGATTTTACTTGGTATGAAATAATAGTAAACTTTGATTTAAGTGATGTGTTTAAAAACTAGGCATAGCCACACTAGACTTTAAACGATTTATGTTCTTAAAGTTATTGTGAGGGTCTCCCGTCTCGGTAAGCTCACCTATCAACGATGAGGGACGTATCAACCAAGATTGTGTTAACACAAACCCAACAGACACATATCCCATAGTTGTGATATTGACATTCAACTACTACTTTCTTTTATTAATAACTTGCCAGCGCCCGGAGCATGGCTGAACAAGCTACCATTTGACATGGTAGAGGCGACACAGCCTCCTGCGTACGCTCATCCCTTACTTGAAATAATTAATTTTTCAAAAAGTGATTGGCCTATTCTTTATTGTGCGGCAATGTAAGAAAAGAAGTAAATATAGACCGTTTACTTCTAACACGAGTTCCCCAATCCTTGGTTTGCACAAAAGCTAACACATAGACCATGTAGCTAAGTCACACTACCAAGTCTTGGCTTATCACTAGTACTAAGTATATAGACCGTACCGACCTTAAGTGAAGTTTTGATAGTTGAGGATCGAAACTTAATTCTTATCCTTCTAGATAGGTCCGAGAAATGCACACAAGCTGTTCCTACTAGAGCTTTCTCAATCCATATCGCTGAACATTCAAAGGAAACATTAGAAATGCAAAAAACGACGCAAAAACGGACAAAAACAACGCATTTGACCACCTTGTCTGCAACACACGACTAGCAAAGCTAGTCGCATGTATAGTCTGTGTTCAATTCAAATGGGTCAAATCTGTTTTGGGTCGAATTTGCTGGTAAATATTGTTGCATTTTAATCTAAAACCATCGACTAACAAACCCTAATGTTAATTCTATGTTACCAAACATGTTTACAGGGTTTATTAGACGATTTTGGGTTGGTTAGGGCTTGGGTGATAAAACCATACATTAATCCATCAGAACATGTTGTTAGGATCTACAAATCAAGATATAAAGTACCTAAACGGTCTTTAACAACTTTCAATAATAAGAAATGCAAAGGCAAAACAAGGGCTTGTGATATTTTAAGAGGAAAACGAAAGCCAACAGTGGTCTGAGGTTTGAAAATGAGAGGCCAACTGTCTAAGTGTTCCTTATATACATACCTCCAGTCGTGCCACTGTAGACACAACTAGCAAAGCTAGTCGTGCCCTTTGGCACATGACTAGGGAGCTAATCGCCTGAATTCCACCCGACTAGCAAAGCTAGTTGCCTATTTGCACAAACGATTAGGTTTCCTTCTTTTTGCAGCTAGTCGTGTATACTAACACACGATTAGCAAGCTAGTCGCCTCTTATGAGGGACGATTGGCTTAGCTAGTCGTGTTTCACCTCAGAATTACCAAAAATGCCACTAAAGTTTTCAAAGTTACATTTTTAGCCCTCGATAAGTTAAAACATGTATTTTTACTCGGTTCTTAGAAGATGTTTCGTTTTTTGACTAAAAAATTTATATTTTTCTACTTTTATCCCCGAGACTTGAGAAAGTACAGTTTGACCTGGAAAAATTCAAGTTTCAATTAGTTGACTTCGTGGCTTCGATTTCTGAAAGATTAAGATTACAATGGATTAGAATTCCAACATCAGTAATAAAAACAAAGCTAAAGATAAAATCTTTTTGTGTTTTTCAACATAATTAACAGAAATCAAACTACTGGAAATCAGATAACTATTCACAAGCATATTTTTGTGAGTTTCATTAGTTAGGGAATCATATCAGGGCACAGACTAAACTGGAACCCTCATTTTTGTCCAATTTATAGCACAATTACCAATAAGCATCCTACAACAACTGCCAATATTGTTGTCCACCTAAACTCAAAATCAAGTTTTATCGTTAGACACTTTAGATACGTTAAGGTAATGATTAATACTGACTAAATGGTGTTCCACGCATACGCGACACATTCCCGTATCAAGGCATGCACAAAGCTTCCTCGTAACCGGTGAATAAGTTGTTGTCATTCGTATTTACAAGGAATGGACTTAGTGGTGATCAGGTCTACATGAACGATGCAACAAAGAGACCAGTGAGATCCAGACCAGGGTTCAAGTCAGATACCGTTAAATGATTTATCGGTACGATGCTTTAGGCATATGATTTGTTACCTTATACTGAATTCTCTATGAGAATTAGGGTTTTGGCATTTCGAATATTTTTTGCTCTTATAGGATTCCCAGACGTCTCCTGATCAGAGTTTATTCTATTTTTTTTTCTTTTTCTTCTTCCTTTTCTTTTTCTTTTGCTTGGACTTGACATAGATGTGCCTCAGTTCGCCTGCAAACCCAAGGTACGACATGTGTGCCACTCATTTATTTTGAGAGACGTCTAGTTCACCCCGGATGTACACATCTCTTAAAGACATAAACCTCGTATTTTCGCATTCTATCAAACGAGATTTCTGTACTAAGACCATATGCCAACGCGACGTTAATCCACACAATTTTCAGTCGAGTTAGTTTATATCACCGTGCCGAACATGGAAATGATTTTGAGCCTACTTACACATCATTGTAGAGGCTGCTTATCGTTTCCAATTCTTTTATATGTGTTAAAAGGTTCACATCTTTTTTGCTTTTTTTTCTCTTTCTCTTTTTTTTTTTAAAAAAAATTTCTGATGTTTTTGTATTTTTCTGATTTTTCTCCCCTAAAAATCTAAAAATTTGCGAAAAGACAATATTTTTGAATTTTTCAAGTTTTTTGAAGAAAAATATTTACAAAAACGACCACCGATGAGGAACTTAATCATGCATTTCTTTATGCCATTTAAAATTAACAGATACTCAAATCGAGGTATGTTAGAAACTTTGGTGTATAAATTGGCACGTTAGTAATTAGTGTGGATTTTAACAACATCGATCAGTTTCTTTTCATAGCAATCGTGTATGAAATGATACCGAACGAGTAAGTATTTCGCCTTGGAATGATTAACTGAGTCTGTAGCAAGTGCTATAGCAGACATATTGTCACAGTAGATGGGAGTATTAAGAAATTTCAAACCGTAGTCTCTCATTTGCTGTTGTATCCATCAAACCTGGGAGCAGCAGTTGGACGTAGCTACGTATTCCGACTCACAAGTTGATAAGGACCCCGAGGCTTGTTTCTTGCATTGCCATGAGACTAGTCTTGCACCAAAATACTAGCATCCAGCCGATGTGGATTTTGCATCTTTCTTGCATCCATCATAGTCGGCATCACTAAAAGAGATGAGGTCAAACTTATCGTCATTAGGGTACCATAGACCTTTGGTCGGACAACCCTTTAGATAACGTAAGATCCCCTTCACAGCAGTCAGGTGGGATTATTTCGGCCTTGACTGGTAACGGGATAAGAGACACATTGCGAACATTATGTCGGGTCTAGAGGTAGTGAGATACATCAACGAGCCAATCATCGCTCAGTAGATGAAAGGATCAATGACTTGTCCTTTCTCATCAATACCAATCCCGTGATTGGTTTGAATGGGGGTGGACACTGGAGTAGAGTCTTCCATCTGGAACCGGCTCAAGATGCTAGCAACATATTTGGTCTGGTGGATGAAGATCCCCGACTCTTGTTGTTCTACTTGTAGTCCAAGAAAGAATTGCATTTCTCCCATCGAGCTCATCTCGAACTTCTCCTGCATTAACTTCTCAAATTCCCTGCACAATTCATCATTAGTAGACCCAAAAATAATATCATCAACGTAAACCTATACCAGAAGACGGTCGCCACCCTTTTCCTTGGTGAACAAGGTGCAATCCACGAGTCCACGTTTGAATCCGTTGCATATCAGATAGTTGCTAAGCATTTGATACCATTCTCGCGAAGCTTGATGGAGTCTGTACAACGCTTTATTCAATTTGTAGACTTTTTCATGATGAAACGGATCCTCAAAACCCGGTGGCTGTGCAACATACACCTCTTCCTTCACGATACCATACAGAAAAGAACTTTTCATGTCCATTTGATTAACCTTGAATCGTTTGTACCAAGCATAAGTGTAACATCCGGCCCCTCTCACCACCATTATTGTCTGCTTTGCCCCGATGTGTTGCCCATTTAGAGCTCACGTATATGTTTTTCATTGCCCTGGTGGAGACTTCCCAGGAGGTCACCCATCCTGGTACTGCTCCTACCCAAGCACACTTAACTATGGAAATCTCCTCTCATCCACTAACATTAAGCCCCAAAATGCGTTGGTGATTTAAGAGGCATCATATTACATATGAACCAAGGATCTCTCCTGGCCAAGACCGATGTGGGATTTTCCTGGGGTGTCACATTCACCCCCTGTTAGAGTCTCATCGTCCCTAATGAGGTATGCACCCACCATCCCGAACGGCACAGGAGTGCCTCTGATACCATCTGCAACATCCGGCCCCTCTCACCACAAATATTGTCTGCTTTGCTCCGATGGGTTGCCCATCCAGAGCTAACGGATTTATTTTTGGTTGCCCTGGTGGAGACTTCCCAGGAGGTCACCCATCCTGGTACTGCTCTCACCTAGGTATGCTTAACTGTGGAGTTCTCCTTTCATCCACTAACATTAAGCCCCAAAACGCGTTGGTGATTTAAGAGGCATCGGATTACATATGTACCAAGGATCTCTCCTAGCCACGGCCGATGCGGGATTTTCCTGGTTTGTCACAATTAGCTAGGAACATCCGAATAGCTTCAAGGCGTGCAACTGGAGCATATACTTCATTGTAATCTATTCCTTCTACTTGTCTGAAGCCAAGCACTACTAATCGAGCCTTATTTCTGATAACCACCCCACGGTCATCCCGTTTGCACTTAAAGACCCACTTCGTTCCAATTTTCTTTGCACCAGGAGGTAAGTCAACTAAGTCCCACACCCCTAGTTTTTGGAACTGCTAAAGTTCTGCTTGCATAGCTTCAATCCATGGTTCCTCCTTCAGTGCCTCCTGCACAGTTCTAGGTTCCTGTTGAGATACGTAGAGAGTGAAGGACCAACCGTTCTGATGACCAGCTTTTTTGATGTATGAATAAAGAGCCAGGGTACCTGCATTATCACTTGAACTAGCGTTTATGGGTTGACCCTGTGTCATAACATTTTGCAACGGATGAGTGTCATGAATCCAAGATTCCAGATGTGTCGGCACTGGATCATCCGAATGCAAGTTGAGATTTTCCATGTTCTCAGAAAGATTTGTCTATGCGGCGCTTGAACTAGAAGGAGCAACGGGTTGCATATTAAACCTGGAGAGATCAATCCCTGGTGCCGCAGAAGTAGAAGGACCAGCTTGATTGTTTCCTGTTGGAACGACTGGAGCTATCATGGCAGATTCACCATTTCCAGCTTGTTCATCAGTTAGACTTTCTTGAGATTCTACAAATTCCTCGTCAGATGAAGATGAATCTTGAATATTTGTCGACGCTTCTTGAAAAACTTCCTCTACCTCTGCTGTTGCGGTTTTGGTAGGGGGAGCCGTAGATGGTGAAGCATTGGATGTTGTTGGTGTGTTGACGATGATCGGACGCACCGGTGGTGAACTAGTAGCGTTTTCACATTCGTAATACATCTGTGCAACAACATAGTCTACAACATTATCTACGTTGAAAGAATCAAACAAACCCTTGTAGTCGAACAACCAATCGGGTCCAACACCAGGAGCATTGATAGTATAGTGTTGAACATCGACATTAAGCCATTCTTCAACGCGTTGGGTTCTTTTGTTATACACTCTTTTATTGGGAGTGTTGTAACTAACAAAGAACCCTTCTTCTGCGTTAGCTCAAAATTTTTCATGTGGTTGGATCATGGTGCATGGAGCCCCGAATGGTTCCAGAAACTCTAAGTTCGGTTTTATACGGTTCAGCAATTCGTAAGAAGTCTTACCATGCTTCTTTACCATAAGAACCCTATTTAGAGTATAACACGTGCAGTGAACCGCCTCATTCCAGAAGAATACAAGTAGGTTCGAGTCTGCAAGCATTGTTTTGGCGGCCTTTATAAGAATCCGATTCTTTCTTTCTACAACCTTGTTTTGCTAAGGAGTGTATGGAGCTGTGAACTCATGATGAATACCCTTTTCTGCACATAAAGCCTCCATAGGTTGATTCTTGAATTTTGTTCCATTGTCGCTTTGAATCCTGCGGATCTTTAGCTGATATATGTTTTCAATTTTGGTGAACAGATTCTTCAAGTGTTCAAAAGTCTCACTCTTGTGCTACATGCATAATACCCAAGAGAACCTAGAATAATCATCCATGACAACCAGACAGTATAGATCTCCATTCTTGCTTTTGCAATTGACCGGCCCAAATAGATCCATGTGCAATTGTTCGAGAAGAACATTGACTGAGTTGACCTTCTTGGGTTTGTGAGATTTCTTCTTTTGCTTACCCTTTTTGCATGAGACACATACATCATTTAAATGAAAGTTTTTGACTGAGACACCTTCAACAAGCTGATTTTGCACTAAATGGTTCATCTTCCTCAAGTGAATGTGTCACATTCGTCTGTGCCACATAATAGATTCCTTCTCTGTCGCCTTTGATAGAAAACAAGTGACATGCCCCTGAGTTGTCATAGCTTGACTCATATCCAGAACATACAGATTGTTCACCCTTGGAGCAGAAATCATAACCCACTCTTGTGAATTTCTTGTCACATATCTGCGAAACACTCAGCAATTTGTGGTCTATTTGCTTGACAAAGCTTATATTCTCAAAACTTACAATACCAGTGTTCATACTACCTTCTTTTGTTATATAACCCCCTTTATTAACAACAAAAGCACCATACCCCCATTGATATTCTTGATGTCAAATAGCAGGGATAAGTCACCCGTCATGTGCCCAAAAGCTCCAATATCAACAATCCATAAGCTGCTGATAAGGCCTTGTGGAACTCCCTACACAAACAATTAAATATTAGTGGTTAAGGGGGGCCCAAGCCTTAATGGTCTTGGGTCTACCATCTTCATCAATAGTTGGATAATCAACCCACTTCCCCTTAGGAGTTGGAATTGCATCCGATAGTCTGGTAGCATCAGTTGGTGATTCTCCTGATTTGGTTGGTGACTTAGGCCTCCAAACCTGTTCCGGTTTATTCAGCTTAGCTATCTTCTTAGACTTTGGGTTAGAAGGCTTTGCCTCAGATTCCTTTGAGGGACCAGTGTTTGGAACTACTTCAGAGTTAACTGCACGTGGCTCAGATTTAGAGTTAGCCTTCGGCTCAACTGTAGAATTAGCTTATGGCTTCATTGCTGCTTCAACCTTAGTTGGAACTAGGCTCCCCTCATCTTGATAACCTTAGCATCAACTGGCTTTTGGTTCATAGCAATCTTGTTTCTGTTATCATAAACAACCTGTTTCCCCAATTGTTTTTTCAGAAAGTTTTGAGGAATTTGGCTGTTTTGGTTTGCTAGAACTTGGAGCATCATCAACTTCGATCCTTTTTTGTCTAAATTCGGGGCACGCATCAACTAAATGCTCATGTTCCCCGCATTTAAAACAAGATCTATATTCTTCAAACTTGGGAGTTTCAGATTGTTTTTCCTTTTTATCCATTGAGTTAGACATACTACGAAGGTGTTCTTTGGCTTTTGGTCCTCAAGACATTGTCTTTGCAGACTAGTCTGAGGCTTTTCACCCTGTAACTTTCTACTTCTCCAGTAGGCCTGACAAATTGTGTAATAAATTTATTGGGATTTTGTTTCTAAGTTTGCTTGGGAGGGTCATTGGTGTTTTTCTTTAGATTTTTCTTGTTATTTTCTTTTGACTGATTACCCTACTCCTTCTTGCCCTTACCCTTGCCCCATTTTTCTTTCTTAATGGTAATGGTTGATTCTTGCCAAATTTTTGAGATCATAGAAGGATGGAGACACTTGATGGGATGTTCCTCAACATAGTATATCTTATCAGATCCCTACATTCTACAAAACACCTTCATGACCTCCCTACCCTCAATAGGCTGCACTTTCGGCTCAAAATCACACAAAATGTGATTTTGGATAGGAATATCCGCATTCTTAGCCGGTGCATCCCTCCTAGGATCATCAAACTCATCATCTGAAATGTCTGTCTCACAGACACTAACATGATCTGCAATCTCGCTTGCACCTAGCGTTGGCTTCACATCAGGTTGATGTGGATCACTAATACTTGCAACATTTGCAGTTATATCCACAACCTCGTCCTTAGATATGGCATCAAAGGTGTGAGTTTCAAATCTCACAGGTGGAGGACATTGTGCATATACTGGGCTGGTGGGGTTGCTTCCTTTCTCTAGGTTGTCAACTATGTGATCAAGAACATACTTGCAATTCAGGTAACTTTCAAGTTTCTTCTTGATCTTTTCATAGTCACAATTAACAATAGCCAACTGTTTCTTAGTGTCTTCTAACTTAATAATATAATTATTGATAGCAATTTGTTTGTTAGGCAGGCTTTTAGACATTTCAGAAACATCCTATTTGTATGTCTCAATAGTGTTTTTAAAACCTCTTTCATTGGATCTTAAAACATCATTTGATCGTTTGAATTGTCCCAGATCAACCTTAAGGTTCAGATTCTCATCGATTAACAGTTTGAATTTGTACCTAAGCTTGTCACAATCAACACAATCGGATTTAGAAATGGAAGATGAATTACCTTGGTTGACGATTTTGTGATGGCCATCAATGCATAGTGAGCGACAAACTTTTTAGCTCCGAAGAATTCAGCAAGATTGGCCTTCGTACAGTCAACATCCACCAAGAAAGATCATTTGCTGATAAACTCATATGCATCTACAAGTAGTTCCTCTAAATCCAAATCTAACTAAAAATCACATTCAGAATCACAATCCGAAGAGTCATTGTTTGGAACATTGACTTATTGTGCGCTTGTGCGCTTGTGCACTTGTGCAATCTTCACCTTCAACTTCAGCATCAGGAACCTATTTGACATAACATGTTGCACCACCCTGCGGAGAATCTTCTCCCTCTAAGTGAAGATTACAGTTGAATCCTTCATCTGCTTTTATTACCAGTGTCCGACCTTTATTGTTGTTTGCGGGAGCACGCTGGTTCTTATTTTGCACAGGGACGATTGCTCGTTCAGTATTTGGTTAAGGTTGTGTCTGGGCTTGCTGTCTCTGGTTCTGGTTGCGCCGGTTGTTGTTGAAGGGATTCTGATATGCTTGCAGCTTCGGTCGATCACATTCCCTAGCAAAGTGTCGCTTGGTGCCACAGTTGTAACACATGACTTTTCTTTTATCGAACCTAAATCTTGTGTTGTTGTTGACCAGCACATCTCTTCTTCCCGTTCGATCCATAAACTTCTTTGCTCTTCGAACTACGCATGCAAAGTGCCACTGGATATCAATCAGGTCCATATCGTCCTTGTCGATCTGGGCGTAGTCTTCCTGAGTGAGATAAGGATTTCCTATCAGCCCTGTAATTAGCCACTGTAGGAGTTGACCAATGCAGACAGTAGAGCCATATGTTCTTGAGCCAGTTCTACCGTCACCTACTCGAATCCTGCTATGTTTAACTTTGAGCAAATGGATTAGACTGAAACCCACCGCTTTGACCTGAATAAGAGGCACCAACATAACCCGAAGATGAAGCACCACCGTATCCAGAAGATGAAGCACCACCATACCCTAACGGAGAAGGTCCACCAAAGTTTGACGTTGCTTGTGCAGGTGCTGCAAAGTGTGAATATGGGTTAACACCAAACTGATTCGCCCCATATGAAGGAGAACATTGAGTAGCTTGTGCTAAGGGGTACACAGGAGGAGCAATATCTGGGATGGGACCACAGTTGTCAAAGACGATTACATGATCTTGATTAAGTACAAAAGTAG
The DNA here is from genome assembly GCA_028751855.1 of Ambrosia trifida. NCBI lineage: Eukaryota > Viridiplantae > Streptophyta > Magnoliopsida > Asterales > Asteraceae > Ambrosia > Ambrosia trifida. Next base: position 27,782,230 of record CM054133.1, on the reverse strand, counting down.
TCTGAGGTCTGGATCCTGCACCGTTAAGATCTTGAGGGGCTGTCCCATAGTAGATACTGGGATTTTGAGGGATAAATGCCTTGTTCGCCCTCCTGATTTTATCAATTTCTTTGTTCTCGAACTCGATCACAAATTCATTGATGGAGATGGTCTGATAGTGGTTTGTTGACTTCTGGATGTCGAGCCATTGATGCCAATGGGGAGGGAGTGCATCTGCAAATCGTTCAACGAGTTTAGCTGATGTATAGACAACCTCGTATTGATACATCTCCGAAATCAGATGATAATAACGTGCAGTCAGATCCCGTAGAGGCTCATCCCCAATCTTCATGAAGTTCTCAAATTCTTTCTTGAGTTGATCCATCTTGATCTTCCTTGTCTTCTCATTTCCCTCATTCCTTTATGCTAACACGAGCCAAAGCATCTGAGAAGTCGTGCACTGTGCAAACTGATGTAGGATGTCTTTGGGTAATGCTTGCGTAATAGTAGCCATTGCCTTCTTTTCAGCATTGAACTTCCGTTTCTGAGTGTCTGTCATATCATCCAAGGCAACTGGAATATCAGAATTCTCTATCATTGGTCTTGTATACCCATTCTCGATTGCCGCCTAAACTTCTCCATCTATGCCTTCCACATGTGTACTGAAACGTCCCTTCCATGAGTGGTAATATGACATAAACTGAAGCTTTGGTGCCCTGTTTGAACTCTCGGTTTCTAGATCACTTAACAGCATTGACGATTAATGGTTTGTTGAGTTGCAGCGGCTGCGAGTGCCCAAGGATTCTCGTTCAAAAGGAGTTGTTGTTGGGCGTACTATTGAGCTGCGAGCGCCCATGGATTGGTTCCGGCAACATAAGCTTGCTGTTGCTGTTGTTGCATCCGTTGCGCGTTTCGTTGAGCCGAGAATTCCCAAGGATTGGTCGTGTGAACAGTAACACGAGTAGCAAAAGCTAGTTGCCCCTATGGAGGCTAGTCACCTCTTGCAGGTCTAGTGATTTGTATTGCACGAAAATCATCATTTTTACTTCAAAATATATCAAAATCAATGTGTTTAATCACCAAATGATTAGGAAAGTTGTCAAAACACTTTTGAAGAAAACCCTAATTAAAACGCACCTTTTTAGCCAATAAAACTATCTTAGATTTTGAAAAATGTTGGTTTTTGCAAAAACACAAAGTTGGAAACTTTCAAAACAGGTTTTTGGATAAAAATACTGATTTTGATTCTAAAACCTCACTGTTTTGAATCCAAAATGTTATCAAACACTCGTGATAAGAGCCAAAGCTCTGATACCAATTGTAGGAACGTTTTCGGACAACCTGACAAGCACAAGCTGGTTTGTCAAGTGTGTGGAATCACCTAGACGATGTTTGAATAACAAAAACGCCAACAAACACAATAACAAGTTATCAAAGACACACACATTACGGTTTAAAGGTTGTATTCGTATTAGAAACAACGCTCGAGTGCACAATACAAGTTACAGACCCAAAAACCTAGGACTTGTGTGTTGGAATGTGTGAAATGACAACTGAGAATGTTAGGGCAATGATTGAAGCTATTTATAGTTCCTGCTAGTCGTCCCAGGCCTAGGGGGCGACTAGCTATCCGAAACATGACTAGGTGGGGCGACTAGCCTAGCTAGTCGGCTTGAGTTCCACACGACTAGCTAAGCTAGTCGTGCCCATGGGACCTAGTCATGCCTAGTCACCCAAACACTGTAAATAACACAATAAACACATCCAAACACGTACAAAACAACAAACAAACATCTATACTAGGCTAGGGACATCTACATTACATCTACTAACATTATTATATATTTCTCGGCTTTTTCGGACAATTTTTATAATCTTTTGTATTATATAACAAAGCAATTGGCATGAGGATACTTACCACTTGATTAGGCCATCCCTACCCTTGAATTCGCACAAAAAAATTTAGGTTATAAATAACCCAATTAACCCAATATTTATTAATTTATAGTCTTTATATTTATATATATATATATCTTTATTATTACTTTACTATATAATAAATAAAAATCTTATTATTATTATCTCAATTCTTTCTCATATGGAATCATATTATTAAATGACAATTTCACGTTTATCTCATATTTATTAACTATTTATTTTCTTAATTATTTTTTTTAAATATTATTAAAAACCATTTAATATTTTGTTGATCTAACCTCATGTAATATTAATTTTTCTAGCCTAATGGTAAATAAAAAACAAAAAAAAATGTTAAAACTAGTGCGATACACTTTCAAGACCACCGCCTTAATCACGCAATGCAATGGTTGCTTCTACCTCTACTCCTCATCCAAATGTATATTCTATCTTTAGTATACATTTTCATTTTTATTCAAATAGTTAAAATTATTGTTTTATCATATTATCGTACATTAACTTCTATGTGACATTGTAACACGCATTTTGTCACTTAATATTAGATTTGTCTATTCCGGAAACTCCCGAGATATAACCTAGTATATATATATATATATATATATATATATAATAAAGCAATACGGACTGGGACAAATGACATTCATTTAATGTATCTATTTTTTTTTTCATTTTCCTCCTTTTTTTCTTACTTAATTATGGATAATATATAAACAGATATTTATTATTTTATAATCTTTATCTTTATTTGTATTAATATTTTACAATATAATAAATAAAAATCTTATTATTATCTCACTTATCTCTTATATGAAATAATATTATTAAATTATAATTTTACGTTTATCTCTCATGTATTTAATATTAATTTTTTACTATTCTTTTTATATTTCTGCTTATTAATAACTATTTAATATTTCATTGATTCAACCTCATGCAATATTAATTCTTTTAGCCTAATAATAAATAAGATAAAAAATGTTATAGCATGTATGATAAACAAGTTTCTAACCTAATATTAAATAAAAAACAAAGATATTTCAATTGATCCAATATCGTGCAATATTAAATTTTATAACCTAATAATAAAAATAAATAAATTATAACACATGCGATACATAATTTTGAAACTTAATATTAAGTAAAAGACAAAGTAAATATTATAGCAAGTAAATAGTATATTGTAGCTCTTTTTTTTTTTTTTAAAAACGTATCTTGACGTAACATTATATTTATTCAACACAAGTAATATACGTGTTTATTCTACTCGTGTTTTTAAAAATGTATTTTTTTTGTTATTTAATATATAAAATTGCATTTATTCATCCCGTATAATACACTAGGTTTAATTATAAAAAATAATTCGAATACTTTGTATAATTGTATATTTGTATTGTTTATTTCGTTTTTTTAAGCAATGTTAATTTTGTTCTGATTGTTTGAGTACGTTATAAAGATGTAAGTTTTTTTTTTATTTTCAATCGAGTCATTTTTTGGAAGAAAATGTTTTCATCATTACTTTGGTATTTTATATTAGCATGAGTAGGGTTTATTTTATTTTATTGTATTTTCATCGTTAATTTTCACCCCTACATTATCATCACGTTGTAATTTTCAACAATATTGTTAGGTAATTTTCGTTGTCACGAGTCAAATTTGGAATGTATTGCATTAGATTTGTTTATATCAGAAAGTTTTCGGGGTATAAACTAGTTCAAGTATATACATATATCTTGTTAAGTTTTCAGTCAAACTTTATTATGCTTTTATTAAATTCATTTTAGATTTAGTCAATAGTAGCTAATTATTTTGTTAATAACATTAAATTAAAATACCCCAGTATGGAACAAGTATAATGTTTGATCAACTATAAACTAAAAGATTGTATAAAAGAATACATAAAAGATATTTTCCAATTAATGCCAATTAAATAAAAAGGTTGAATCAATTTCGGTTCACGAAGCAAAACGTATCCTGCTAGTTTTACTTAAAGGGTTCTCTTATAACTTTCATAAACACAACTTCAATATACGTAAAAACAAAGAAAAAAAAAGTACATTAAATTTATAGACGTGTAATTTCATGCTTGAATATTTGTATGTTTTGATTTTCTTTAAATGTAACAAGAAAACATGAATAAAGTAATTTTTATACAATTAGCTCGTGTGGACACGCGGTTCAACAACTAACAATTATTTGTAACAGTAAAACCTATAAACAAAATATAGTAGAAATATTTTATTAAAATTTAAAAGCAACGAATATACATTTTATTCAAATATCACTAAATATTTCCTTATACACCACATTTTTTGTTTTAGTTTTGACATTCCCATCTAGTATAAGTAATTTCACTCATCCCCTGCTTTTAACTCTTGACAGTGCAACATAAAGTTGGCCATGTGAGAATACAAGGTCTCTTAATTACAATCTAACCTTCGATAAAGACTGCCCTTGGCTTTTATTGATGGTCATTGCGAAACATACGGTTATTGGGAATTGACGCATTTGGAACTTGACTGGAATCTTGTTATCAGATGGTATCATGTTATTGCCCGCGTGTACACGTGGTTCAACAATTAGTGAATTAACACTTATTTGGAGCTGTAAAACCTATAAAAAAATATACTACAAATATTTTATTAAAATTTAAAAGTAAGGAATACACATGTTATTCAAATATCACTAAATATTTCCTTATACACCACATTCTTTGTTTTAGTTTTGACATTCACATCACTATCTAGTATAAGTACTTTCACCCATGCTCTGCTCTTAACTCTTGACAATACAACATAAAGTTGGCTATGTGAGAATACGGGGTCTCTTAAATTCAACCCAACCTTCGATAGAGACTGTCCTTGACTTTTATTGATAGTCATTGCGAAACATAAGGATATTGGGAATTGACGCCTTTGGAACTTCACTGGAATCTTGTTATCAGATTGTATTTGAGGAGTATTATCTAGTAAAAAATAAATAGTAGTGAAAAATATTTCTGATAAAATGTTAAAAGTAAGACACCGTTTGAGTCAGATCATTCAAAATTTGAATTAAATGTTATAATTAAGTCTAACTGTTACCATTATAGATATTAAAATATGAAGTTATATACTTAAATAGAACATTTAATATTTGAATATTTATAAAGTTTAACTCAAATCTATTAATTCAAATTATTGTATTCAAAATTTGAATTTTAACTTGTAACTAATTTGAGAAATTTATAACTAAAACTATTATTTGTTAAATTTTAAATATATTAGGAAATATCTACTAATTAGTATATCTCTATTTTAAAGGTAATAGTATGATTATTTGTTACAATTATTAATTTTAAATTTTAAAAATTAAAATTAAAGATATCGAAATATGAAATTATATACTTAAATAGAACATTTAATATTTGAATATTTATACATTTTAATTGAAATCTATCAATTCAAATTCTAGTAATCAAAATTTGAAAGATTCAAATCATTCAAAAATTTGAATTAAATATTTTAAATGTTTTAATTAAATCTAAATGTTACCATAAATCTTAAATTCAAAATTTTGAGATTAAATATTTAAATAAAACATTTAGTATTCAAATATTTTTAAAGTTTAAAATAAATCTATAATTTCAGACCATGTGTAATGGGCATTATGTGAGCATTATAGGGGCATGAAAAAAGTGAGGGGCATTTCTAGTATAATACCCAAAGAGGGAAAAAAAATAAGGAAAGTAGTGATTAAAAGGGCATTAAAATGAGTTATAACCATTACACATATTTTAAAGTGGCATTATAATGATGATATGTCAAAAAATGCCCATTAAGGGCATTAACCATTACCTATGGTCTCAAATTCTATTATTTAAAATTTTAATTTTTACTTGTAATTAATTTGAGAAAGTTACAACCAAAATTATTAATTGTTATATTTTAAATGTTATAATTTAAAGATAATAAATAAGTGTAATGGTTACCATTATTAACTTTAATTCAAAAAGTTAATTTTTTTAAAAGATTAAGTCATTCAAAAGTGTAATTAAAAGGATAATCAACTTTGACCTCATTTAATTATTCTTGACCGATTTCGACTTTTAATTATTTAATGATTTTCGATTTAAAAATAACAAATTTTATAAATTCTATGGTTGTGCTACGTGACACAATATAGGAGGAGAGATAATTGAAGATGCATTATGTGAGTGCCATGTGTCAAAAATGACTTTTGTTTATTATATGTATATATAGATAGATTGATAAAAAACCGAAGGCCTCTCAAAGCTGCCCACATGTAACCACATAATACCTTGAAGCAGAAAAACAAACACAAATTAGAAAAAAAAACACAAATCAGAAAAAAAAAACCCCAGATGATAATTAACCTCGGAATTTATCCGCTGCGCGTGTGCATCCTTAAGAGCACTCGAGAATTCATCCTAATTCAGCAACCCATTTGTATAATTGTCTATTAATTCGACCAAGAGATGGTTATTATTTAGATATGAAAAAACTATTTAAACTAATAATTAAGAAGAAAACAGATCTATAATCAATTACGTGGGAAGATTTAGGGAAAAGTGTTAGGTTTTTTTTTTTAAAAAAAAATTGGATGGATGAAAGAGAGAGAGAAATAAGACGGATATAGAGTGATTGGGTTACCTCTCTACCCCTTTTTATATCATGCTTAAATTTTGAAGATCAAATTTTGACCTCATTTAATTATTCTTGACCAACATTGACCTCATTTAATTATTCTTGACGGATTTTGACTTTTACTTATTTAATTATTTTCGACTTAAAAAAAAAAACAAAATTTTATAAATTCTATGGTTGTGCCATGTGTCACAATATGAGCGGAGAGATAATTGAAGATGCATTGTGGGAGTGCCATGTGTCAAATGGCTTTTGTTTATTATATGTAGAGATATAGATATAGATATAGATAGATATTCTTGATTTAATTATTAAATACATTTAAAATAAATTGTTATATAATTAGCAACAACAAAAATTATGTTTTTAAAAAACACGTGTATTATACCACCATATTTTTATTATCTATCATATTGTATTTTTATCATTTAAACTATTCAACCACCTTAAATATTTGAAATCTCTCACAAATCTCTCATAAAAACTATTATAATCATTATTTTTTCCTATTTTGAAACTTTAACCCGGATAATTTTGAAATTGATGATATATAAAGACTTAAATAGAAACCTAAAGTAAAAAAATATAAGTTAAATTTACAAATTCATAATTAATATTATATTAAATTCATTTAGTTAATGATATAATAACTATTTTTTTTATACAAATGCATATGCATAATTAAGTTAGTGAAAAATGAGAAAAAAAGTAGATGACTCCAATGTAAGACATGTGTCCTCTATGCCTTTTTTTTTTTTTTTTATGGAAATTGGATTTAAATCTTTCAAACTATTGTTCACTGCGGGGTATCACTTACAACTATTATTTTGACTATCAATACTCTCAACTTTACAATTTGTTATGTCACCCCCAAACTAAGATACAGACACTTCCTCATCATCAGAACTTGACCCTTTCAAAATGGGGAATTAGATTCTAATAACCTAAACTATTTGAAATTGGCCATTGGCACCCCCAACTAAAAAATTGGCTACATATAACCTGAATTATTAACTTATTGGAATCTAACACCCAATTGACTGACGCCGTTAATGGGTTGCTGATGTGGCACCAGTTGCTGACGTGGCATGTTGATGTGTCAATCCACGTCAACAACTGGTGCCACATGGATTGACACACCATCATGTCACATTATCAACTGGTGCCATGTCAGCATGCCACGTCAGCAACTGGTGCCACGTCAGCAACCCACTAACGACGTCAGTTAATTGGGTGTTAAATTCCAATAAGTTAATAGTTCAGGGTATATGTGACCAATTTTTTAGTTGGGGTGCCAATAACAAATTTCAAATAGTTTAGGTTATTAGAATCCAATTCCCTTTCAAAATTAGGGTGACATAATAAACAAAATGTAAAGTTGAGAGTATTGATAGTCAAAGTAATATTTGTGAATATCACTCAACAAGGAATAGTTTGGAGTATTTAAATCTAATTTCACTTTCTTTTACTATACATACATACATATATACATACATACATACATACATACATACATACATACATAGGATCCAGATCATATGAAAACTCTTCTAGTTGTGAAAACTAGAGAACTTATCTAGACCAATAACAAAGTGACACATATGCAACTAAGCATTATAATATTAAGGGGTATATATATATATATATATATATATATATATATATATATATATATATATATATATATATATATATATATTCCATGTTTTGTTTTCTAGCGAATTAATAGATAAGTTTTGCTTTATGTTTTTTTTTAATTTGATCAGCAATATTTTTTGTTTATTTCCAGATTTACCACCAATATTTTTTTTTTTAATTTCACGCCAAACACACATGACACAACACACACATCCTACATGTCTAATTTCTATGTTCTTTTTATTATATTTTTTTCATATCTCTCTTATAACTTTTAAAATTCAATAATTATAACTCCATAAACAAAACAAATTACATTTAGATGGTAGATAAGCGGTCAACAAGCTGCGTTGCTAACTTGCTATCCCTTTTGAATCGCAAAGCCTATATTGTTAAACACAAACTCATGGTTCTTAGGGCTCTACAAGTTACTGTGGACCATCTTCTACACTCGTTTAAAAAAACGCACCGCCCCATAAGCCAAGGATAATTAATAATTAAGTATAAGTTATCGATACACGAACATAGATGTTATAAAAAACTATCTCACACTAGTTCTATTTTTTAGGTTTATATAAAGTGACGTAGCTTACCTTTTATGTTGTTTTAATAATATACTATAATGTTGTATAATTCCAACTTATCGCTTCAATGTGCTTATTTTTATACATGGTTTCATAGAAACTTTATTAAAAATTAAAGGGGTCAAATATAATTATTTTGGGAAAATGGATTTAAATACTCTCAACTATCGTCTGTTAGCGGATATCACTCCCAACTTTCACTTTGGCCAATAGCACTCTCAACTTTCAACTTAGTTTGTTCCATCACCCCAAACCAACGGAGTTCTAACCTAATTAGTCTTCGTGGCCAAAATATAAAAACCAAAACTTAAGGACCTTTTTGAAACATTATTTATTATTATTATTATTATTATTATTATTATTATTATTATTATTATTATTATTATTATACACACACACATATCTGATATCATCATCATCTTCCACAACCACACCTTCCACCATCGACCTCAACCACCACCATCGACCTCAATAACCCCCCCCCCCCCCCCCAATCAACCACCAATTGACCACCTATCGCCACCAATCGAAGGTATGTAAATCAGGCTCTGTTTTTTGGTATGTTTGTGAATCGAACAACTGGTTGAGCAATCTCATTTTCTCACCTTCTCGTCCCACAACATTAGATTCTGGCAAACATGTTTCGTTTCCTCTATTGGTATCTTTCTGGTTTTCATGACGCATAGCTTCGGTAGCCACGTCATCAAGTACGTCATCGATATCGTAAGCCAGATGTTAGAGTTCGTTGAGCCATCGTTGAACAGCTTCTTCCTGTATTTCTTTATCAGAAGCATCATGACGTAGATCTTGGATATGGGACACTTCTCTTGCCAGATTCCCAAGCATCATGATGCCTCTATTTTTTGGTTTAGATCGGTGAAGGGTGGTTGTGGTTTAAAGAGAGAAAGTGACAGAGAGAGGGGGGGGGGGGGGGTGGGTGGGATTTATAAAAAAAAGTTTCAAAAATGCCCTTAAGTTTTGATTTTTATATTTTAGCCACATAGAAGTTTTGGTTTTTACACCTAAGCAATGCCACATCAACTTTGGTTAGCCACGTAGGATAAAAAGTAACTTTGTTAAGTCTGGGAGTGATGAAAGAAAATAAGTTGAAAGTTTGGAGTGCTATTGGTCAAAGTGAAAGTTGGGAGTGATATCCGCCAACAGGCGATAATTGGGAGTATTAAAATCCATTTTCCCAATTATTTTTAGAAAATTTTTAGACATCGTACGTGTGTTGTAATATACCAAACCAATTCCGAACGAATAACCATGATAGATATCGATATTATATGAACCGTTACCCGTATTTGTTTTTATGATCCTCGTGTTAGTATCCTTTGGGCAAGTCTTTCAGTTGTTATACTGATTACCGGTATTATACAGATATTGTTGTAATGCCGGAGAAATTTAACTCGTTAGAAAATAAATACATATATCATTTTTTACAATCTATAGTGCTCATTCTATTAAAATATCTTTTGTGTAACTATTTAATTTACAACTATTAATACTTAACGGTTAGAATTCATTCCATCATTAATTGTAATCTTTACACAAAGATTACTTACACTATATACAAGCAACAAAATTGTATATTTCACAGTCATTCTCTCTCTAGCTATCTCCCTTTTCTCTCTCTAAGATTCGAGCATGGAAGTGTCGGAGAAGATGTCTGAGAATGGACTAGAAGAAACACAATCGATCAGCCATTTAACTCAAGCTGATAACAAAGAGATGACATCCTTGGAGAAAAGGTATATATATATGTATATATCAAAATATATATTCGATCTAGACCGTCCTCGTAAAAAGCTCACTTGAATCGGGCTTGGTTGTAAATGAGCCGAGCTTGAGCCAAGGTTGGTTGGCGCGCTTGGTTCTTATGCTTGGCTCGCTTTAATTAACCCCAACTTTTAACATAATTTAATCTTTTTAACCCAAGTTTTCATCATAATTTGATCGAAACCGATCCAAAACAAGCCGAATCCAAGTTAAGCCAACAAGTTTTTTAAACCGATCGAGCTCTAGCTCAAGTGTTCAACTCGAATAACAAAGGCTTTGCGTGTAATTATTAGCATTAAAAGTATTATTCTAATCTTATGTGTGTGTATTTAATTATACAATTTTAATTAATTAATTAATAGAAATTAGGGTTTTCATTTTATTGCAATAGATCATTTTAATTTCATAATTAATTCTTGATGATGCATTTATTAATAACTCAATTTTCACAATGCATAGCAATGCTAGAGACACAACTGAAGGCCATCAACAAGCTGTTAACGAAGGAAGCAATGGTTTAACTGTGGATAATGATAAAAGTAAAGTGGTTGCTAGCGGAGAAGACGATGAGGATGATGGGAAACGAGCCGAGAAACGAACAAAGTACAGTGAGGATGGTGGCGAACCGCCGAAACAGCTACCGAATTTCACGTTTCGGTTGTTTGGTTTCGAGATTTCTTGCTACAGAGAAGAAGAGAGTGGTGGTCCAAAACATGGTGAAGGAAGTAGTAGCACCAATCCAGGTCCTGCAGGTGCTGATGGTGGTGAACCACAAATCCAGCAGCCGTAGTGTTGATTCCGGCTGTTTGATTGTGATATTTAGGGTTTTAGTACAAAATGACCCTATAATAACTATGTATTTTGGTTCCATATTAAATAAAAATAACATAACTTTGGTTCCATATTAAATAAAAATAAACTATGTATTTTGGTTCCATATTAAATAAAAATAACTTATAACTTTGGTTCCATATTAAATAAAAATAGCTTAAATGAAGTTTTTTTATTTTTATTTTTATTTTTATTTTACATGAAAGGGTAAGAGGTTTTTATACATGTTTTGTGCCTAAAATTAAATAAAAACTGCACAAATGGCGTTTTCTTATTGTATGATGACCGTTGGTTGGTGTAACACCCGAACTTTGGGGTGTGGTTTGTCAAGTTCTAACCCATGAGAAATGTTAGTCACGTGAGAGTTCAATTATTAGCAATTATGTAATTTAGAATTATTGGTGTAATATATAGAATATGTAGCATTTGCGATTAAAAAAAAAAGAGTTACGTGAGGGTTAATTGTAAATTTTGACAACATAAGGAGGAAGTTAAGGACAATTAAACCCTAATTCTCCGAACAGAACATCTAGTTTTCAATTTTGGTGAATTGACGAATTAGGAGAAAACAATTTGAGCAAATGGGTGCAAGAATCAATCAACAAGGTTGTCGTGTGACGAACAAATGATCAAAATTAATGAAGTTTGATTGTGTTCATCGATTCGAATGTGTTAAGGTTCTATAACTTGCCATTTTTAAATTGGAATCAATGCCAAGTTTAAAGGTTTTGAGAGCATGTGGTAGTTACTTAAGTTTGATTATGTATTTGGCCTTCCGATGGCATATGGACAAATTATTAAGCATGATTTTGGTTGGTTTAACAAATAATGATTTGTTTACAGTGTCATACCTATTGCATGTTTGCCTATGTTGAGCGCATGTTTACTTGTGTATTTGGCCTTCGGACTGTATAGTATGGACTTGATTTGTGTGTCGGTATGTCAAAGTATTCTAACTAAGTGGTTAGGTTGTTGTGGTTACCTAGGTAAACATGTTAGTGATTAGGAAACTTGTAATTACATGAGTTTTAATTTGATTATTGAGCATGTTTTGGGACATCCAACTTAGAACTCACTAGCATTAGCTACTTTGTTCCATTGTATATTTTATGGGGTATAATACCTAGAGTACCAAAGGAAATGGTCTTGCTGCGATTAGTGGCATTCGTGTGATTGTATGACAAATATTTGTCATCCTTAAGATAGATTATTTCGTAGAACAATTTATGGTTTATTTCTACATTAATTAAGCTTGAATGTCTTAGTATTAGTATCTATTCTTTGATTAGACCTCCGGTATGAGATGATTGCTTTGGTTTTTATTTGATTAGAAAATCCGACAAGTTAGTCGCTTAGCTAGGTTTTAGGGTTTGAGATTTGAGAACATGAAGTTCTATTGAAGCTACAAGTTTGTTACTAAGAAAGGATAATCTTTTTCCATTAATGTAATAAAAATGAAGTTTGTTCTCTTACTAATTGAGTTCCTATGAATTTGACAAGATAAAAAGAAACAAACTATGATGAAACTAAATGGATGATAATATCTTTAGTTTGCCTTTGCATTAATGATATCGAGTAATGTTAAAAACTTTCGAAGTTCCCCACAAAAGTAATCGGTGACACACCACATGAAACTGCATAAAGAAAATTCCTTCATAACTAATTTAGCCTATTAACATCGAAAATTAACCAATGCTAGAAAGATGTTGACGATGCCTCTATTATGACCACCCTGAGAATAAAGATTTTACTTGTGGTAAATTGACCACCCTTGAAGAGATTTTAAGATTAGAGGTCAAGAGATGAATCTTGTAAAAAAGAAATGTTAAGCGATATTTAGTAAGACAAGTAGGGAATATGTATTAAAAGTTGAGATCTAACTAGAAAACCCGAAACCTTAATTGAAAAGCTAGGTCAAGATGAAGACTCAAAATACATAAAGCTAATATAAAGTAAAGTTCCAACACAATGGCATCTAGACTTATACACAAAATTATATCTACCGGAAAATTTAAAGTTGAGATCTATGAAAGGATAGAGTCATATGTGAATCTACAATACAACCACCATTGAAGAGCTAACATTTAAATCATTGCATATAAGACAAGTTACTCAAAACCCAAGATAAATGTTGTCATGCAAGAGTTGGGATGAGATGATGCTATTATGAAAACATGGATAAAGGACACAATGATTGAGTTATGAAAGGAAAAATGAATTTTTAGATTGCGAAAATAATTACTATGCTATTTCTTAGTTTAACAAAATTAGATTAATTTGCCGACAACTTTAAAGCTGATATCTATGGAAGGGTTAATTCCCCAACTTAGATCTCACCAGCATTAGCTATTTTTTTTAATTACATATTTCATGGGGTTAAATTCCCTTAGTAGAAAAGGAAATGGTCTTGCGCGATTGGTGGCATTTGTGTGGTTGTATGACAAATATTGGTCATCATTGGCATAGATTGTTTGGTTGAACATTTTAAGGTTTCTTTTTTACTTTGATTAAGTTTGCATGTTTTAGTATTAGTAACTATTCTTTAATTAGAACTTCGGTATGAGATTATTGCTTGGGTTTTTATTTGATCGGAAAATCCAACAAGTTAGTCGCTTATCTTGGTTTTGGGGTTTGACAATTGAGAACATGAAGTTCTATTGAAGCTACAAGTTTGTTACTAAGAAAGGATAATCTTTTTCCATTGATACAATGAAAATGAAATTCCTCCTCTTGCAAATTGAGTTCCTATGAATTTCACAATAAAAAAAGAAAAAAAACCATGATGAAACTAAATGGATGATAATATTCTTAATTTGCCTTTGCATTTGCATTAGTGATATTGAGTAATGTTAAAAACCTTTGGAGTTCCCCATAAAAGTAATCGGTGACACACCACATGCAACTGCCTATAGAAAATACATTCCTAACTAATTTAGCCTATTAACGTTGAAAATTAACTGATATTGGAAAGATGTTGACGATACCTCTATTATGATGCAATCTTGAAACCATTGATCAAATCTCCGTAGAATAAATGATTTTACTTGTGGTAAATTGACCACCATTGGAGAGATTTTAAGATTAGAGGTCAAGAGATGAATATTGTGAAAAAAAAATGTTAGGAGATATTTAGTAAGACAAATAGGGACAATGTATTTAAAGCTGAGATCTAACTAGAAAACCCTAAACCTTAAGAGAAACGTTAGGTCAAGATGAAGACTCAAAATGCATAAAGCTTATATAAAGTAAAGTTCCAACACAATTGCATCTAGCCTTATAGACAAAATTAGAGCTACCGGAAACTTTGAAGTGAGATCTATGAAAGGGTAGAGTCATTTGCGAATTTATAATACAACCACCATTGAAAAGCTGAAATTTAAATTATTGTATATATGATAAGTTACTGGAAAGCCAAGATCAATGTTGCCATGCAAGAGTTGGGACGAGATAATGCTATTATGAAGAGATGGATAAAGAACACTGAATGAGATGATGGAAGGAAAAATGAGGTTTTAGATTGCGAATCTAATTACTATGTTGTTTTTTAGTTTAAAAAAAATTAGATTTGCCGACAACTTTAAAGTTGATGTATATGAAAGTGTAGAGTCATGTGCGAATCTAAAATACACCCACCATTGAAGAGCTAACATTTAAATAAATGCATATATGACAAGTTATTGGAAAGCCAAGATCAATGTTGCCATGCAAGAGTTGGGAAGAGATGATTCTATCATGAAGACATGGATAAAGGACACAATGATTGAGATAATGGAAGAAAATGAGTTTTTAGATTCCGAAAATACTTACTATGTTATTTTTTAGTTTATCAAAATTAGATTTGCCGACAACTTTAAAGTTGATATCTATGAAAGGGTTAATTCCCCGACTTAAAACTCACCAACATTAGATAATTTGTTCAATTGTATATTTCATGGGATTTAATCCCCCTAGTAGCAAAGGAAATGGTCTTGCGTGATTGGTGGCATTCGTGTGGTTGTATGATAGATATTGGTCGTCCTTGGCTTAGATTATTTAGTTGAACGTCTTAAGATTTATTATTTACTTTAATTAAGTTTGAATGTTTTAATATCTATTATTTAATTAGACCTCCGTTATGAGATGATTGCGTTGGTTTTTATTTAATAAGCAAATCCAACAAGTCTGTCGCCTAACTAGGTTTTAGGGTTTGACAATTGAGAACGTGAGGTTCTAGTGAAGCTGCAAGTTTGTTACTAATAAAGTATAATCTTTTTCCATTAATACAAAGAAAATGAAGTTCGTCCTCTTAACAATTGAGTTCCTTTAAATTTGACAAGATAAAAAGAAACAAACCATGATGAAACTAAACGAATGATAATATCTTTATTCTGCCTTTGCATTAGTGATATCGAGTAACATTAAAAGCTTTTGAAGTTCCCCACAAAAGTAAACGGTGACGCACCACATCAAACTGCATGCCTATAGAAAATACCTTCCTAACTAACTTAGTCTATTAAAATTGAAAATTAAGAGACACTGGAAAGACGTTGATAATACCTTTATTATGATGCAATCTTGATACCATCGATCAAATCTCCATAGAATAAATTATTTTACTTGTGGCAAATTAACCACCTTTAAAAAGAATTTAAGATTAGAGGTCAAGAGATGAATCTTGTAAAAAAATAAATGTTAAGCGATATTTATTAATACAAGTAGAGAAAATGTATCAAAAGCTTAGATCTAACTACAAAACCTGAAACCTGAAGAGAAAAGTTAGGCCAAGATGAAGACTCAAAATTCTTAACGCTTATATAAAGTAAAGTTCCAACACAATGGCATCTAGACTTATACACAAAATTAGATCTGCCGACAACTTTAAAGCTGAGATCTATGGAACGGTAGAGTCATGTGCGAACTATATTACAACCATCGTTGAAGAGCTAACATTTAAATCATTGCATAAATGACAAGTTACTGGAAAGCCAAGATCAATGTTGCCATGCAAGAGTTGGGACGAGATGATGTTGTTATGTAGACATGGATAAAGGACACAATGATTGAGATAATGGAAGGAAAAATGAGTTTTTTTTAGTGCGAATATACTTACTATGTTGTGTTGTAGTTTAACAAAATTAGATCTACCGACTGCTTTAAGGCTAATATCTATGAAAGGTAGAGTCATGTGCGAATCTTGAATACAACCACCCTTGCAGAGCTAACATTTAAATTGTTGCATATATGACAAGTTACAAGAAAGCCAAGATCAATATTGTCATGTAAGAGTTGGGACGAGATGATGCTATTATAAACAATGGATAAAGGACATAATGATTGAGATAATGGAAGGAAGAGTGAGTTTTTAGATTGCGAATATAATACTATGTTGTTTTTTAGTTTAACGTATTGATGATATTGCAGTTGAAGGGTCATTGTTTTAGTTAATCAACAACAATAATCCTCAAAATCGTAAAATCAGCGATAATTCCAATTCTTACAACCATTGCAACAAGGGTCCAACATATACGAATCCTAGGGTCTGTTTGGTATGGGGTAATGGAATGGGTGAGGGAATGGAATGGACTTGTGGAATGGATCATTCCATTCCATCCTGCCTTCCAATTCAGCATGCCAAACGCTACCCTAAAGCTAAGTTGTTTTTGCTAAGATCTCAAAATAACATCGTTAGATAATCATAATCAATGAACAACTAAAAAGTAGAGATAAACTCGTCAAATCTTTATCTTGATATAATTTTACGTAGTTTCCTTAACAACATAACATTAAGAGTTTCATCAATATTAAGTTGTTCTTCGTCGATAGTAACATCTATCAATATTACATGTTTTCCATCAGTAAGATCCACTACTAGAAAATATAACTATCTTGACACGCAAATAATGACACACACTGAATTTATGACATTTTAAAGCTTATGTCATAAAAGAAATGTCATGAATCATAAAAATCAATAAATTTATGACACACATGTTTGTGTGTCATCTTTTAGTGTCCCACCTACCTACCCAAACCCTAGTTATATAAACATCCTTAACCCTTTTCCAATTTATTTTAAAACCTGCTTCTCTATCCAATTACACACACACAAACACCTGCCTTTTATCTTCTGTACTACAACATATGTTACTTATATTTTTTAAATTACCCATCCAAGGAATTTTGAAAACCAAGTACAAAGCGGCGCAACATTTTGCGCCAAGAAAACTACTAGTTTTATTAGTTACAAATTACGATGGCTATTCTTATTTAACCTAGAGCATTCAGTCGGTTATTCATTAATTAATTTAATTGTTGTCTCAGGTTGGGGGAGGAGTGGATGTTTACGCGGATGAGGATATGGATATCATTCACGAAGAATGGTCAAGTTATGCCGCAAACTTTATTTTCCAGTGAAGTTTTTTAAGCTCTAGGTTAATGTACTATCGATACAATATTTTGAATTTATATGTTACGAAGATTTTCATTATGACACATATCAATATATCATTGTATTTGATTTTGAAATAGATTTATTGAAATATGTATATATATATACATATACACACACATATATGAATCCAGAATAAATGAGTGAATTTATAAAAAAAAAAATAATTTTTTTGGTCAAAAAAGATTACACGCATAGTGTGTCGTAAACAGATGACACGCAAAAAGTGTCATAAATGCGTGTTTGCGTGTCAAAAAATATTGTCATAAGCGCGTGTCATAAACAGATGACACACAAAAACATGTCATGTTAAATTTATGACACCGCCATCATTGACACTCTTTTTTGTGTCATCAAACCCTTTCTTGACACGCAATGCGCGTCAAGAATGGTCTTTTTTCTAGTAGCGAGAACTCTTAACAACATCAACCACTTATTAGAAAAGCATCCAACATCCATCGATATTAAGTTTTCTACCGGCATAAACTTCACTCATTGATAGAAACCAAAATCAATGGTAACAAGTTAGTTTTGTTTAAGTATAATTTCTCTGTGTCATAGACTTAAGGTTGGACAAAAGCATGGAAGAAGGTCAAGAAGAAAGCAAGGTAATCACGAAGTGTTACCCGCAAGAGCCAAATCATATAGAATGAGTGGGAAGTGAAACTAGAAAAACGGGGTTTGAGAGGTGGGGGAACAGAGGCGGAATGGAATGGAAGGCTTTCCTCGAGAGTCGAGACCACTCACTCAGTCCAACCTAGGAGGTATTTTAAATTACCTTTTGAGTTAACATACAATGACAAGTGGAAGTTTACACTAAGTATGGTTAGAAGTTCAGGAGAATCCCACATAAAGTATTTTACATCATTAATACCTTAATGTTTCTTATATATAGATACTAGACTTTTGTCCGCGTGTACACGCGGTTTAATAATTAATAATTATTTGGAGCGGTATAACTTATAAAGAAAATATAGTAGAATTACACATGCAATTCAAATATCATTAAACATTTCCTTATACACAACATTTTTTGTTTTATTTATGACCTTCCAATCAGGATCAAGTAACTTAACCCCTGCCCTGCTCTTAACTCTTGACAATACCAAATAAAGATGGCCATGTGTGAATCCTGGATTCGTTTATGTGTTTGCATCTTAGTCCGAAAATATATAAATACATGCCAGCCATAATTAGAAAATATATAAATATTTTAGGATATCTCTAATATAAAGGTAATAAGTAGGTTTAATTGTTATAATTATTAACTTAAATTCTAAATTTTACTATAATTATTCTAAATTCAAATTTTTCAATTTTTATAATATTAACCAAAATTTAAAAATTAAAATTATGAATATTAAAATTTGAAGTTAAATACTTAAATAGAACATTTAGTATTCGAATATTTTTAGAGTTTAACATAGATGTATAATTTCAAATTGTAGTATTTAAATTTTAATTTTGACTTATAACTAATTTGAGAAATTTATAACCGAAATTATTAATTGTTATATTTTAAAAATGATAGAAATATGTAATTTAAAGATAATAATTAGGTGTAATGATTACCATTAATAACTTAAACTAAAATATTTTAAACTTTTAAAAGATTCTATTCATTCAAAATGTTGAACTAAATGTATAAAATGTTTTAATTAAGTCTAACTATTACCATTATTATCTTAAATTCAAATTTTCAAAAGTTTATAATATTAACCAAAATTTAAAAATTAAAATTATATATGTTATAACTTGAAATTAAATAGTTAAATAAAACATTTAGTATTTGAATATCTTCAAAGTTTAACCAAAATCTATGACTTAGTATTTAAAAATTTGAATATTAACTTGTAACTGATTTGAGAAATTTATAACCGAAATTATTAGTTGATAAATTTTAAATATATTAGAAAATCTCTAATTTAAAAGTAAAAGTAAGTGTAACTAAATCAATTTTAAATTCGAATTTTCAAAATAAATTGGTCAAACTAAATCAATTAGAATTAATGCTATAATCTTGGTAACCAATTAAACGATTCCTACAAACATGTAATCCATTATTGAGGATAAAAAGTAAGATCAAACATAAAATTTAAAAGAACATTCAAAGAACAATATCATGATCCGTATGAACATGATGAACACCAAAATAATAATAGGGTTTTTTTGTTAACATAAACTCATCCATAAAAGAAGAAACAATCGTATTCAACAAAATAAAAAACAATAACATTGAAAACCTAAATCATTTAACAATAAATCGTTAATAAAAGATGAGACTAAATAAACGCCTTTGGTATCACTAAACGAAGCAGCGATACAGAGGATTTTGGTATAAAGCAATAACAATACTCACCTGACATCAATAAATTCATCCACAACTTCAGTTGGACCATCCTTTAAAACTTCCACTGTAATCAAACCTTTAAAGGTATTAAAGATCTGTATACAAAAGTATATCAAAACAAAGGAAGAGAATAAGATAATTATATATCAAAACCAAAATTATGGGCTGAAAGAAAGCCAAATGGATGTTATCATAAACTTTAAATGAAAAAAATAAAAGAAAATACTTAAACTTATAGTGTATCTTGGAACATAAGATTTCTTTTAATCGGAAGAGTCATCATTAGCCTGAGGCAGATTAAAGAAATGAACTCTAGTCATATTGTTATTAGCAAAAAAAATAATAGTCACGATGAATACCTTGCTTAATAATCTGAACACAGAGTTAAGAAAACGGAGTTAAGAATAGCTAAAAACAACATTGCACATGGTATAGAGGATGACGCTGGTGATAGTATTATAAAAACATACATATTTCATCGAATTGAACAAATCGCAAATAATAATTCCTTAAAATAGACATGAAATGCATTTCAAAATCGATTAAAGAGACTACCTTTGTTGATTCAGTATTGCCTTCTTCTCTCTGAGGTATCACGTCATATGTTCTCTGTCTAAATGAATCAACAACATAATAAAATTCAGAAAACATTTAACAATAATAAACTTAAATAGGAGGTTAGATTATTACATGAGGACCGACGTATTGATTGATCTCAAATTGTTGTTGATGGATCTGATATAAGATGCTAGGAATATAAGTTAATAAAAAGCGAACCTTTTCACGAATGAAGAAGATTGCGAAGCAATATTGTTGTTTGATTGAAATGGACGAGAATAATTATTGATAAATGCTAAACCTTTTGCTTCCTGAAGAAGATTGCAGAAGATTGAAGTAGGGTTATTTAAAAAATTTAAAAATCTAGATTATTGTATTTAGGAAAGTTATTAATAACATTGACCGATTTTGACCTTAAGATATTTAATGATTTTTTATTTAAAAAAATATCCAAATTTTATAAATCCTCACATATTGCCATGTGGCACTATGTGGGAGGAGAGATGATTGCTAGTGGGATGAGAGATTGCCATGTGTCCAAATTGGGTTTAGAATATTATATGTATAGATAGATTGTTTCAAGACAATTACTACTAAATAAATGATTAAGATAGCGCTTGGAATGCAGGAATGATCAGAGGCGGAATGGAATAGGGCAATTGATGGAATGAAAAAAAAAAGTGTTTGGTTGGTCAAGATCAAGGACTATCTTAGATAGCATCAAAGATAGTCCTTGATCAATGTAGTTTAATATGTGCCTAAGGAAAAAGGACATATTGAACATATCAATATCAAAACATCTCATGACATAGATCTATGGAGATCGTTTTGAAGCAAGTTACATCCAATATCATTTCCTAGTGATATATGTGAATTATGATTCTCAAACCCTTGAGTTATTCATCTCATGAATACAATCATCTCAATTCATAATAGTCTTGCATTCAAATTTATTCCCATGTAATTTGATCGACTACGGATAATTTAGAATACTCTTATTCAAGGATTTAAACATACAAATAACGAACACAATTACAAAATATTTAAATTTGCATTTAACTAATAAATCAAATAAATATTCAATGTAACTGTTATAGTTCAAAATAAAACACCAATACTAACTACATATCATGCCCACTGTCTAGCAAATCTAAGCCCTATCTTTCCAGCATGCTCCTCATGTTTAGCTTGAGGTAAAGGCTTAGTAAAGGGGTCAGCTAGATTTAGATCTGTGTGAACTTTGTTTATCATGATTTCTCCACGCTCTATTTTCTCTCTAGGAGGAAGTTCACAACCGAGCACGAGACACCCGAAAAGCAGCATGTAACACCCCAACCGATAGCGGAATCATCGAGGTGCCACGTAGTGACGATTGTTCAATAGCTCATGGAGTAAAATTGTAAATATTGATACATTGAATAAGTACTTTATTACATTGAAAGAAAAATACAAGATACAATAATTCTAAAGTGACAACTAAAACTGAAATACAATGAATCCAAAATCTAAGTAAAAATTCCAAAAGCTTAAAAGTCATCTCATAAATAACCTGAAACATGTACGAAAATAGTATATTTCAATACAAAAATGTATTAGTGAGCATACCCTGTTTTGAATACATATAGTAGAAAAAGTGTTTAGCAATTCATGTGCGGTACCATTTGCAAATATGTAATAAGCAGTATCCGGGTCAAAACCAAGCCTAAGATAGTGTGACATGAAATTTATATATAGTATGCGCTATTGACAGTAATAATGACATACATAACAGTGACCAATGTCTCTCAACTGGGTCAACAAGGGGTGTATACCATAGTACTATTTATTGATATGACAGGCCCAAATGGTTAATGATTTTGACAAGTCATAGATACACACAACTAATATAAAGCAAACACACATGAGAATTGCATTTAGTGAAAGAATTTTATTTAGACATAGTGTACATGAGTAGCCCCAAAAGAGTAAAACATGAGAAAGGGGAAAGATATACTCACAGTTTTGCTAAGCTAGATGAATCCAAAACACTCGTCACTAAATAAACTTGGGAATTCCAAACAATTCAACCTATATGGACAAGAATACTAATAAATTGAAAGTCTTAAAAGTCTATGGTATCTAGAGTTCTAAGGCATTAGGGTTTGCTAAGTTGATTAGTGGAATAAGGGTTTTTGCGATAAACTCAATTGATATTATATTTGTATGTCAAAATAATATGATTAAAATCTATGAATATGATATGTAAGCATAAATATTACCACTTGAATATTTAATTAAAAATATTCCAATTGTTGGATCAGTTTCTAGCTTGTAAACAGATTCTTATCAAGAACACTTGCTAGGATTTATCAAAGTGTTTAGCACAGCGGAATAAGTATAAGTGTTCTAAGTTAGGATTCCACTTTTAACGGGAGTTATTACTCCCCCTCAGTTAATGCACTAAAGTAATAAATGAGAATCAAAACAATAAGTAAATAAAACAGTAAAAGCTGTTGAATGATTCTCAAAGTGTATATATAAAAAAATGCTACTGCAAATGATTGTCTAAAATAGAGGGGATGAACCCATCTATTTATAGACCAAAAGAGTACAAAAATTGGATGAATACAAATGATTAAACTAATACTACACCAGGCTGTAGTATCTGCAACTTGTTCATAAAGTAACATATAACAATATAAAACTAAACTACTGAAGATCAAAGGCGGTGGGAAGCTTCTAATTAAAGTGCTGATGAGTAAACTTCAGGAGTTGTTCTTCAGATGTTTGTCTGGTTCATCTTCAGAACTTTTGATTCTTTACTCTCCAGGACTTTGTTATCAGCTTGTTCAGGACTTCATGATCATTTACTTCAGCAGCTTAATACAAAACAATGAGAGGATATAAGACTAAGGTTTATACTGGCTTGTCAATCCTTTTTGACCTTACACCAACTAGTTTAAGCAAAAAGAATTTAGTCCATTATTTAAACTAAAATTGTAAATAAATACAATAATTATAAATAATTGAACGAAATAATTACACATTACACAAATGAGTCAAACAAATGATGATTATGGCTTACAATACATAAATGTTTCTGTTTTATAAAATTATATTTATAAACCAGAATTTAAGTATCATGAATTAATAAAAGATTTATTGTCTCTGAATAACTTAAATACAACTAAAATGCAAGTTGTGTTTCAAAAATAATGATTTTATGAAAAATAATTGTATTCTGATGAGAAATATTGAAAATAAAATTTTCATAATTTTTCTCATTTTTTTATTTAAAACTGATTTAATGAATTTAAGTCATATTTAAATGATTAAAATAGGAAAACCAACAAAAATGGATGTTTTCTGGACAAATAATTTTTTTCTTAGTTCTTGATGTTTGGAAATAATTTCCAAAAAATTAGGTATTAAAATCATTTAAAATGAATTTTTTATCAATTAATTATGATTAAAGCAATTTAAATCAATAAAAATACGAAATAAAATATATTCCATAAATTAAAAGTATGATAATTAAGTTTATTGTGTTAAGATTCTACACCTAAAGTTTCATAATGTTTTGAGCAATAACGAATTTATTATGAATTTTTAACAATTTAAACCTATTATATGTATCTTATAATAAATAAAATCGAAAAAAAAAAACAAAAACAGATCGGTCTGGGTGGGATTCGAACCCGGACCTAATCCTTAAACACCCACACTGTCAACCACTACACCACAAGTTAATTTGATTGACATAACTAAAAGGCAATGGTTTTATTTAATAACAAAGTATCATCTTCTTCCCCAAATAACATCAAACCCTAACCCTTAATTCTAATAAACCCGATTCAGATACAATTAGCCCTCAAAACATAGGGCTTTTGTACCCGACATTAACCCGAATAAAACGACATCATAAGAACATACTTACTGGTTCGCTTAGAGCCATAATGGGGAGCAACACAGGCGAGATCTTAAACCGAGAATTTCAAGCTTTTAGAGGTGTTTTCGTGATGTTTTTAGGTGGGTTTACATTTCTAAAAGATGCAGAATGCGAATGGATTGATGATTATATAAAGATTTAACTTCAAAAACGTCCAAATATCGATTTTAAAGAATCAGCCGTTACTTACCATGGTCCGATTATAAACCCATTAAAACACATGATTTGAACTGATATTATGAGGGGAAAACGTTGGAAAATAATGGAGTAACGGACGGGATTCGATTTTATTTATTAAAACGCCTTAAAATGGATGTTTAATGGCCGCCGGAGATCTCGCCGGCTCCGGTACATGACCGGCCGGAAAAGCTGGAGGCGCGAGAAGGAGGGACTGTTTTTTTGTTTTGTTTTTTTTTTTTTTAATTTTAAGTTTGACAAATGGGCAAAAACAATTCCTCAATGACTAACTCGGTTAGTAAACTATATAACTAAGTTAAGTTTTCTTATATAACATTTAGCTAAACCAACTAGGTTCAACTTTAACATTTTTAACTTTTAAAACTTAAAATTTTTAAACTTTAATTAACAAATAACTTGTCAAGTTTATATTTTTATAAGTTTTAACTAAAAAAATTAATATTTCTCAAAACTTACGTTAATCTTTATACGCTAAAATTTAACAAAAATCTAATAAACTTTAAAATGAGTAATTAAATAAATGTTAAATTATAATACGTTTAAATAATATTACAATATACATATTCGATATAAAAACATGTTATAATCCAAATGAAATGTAATGATCAACATAAATTCAATCTTTTCATTAAATGTGAAAACGATTCAAAATTACAGGGATAGAAATAGGAACACTTGAAAGTATAAAGGACTACTATTGACAACTTAATAGAGAATGAGGGTGATGGATGTCACATAGCAACCCATAAAGAGGAGACGACAACGGTGGCTTGATCGGCGGCGGTTAGGAGGGCAACGACGGTTTAGGGCCGGCTGAAACTATTACTTGGAGAGGAAGGGAGGTTGTTTTGATAAAAGGTGTAGCTAGGGTTTGCACCTTAACCCTCCTTTTATAAAACATAAACTTACAATAAGCCCCCTTTGATTATAAACTTATAGTCCTCTTAATAATAATCTAATTAATATTAAGTCCCTTGAGTCCAAAATATTTATTATTTCACAAATAATAACACACCTAAACGTGAACTTATCTGATTCGTGTACCAACGTGTAACTCTTCGGATCGTATTGAGTTAGTTAACGTTGACGTTTAATTAACTATCGGACACAATATCCAACAAGTTTATGTTTGATCGTTTACGTTCATTTAAATTTCAATATATACATAAGTAGTTATATTTATATAAATTTAAATATAAACAAGTTTAACTACATATACAAGTATAACTAATTAATCGATTAGTTTTCTAGTAATAAAAATGAGTTTTTTTTTATGAAAGTTATCATAATTAGAAACTAGTTTATACAAAAATTACTTTATGTTCATTTATGTTTAGTCAATTATGTTCATTTTTATTCGTTTGTGTTTTTTTAGTTATGCTAATTTGTGTTGTTTTATGTTTGTTTAGGTTTGTTTACGTTTGTGAACTGTTTATTTAGGTTTAATGAACGAACATGAACACAAACAAAAAAATGTGTTCATATATATATTCTTGTTCATTCAGTTCGTTCACATACATGTATATTTGTATTAAAATTCAATAACTAAAATTATTAAATCGTGTTGGTCTTTGTAAGACTTAAAAATGTTAAATAAAATAAATACAAACTTAAAAATAGGAAGTGACGATATAGGTAGAACTTGATTTAAATATAGTATAAGTTAAAAATTGTAAATATGAAGTAATGATATTGTTACATAATTATTCTATGTTGAATAATAAAGTTAAAAATTGTAAATAAGAAGTAATGATATTGTTACATAATTATTCTATGTTAAATAATAAAATTATGGTTAGTAGAATTCAATGCTAGTAGAAAATAAAAATATTGAATAATAATGGTATGATTAGTAGAAATTAATGGTAGTTAATAGAGTTATTTTAGGGGGAACAGGGCGCTACCAGAATTGGTCACGGGTACCCCACTATCAGCACGGTAACACCGTCGTCACCCATGCTGGTAATGGTCCCGTGAACCAAATTCGGGTTCTAGTTACCGTGCTGGTAAACGGACGCGAGACACAAACTTTCACAAAATTTATTTTTTTTCTTTACTTCAAATTAAAATGGGTAGCAAAAAAACGAAAAAAAAAAAAAGATAATATGAACATACGTGAATTGGCCATTGAAATCTCATTTGCCACACCTTGCCTCTGCCACACATCCACCATAACCAGTCTAGGGTTAAGGGGTAGAACAAGAAGATGATAAGGATAAGTTTTTATATGGTTATGTTTTTTTAGGGTTTATTGTTATTGGACCGGGCTTTTTTTTATGGGCTTATGAAACTAATAGAGGTATTAGGCCAATATAGTAACTTACTGTGCAAATGGCCTGATTATTATTATTATTATTATTATTATTATTAAAAAAATTATTATTATTATATGTGAAAATAATTAATAGTTGGGTAAAGAATCAGTGGAGTGCTGCCTACAAAAAAGTGTTTCAGTGAAGGAAATAAGTGAAGTGACGTGACAGGGCAGGATTGGTAGAAATCAGTGAAGTGAAAACAATTTCAGTTGAGCGCCCCTTGTGCCCTTACAAAAAAAATGGGTAGAATTTATTAGTATTTACGAAACTACTAAACCAAAGTATTGAATTCGAATCTCATGATGGGTTTTCTAATAATTTGGTGGTGGAATATGATTGTGTGGTAACACTGGTGGCATGATGATACTCCAGTGGTCCGTGAGTGATTCCAATTGACCGTTCAAAAAAATGAGTAGTAAAATAAATACAAAAGTTACAAAACCAAATTAATAGAAAAATAAAACGAGAAGCTACAAAAGTTACAAAATCGAAAGGACGTTTGAGCGCTCTAGTCCCCATGATAGACTTACTCATCAGGATGAGCGGAGTTATCAACGAACTCTTCAGCATAAAGAAGGTTCAAGAAGCGGGTGTTTTTCCGCAATCCCCAATGAGGCCTAAAAACTCTATCGTTTGCCCTGAGGTTGCTAGAAGACTTTTCCACAAGCCCCTTCTTGAAACCCCCTTCTTCTATTTGTGCGGCTGTTGCTGCACCTCCTTCTGGAAAATGTGGAGCTGCAGGAGGCGAATCCACATTTTACCTCTCTAAACTGCCACCTACGGGGAAATCCAACGAAACAACCACAAGATCCGCGCTCTTCTTTGATGAAGCCTCAGTTGTGCACTTTAAAGCATCATCCTGGCCAGACGACAAGTGCCCATCTGGCTAGCCCCCATATCAACATTCATGGTGCCCCGCCCGGGGCACCCTCGTCAACCGCCTTCTTCCCCATCCGCATTCTTTTTCAGCTCCTTCTCCCCCCCTCTTTCTCTTTTCATGCCTCCTCCTCGAGCTCTCTCTTCTCCCTCTCCACATGGGCAAGTTTGTCGGCCATGTACTTTGCAGCGATGACTTTTTGTTTATCAGTTAAGCTGAACCCGGGAGTAAGGATGATCTATGAAGAATCATTGCGCATATGCAAAACAGTTAGAGATTTTTTCCACAAAATTGAGAAAAAGAGAAAGTGCGGTAAGAGGGACCGGCGGGAAGAAAACTTACCAGGAATCTTCTTCAGGGTCTTTTGGTAAACCGGGACGCGAGTCAGTGTTGGAGTCACTTTAAATTTAAACCGGGATTGTACAACCTAGTAGTAGGTTTATCAACAGGGTCATGATCGCCCTTCTCCATGTGGCCCCAGCCAACCTTCGTTTCAACCGGGTTTGCCCCAGAACCTTCACCTGCTACTACGCAAAGCTCAACTAGCTTTTGCGCCTTCTCGTCATCTGACACTTCCTCGGTGGCCTTGGTCTTCTTCTTCTTCTTATTGTTAGTATTCTTCTTGTTCTTTGAAGATTCTGTTGGGAATCGGACGTCACCCGGTTCGGGTCAAACTGACCCGAACACGTTAGATCCGATATGTTATTATAAAATCTCTATTTTATAACTATATAGTTTACACAAAAATATTAATAACCATTAGGGATGGCAACGGGTCGGGTATGGGTCGGGTTTGGCTAATACCATACCCATACCCGGTTATAAAATCTCATACCATACCCGTCCCATTACCCGTCGGGTTTTTGTCGGGTATTACCCGTCGGGTATAGAGCATACCCGTGGGTATCGGGTATACCAGTTGGTATTTGCATGTATATATATATATATATTTTATTTTCTTTTATAGTCTTATGTTTTAAGAAATTGTAAAAAGTAACATATATATTATCATCACCATAATAATCTTTGAAACATTTAATATGTAAATATATATTATAGTATGAATTTTGAAAACTATTTATATATTTCATAGCATATAAATATAAATAATAATGTTATTAGAATATATACTTTAGACGAAAATTTATTCTTCAAATAATGAATCTATTAGAATGAAACATTAATAAAAAAAATAGTTAAGAAAAGATATATATAAAACTTAAAAGTATTCGGTATGTATTTCGGGTAGACGGGTATTTAGTTTCGGGTAATCGGGTCGGGTATCACCTAATACCATACCCGTCCCATACCCGCGAAATATTTGTTTTCCAATACCAAACCCGTCCCATACCCGTCGGGTATCGGGTATACCCGTCCCAAATGCTTCGGGTTTCGGGTATACCCGTCGGGCTCGGGTTTTTTTGCCATCCCTAATAACCATTATTAATTGAGCGGAAGCATGTATATCAAACACAGTATATTTTACAAAACCGAGACGCAATCCCATCCGGTGATCCAAATACAATAACCATGACAAATAATATCTATATATATATATGTATATATATAACACAACCATAGGGTGTTTTGAAAACTACCTTAACAAAACACCAAAGTAAATCGCATGATGGATCTACTACGCTTCACTAGATTGTCAATAATCACCAACTTCGACAACAACCCGAATCACCCAAGACACCTGGTGTAGATTCCTATCGACACAAACAATCAAACACGTGAAATGAGGCACTCAAACAACAAGGCAAGTGGACCGAGCCCACTCGACAACTCACTACCGTGCGTGAGTGTGATGGGCGAGGAGGCACAATCAAATAAAAAATGCATTAGTGGTGATGCGAGAACATTAAACACAATTAAAATCAAGAACGGTCAAATGCATCACAACCTTCGAGTTTGCACCGAGTTTGCTACCTGTTTCCAGGGGCCTGCCAAAGTAAGTTTTGCTGGAACCGGATTCCCGTTTTTGTTTGAATGGTGTATCGCCCATATAACCTTTCGCCAAAGACCATTTGTGTCCACCTTTAACTGCCGCCACAACTTCGCCAATATTGAGATATTAGTATCTTGCAACGATCCAAAACCAAGGCCCCCATATGACAAAGGAGCACTTACTTTTTGCCACGCAACCCAATTTGTTTCGCTTTTCTTGGGACCCTCCCCAAAAAAACACCCGCCTCAGTTTGTCCAAATCTTCTATTACTTTAACTGGAGCTTTAAAAACTGAGAAATTATATGTAGGAAGGGCGTTGAGGACATATTTCAACAATGTTACTCGACCACCATACGACAAGGTCTTCACTTCCAAATAGAAAGTTTATTCCGAAACGCATCTAGTATAGGTTTCCAATGTTTTTACACGTTCATATTCACCCCCACTTGAAGTCCCAAATACTTGAACGTAAAAACCCCCGGTCTACAATTGAGAACCTTAGCCATACGTTGAACTTCATGCCCGTCCACACCCAAACCAAAAGCACTACATTTTCGCAGACTCACCTTAAACCCCGATACTAAATAGAAGCACCTAATGATCCGTTTTAGATTCATGGCGTTCGAAATCGACCACTCACCCAAGAAAACCACATCATCCGCATATAAAAAATGAGAAATAGACAAACCATCCGACCCACATTGAATCCCATGGAATAGACCCACTTCGCAAGCGCGCTTCATTATACCGGTCACTGCCTCCATTGCAATAACAAATAGAAACGAGGAGATTGGATCCCCTTGTCGAAGCCCCCAACTACACCCGAATTCATGAGTTGGAGAACCGTTAATCACGCACCCGAACTCCTGAGTTGGAGAACCCCTAACCTAACCCGTCTCTCACAAGCCTGCCACCACCTCCACCTTCCCACTGTCCACCCATAGCTCCGGAATACACACCAGCTGACCACCAGACCTCTGCAGGAACCCGAATTGCTTATCCCTACTGTTTTTGTTTTAAATAATGATTTCTAGGGTTTTAGTATCTGTTTTGTAAGGATATTGGATTAATGATGGTGATTAGACTCAAATGTGATAATTTTAGGTTTGTGGTGTTTTTGTGAAGGGGTTTGTCGTTTTTTAGTACTAGTAAAATTGCCCGCGCGTTGCGGCGGGTATGTCTTTTTTATCGCCTCGTAGTTGTTATTGTGGAACCAAATTGAGACGGTTTAATTTCAAGGAGTCAACAAATGCCAAATTTCATCATTTAATTTTGACATATTTTCTATTTTTTATTTAATTTAACAAGGATAGATTCAAAGGACTATAAAAGTCAAAGATCCATAAAATTTAAAAAATAATGATAATAAAAAATGTTTATTTGATAGAAAGATCATAACACCACATCCCAAGGGGCGTGATTCTTTTTTTGGCTCAACGTCCCTTGTGAAATTTAATTGCAAAGAACAAACCCACCAAGTCCTAAAGAATGGATGCCTCATAAAGTCAGTTTAGGGGGGTGTGGACACACTTGCGCGAATTTGGGTAACATCAATAAGGGAGAAAGATAAAGGATTATGTATCCGACCAGGGATGGACGTAAACTCGTAAGCTACCGAGGGTAGGGATAATCGTACAGGTCTTATTGTGAAAGAAAAAAGCCGCCCCAACGCAGCGCAGAAAAAAAAAAGCTTTATAGGTTTGTCTTCTGTCTCCGTAACAAATGGTCCATTTATTGATGGGCGAACGACGGGGATTGACCCCGCACGTGGTAGATTCACAATCCACTGCCTTGATCCACTTGGCTACATCCACCACCACCCCTGCATAGGGTTCAGTCTTTATCTACGATTAGATCCTTCTGAACTCCCCTATGACTGCTATCAAAGAGAAGCTTTTTCCTATACTATAATGGCAAATCTATTGTTCCAGAAATGAAGTGAAACAAAGCTTTAAACAAAGAGGTTGTATTTTTCACTTTATTGATTTGACTTCACTTTACTTAAGATTAAAGAGAGGAAACGACAATGTAGTAAAGGTTTAGTAGGCAGCGAGCGAGCAGCAAGCACCTACTCCTATCAAAATGAAAAGAAGCTGAACTTGAATTGAAGAAGCTAGCTTCTATCAAAATTAGGGGTGCTAAACGGGTCGGGTTCTCAGGTTGGTGGGTTCAACCCGACCCAAACCCGAGAAATTTACACAAACCCAAACACGACCCAAACCCAAAAAAATGTGATAAACACACTAACCCGAACACGACTCGTTTTTTAACGGGTTAACCCGAAACCAACCCGTTTGACCTGAAACTTTTTTATTTTCCTACATATTTTAAAATTTATAAGTCAAACCCAAAATTAAATAACATCAAATACTATAATATTTCAAAACCACCACCTCAACCATGTATTATCAAGTGATACTGAAAAGACTAATGCAAAATGTCCATAATAAATGTTAATAAAACCACAATAGATGTAGTTAAATTCAAAAGGTCTCCAGTTTTTGAATTTCTTCACATTCCAATATCTTTAATAGTCACTTTAACACATTTTTGCAAGTGTCTTTTTAGATAGCCGGTCCCATATTTGTTCGAAGCTTTGTATTTGATTCCACATGCTTTGCATTTGCATATAATATCTTCTCCTGGGTTTCCTTCTACCATTTCAAAATAGTTCCGCACAGAACTCATGTTTCTCTTTCTTACGGCTAGAGATGACACCACATAATCATCAACAACAACTCCTTCATTGCTAGCATTCTCCATTCCAAAGACTGCAAAAATGAACAAAAGTTATTAAAATAATGTAGGAAAACAGATTGCAACAAAATTGAAAAAAAGAAAAAAACACTTCACTTAGAATATTGCAGACAAATTGCACAAAAGCGGTTAGATAGTGCAAAAAAAATAACATATACAATACTAAGACTATGTATCGAATTTTATTGAAAAATATTAGGGGATTGCTTAAAGCAACATAATACCATTACATATAACTATATAAGATACTACTCACAAATACAAATTGACTGATAATAAGCGTAAAAGGAGAACAATCAAGTTTCATTTTTAATAAAAAATGTCGTTTTTTACCTAAACCGGTTTAGGAGCGGTTTGATTTAAGACCGGTTAGGGTCAGGTTAGATAAGAAAAATGTGGGAACGATGGGGAACCGGCGATCCTTATAGAACTGGAATCAGACATGGAAATACCGGTCCCGGGTCGGTTTGGGTCGGGTCGCTTCCTCAAACCAGTTTTTTATAGTAGGCACTGCACCGTTATTAAGAGCATCTAGAAATGACTGATCGATATGAGCAAAAATGGGTCCAGTGTGATCCAGTCATAACAACATATATATATCCAACTTGCTTAGGCCTAGTCTTTTCAAAACAAACCTTGTTAAGGCTTCAAGCCTTGATCTAAACTCAGGCCTAATATAGTCCAACTACATATAAAAAAAGGGAAAAAAATATATGAACGTATTGGCAAAGCAAAAGGAAAACTTTGTGGACTTACGATATTACAACAAATAAGTTGTGTATCACAGACCGGAATTTGATCAAGTCACCGGAGTTCATTCTCGTTGTTCAATCTAACAAGAGTGAGGTAGTCTGTATCTAGGAAAAGAGCTCGGATCAATTCTCGAATCTGAAAATTATTAAATACAAAATGGTAAAGGATTTAGTAAAATATGTGAAACAAATAAGACTAAGACCACGCTACATCATAACGGTTGTGAATATACACCATGTGTGTGTTTGTTTCTAAATATTAAACTATTATTAATAAGAAAAGAATCAAATATGTCAACAAATTATGAGTTTAATAAGTCACCTCATTCTTGGCAGCAACATCTCTTACACCACCAGCAACATGCCTCAATGCAAGCTCAGCAACCATTTTGAAACATCTCAACACTAAACAACAATGTTGTGACCAAATTATATTATTGTTATAACTGGCACAAATTAACAACTCTCAAAGAAGGAGAAAAGTAAACAACATACTTGCAATATGGCAAGATCAAAGAATCACAGCTATGTTCACCAAGTATTATATGTGATTGTGTATCAAGAATGAAAGGAATGGGACGCATATGTGTCACACCCTCAAATTTCCACGTGCGGGGTTTTACCGCGAGGCGCGTGACACACCAGGATCTAAGTCAACGGTCACAATAAACGACATCTATATGATAAGAAAACAACGTAAACTACCATTGAGTTTCAAAACCGTTCTAACACAGCGGAAGCAAAATGTATTATTACAACTTAAAAGTAAAACTCAAAGTCTGAAATGTTTAACAAAACATGCATATGATCCCTAGACGCCGTGAGACTCCGTGCGCCTATACTCAATGCTGCTACCTTAGCGACCTGAGAAAACATGCCAAAAAGACGTCAACATATAATGCTGGTGAGTTCACGGGTTTTAAGTTCGTAAACGTTTTCATGTGTAAAGAAATTCCTCATAAAGTGCCAAGTGTGCAAAAGTTCCAAGTAAATAACAAACGTTCCCTTACTACTACGACTGTGTTGCTAAAACCATTACTGACAAACGTTGCTCGAGTTGCTGCCCATGTGCCAAGTGTCAAGTGTCAAGTAGAGACAATATGCACCCGCCCGGCTCCCAACCGTCAGGTGGGGTTCGTCACGCCCGATAGATCTATCCACATTTCCCCCGTTGTGCCCCGCACATTCATGGTTTCAATAGGGACTTAGGTTTCGTCGTATAGTAAATAAGTGCCAAGCGCCAAGTGCCAAATGCCAAGTGTCAATGTTTAAAAGTGTCAGGTGCCAATGTTAAATATGCCAAGTGCCAAACGTGTCACGTTTCTTGAAAGAGTTACATTCCCTAAAGGCTTCATGTTTCTAAAAGTGTTATGTTTCCAAAAGTGGTAAGTTTCATAAGAGTTGCGTTTTCAAATCATAAACGTTGCGTTGTTAAAACGTGTGGCATGCTTCTCCCCCGAGAGAAAAGAGTATAAAAGAGGGGCCGTGAAACTCACCTTAGAGTGCGTCTTCTGATAACTAGAATTCCAACACGTGTATGATAATCCCAACTAATGACAACCTATCAATGAGTTTACATAAGTGTGATGACTATTAACCCGAAGGCTAACTAGTCCCCGATTGTCCAGATCTTGACTACGTGTGTTAAAAAGTGTGTTTAAACGTTAACCGGACATCCCAGACCGACCCGACATCCCGCTGGTGACCTATTACATCAATTAGTCATGCACATAAGTTTAACACATAAGTTTCAAGCATAAAACACTTAGTTTGCATCAAAAATCTCATTCCGGACATCAGATGGTCGAATGTGGTTTTTCCCATTCCCACGTTCGCCCGTTTGAGCCACGTTCGCCCGTTTTTTCCCACGTTCGCCCGTTTTTCCCATGTTTTATTCCACGTTCGCCCATTCGAACCAATTTTATTCCACGTTCGCCCGTTTTCATCAGCATTTTATAAAACACACCAAAACGCATCTAAACGATCCGAAAACATCACGAAACATCACCAATCACAGCAGTCAACTATCATTAACATATTCCTACAAAACCCTACCAATTTTATCCCGAAATCCGTCCGTTTTACAAGTTACCCGAAATAGCAAATTATGGAGATGTCACATCAAACGCATGCAATCTTTACCCAATTAGGAAACATTTTGAAATCAATCAATAATCAACTTAATATACTCAGATTATTATGAACAATAAACCCCCAATCATATCCTTATCACTATCATCATGAACAAGCCCTAGATTTAACCCAAAATCCCCAAAATGGATAAAACATCATCAATAATCAATTGTAACCTATCTCAATCATAAAACATCATCAATAACAGTCCTAGATCATTGTTATAACATCTATACAGCAATCAATCATCAAACAATACATAACATCACATAAAACACCATTAACACATGTTAATTTGTATGAAAACTCATTGTTTATGAATAGGTTTTGTTTAGAAAGATATTAGGAAGGTTTTTATCCATGAAAACATGTTTGAATCAGATCTGGACTCTTGGGGTTTAATGAAAACGAATTGAAATGCTTTAAAAATGATTTAGAATGAAGAACACACCTTAGATCTTTGTGTAGAAGATGTTTGTAGGTTAGATTATAGAAAACAAGGGCAAAAACTCCTTCCCCAATGTTTAAAGTTGCTAGAGAGTGTTTTGAGGCGTTTAGGGTTTGTGAAATGGTGAAAAATGACAAAGTGTGGTATTTATACTATGTCCACATTCGCCCCTTTTACCTGGGCGAATGTACCCTCCTTCGACCCTTTCACAGGGTCGAACGTACCCTGACTTGGTCGAATGAAATTCTTTAAATTCCATATCCCAGGTTCGCCCCTTTTACAAGGGTTGAACCAGGATTATTGTCCACGTTCGCCCATTCGATTGGTCGAACCAGGACTCACGTTTTTCTAGTTTTCCAATTTGTCGTGTTTAACGCATTTTAACGCACCCTAACATACGAGCATGCAACCTTAGTCTATGTTTAACATATTTAAGCACGGATGATTATCTACACATCATTTAAACACATCTAAGCATATAATCCACCATACGACAATTAGTCTACACATACACTTAATTAGTTTAAGTAATTCACCAACAACGGGACTCGTATCGTGTGTGTGTGTGTGTGACTAACCCAATGATCTCCCGAATCATTGAACCCTGGACAATACGGACTGTGTTCCGACTCTACTGACCCCGTCAAGTATGTTTAATAAACGTTTTTCGCTAAGGTAGACTTATGTGTTTATAAAATGTTGACCCAAACATGCCGGGTGTCACATCATCCCCCTGTTGAAAGAATTTTCGTTCCGAAAATTTCCCAAAGTCAAAGAGAACGAAGCGATAAAAAGAAAATTTTTCCCGGTCGTCTCATCAAGAATTTTCGTCCCGAAAATTTCCCGAAGTCAAAGAGAACGAAGCGATAAAAAGAAAAATTTTCCCGGTCGTCACATCATCCCCCTGTTGAAAGGAATCTCGCCCCGAGATTCACTCTTCGACAGTAATGAGTGTCGACCTAACCCAAGTA
The DNA here is from genome assembly GCA_028751855.1 of Ambrosia trifida. Lineage (NCBI taxonomy): Eukaryota > Viridiplantae > Streptophyta > Magnoliopsida > Asterales > Asteraceae > Ambrosia > Ambrosia trifida. The sequence continues at coordinate 27,745,170 of CM054133.1, read as the reverse complement.
ACGTCTCCCAGAACGCAAACGAAGTGATAACCATGAACAAAAGATGATATCAACAGATACGCTATGCCGGGGAACCGCCCTCCCCCAAAGTGAATACAAAAGAATGAATACTCCTGATCGAAGGCCTACTAGAGACTACTGTGATCGGTATAAATGATACACCGGTACCGTCCAAGTAACATCTCCAAAGGACCCACATCAGACCCATGAATGCAAAACGATGACCAAATACCAAACTGAATGCACACAATGAATACGAATCTCCAAACAATGTGAACGAGAATTGTAATTCCAAGATCTTCTCTACCGGGTATCAAACAAACAATCGAGTGCGGAAAACAAGATTGAATGTGAAGAACAAAAGATTAAAAACGATGAAAATGATTATATTGCTGCTTCACCTTGCACACAATCTCTAGGATTGTCTGGTACAAGGTGGTGGCTAAAGAACTACAATGAAAGGTCTAATGAATGTGTAACCCTAACATGAACTTAAACAAAACATTATATAGGGTCCACTAAAGCCTTGGCCCACATGGCCTAACCCAAGTCCATTAACTAAACTAAGCCCAACTAACACAAATATGCTTAATAAAGACAAGCGTAAACCTACTTAAATATAGCCCAACAATATCCCCCTAGGTTTATGCTGTCTTTATCATGGCTTAGTAGGAAGAATCTTCAGATCTTGATCTTCCAATCTTGGGTTCTTTCTTGTTCTCTTGGAGGTAGCTTCACATCTTTAATCATCATCAGCTTTTGCTTGAACATATTGCTAAAATAGAACATGAGAGGAGGATTCTCAGAAGCTCTTTTCTTTGTCAATTTTCTCTTTCAAACAACTTTTCAGGTACTTCTTCATTTGTACTTTCATTGTCAAAAGATTATTAACTTCAGGTTCTTCTGACTCAGGTACATCTTCTCAGTGTGGTGATTCATGCTTGTCAGCAACTGGAACTCTTTCATTATTCATCAACCCCTGTTTCTTGATTTGTATAAATTCTGCAAATTCTCAGAATTTTGTAAGCGAATAATTTATGCAACAGAGGGTCCAGTTTACATGAACACCAAGTACATCAATGTACTTCAATTTTAAAACCTCGAAAACCTGAATTTTGTTTGAGAATCGGTCAAATCCTCAAGAATGGTTAATTTTTATAAAAGAAAACAAACAAATTAAAATAAAAATTCAAACTAATTACATTGCATCTTTTTGTGAGAATCATGTGCAAGAAGATCATATCAGCTTTGTCAAAAAGCAACACACCGTTAGTACATTTGTTTTGGTATACTTATTAAAGTCCCAGAAAGCAATCCAAGACTATTACCAGCATCGTTTATCCACTTAAACAAACATACACACACGTCTTCAAGTCCTTTATTTTTCTTATTTTCTTAACGTGTGTTAGACCAAAATAACTGTGTGTCCCACATCATGACATACCCCCGCGATCAAGGTATGCACAAAGCTTCTTCATAACAGGTGAGTAAATTGCTGACATCTGTATGTTTTACAAGGTAAAGATCATCGGTGATCAGGTCTGCATATATCTGGATGCAACAGAGAGACCGATGGATTCTCGACCAGGGTTAGGGCAAATACCAAATGTTTCGGTATGATCATCGCTTTAGGCTTTTGATTTGTGCCTTTAGCTTGAATTCTCTTTGAGAATTTTGGGTTTTGGCATTTTCCTTATTGCTCTTTTAAGTCGTCCTGACTGTGCCTAGGTCAGCATATATCTGGATGCAGCAGAAGGGCAGCCAGGACATCCCCAGATGTATCAACAATTTAAAGACCTGAAATCTCAGACTTTGGCAATCTATCAACGCAAGATTTAAGACCATAAAATCATACGCCGATGATGTGTTCCCCACAAGTTACACAGTCCTTTATATTTATCATTAATTTTGGACTGAGTTCGTAGTGCAGTTTGCCTGCCAGTACATCATATAATGGAGCTGCAATCACACAGATTTAATTTTCTTTTCGATTTTAATGTGTGACAGTTCAACAGCTGATGTACTATCATTTCTTCTTTTTCGCACCATGAAATCTCATTTTCTGAATTTTCTATTGTTTTTGTATTTTTCTGAGGATATATCCCCCTAAATTTGTGCTTAAAATTGAAAATTTAAAGAACAAATTTACAACCTAAAACTAAGAAAAATCTTTTTGTGTTTTTCTAAGACCATTCTCGAATTAATGACCAAAAAAATTTCAAAATTTTAACGAATCAGGTTTTGAACGTACCTCTCTAGCTGATTTTACCTCCATTATCTCCTTTAAAGGAAACATACTCACTGTTTCAGAAATTAAAATAAAAGTATAACAGAGAGATGTCACCTGTCATGTGCGTGGAACAACTGTTATCAACATACCAGTGGTCGTTGACAATCCTCCTTGGATGTCCCTGCACTAAATGAGGAGATTAGTTAAACATTGGTACCCAGGCCATCGCGGTCCTGGGCACTCCTGAAGTGTCAATGTAAGACACTTCTTTCAAGCACATGTCCTGTTTCTCATTTAGGACTGGTGTAGCTGCCGTCTTTGCTTTCCAGACTTGTTTAGGCTTAGCACACGGTTTTGCTACTTTCGTAGTAGCAGGTTTCGGTTTCTCAGGTTGCTTCGACTTCCGTGGTGGAACAACCTTCCGTTTGCACTTGGCAGCATTCCAGTCTCCATCAGATGGTTTACCTTTGGGATTAGCATTCTTCCTTGCCTTAGGTTTTTCAACCTTCATTGGCTTGGAGTAGTAGTTATCCCTAGGCATAACCTTCTGATGTGGTCGATAATAGGGCACATAAGGACGACTTGTGCAGTTCCTTGCAATGTGACCGGGTCTTCCACAGTTGTAGCATGTCTGCTTCTTTGCATATGAAGCATATCCCGGTCTGTTCGATCCCACTGATGAATGTGAGTGATGGGATCTGTTGGATGATTTGTTTACAGGCTTCTTAAAGTTTTTGCTCTGCTTAGAACATCTTGAACACTCGTGTGAACAAGATTGTGCTTGTGATGATGACTGTCCTTGAGCTTTCTGGTTAACTTCAGGAACCTGTTTAGAAGAGTTAGCACAGGTAGTCTTTCTATGTGGTGGCACATATTTATCAGTCGTGCCATTAACAGATAGCTCAGAAACAGTCTTTTGCACATATGGTATAGCATTTGCAGACAAATTAGACTGTTTCACACAAACACCTGCATTGTTAGTGCAAACAAGATCATCCCCCTCAACCTTAACCTCTACTTTTACTAAATCTGCACATGAAGTAGAAGCATCAGTAATATTCACACATTTAAAATCAGGGATTGTTGGCTTTATCACACCTGTGCCAACAGTCATGGATGAGGGATCCGCACATTCTTGTTTAGTCTCGACTGGCCTTGAGCACACAATTTCTTCAGATTCTGGCACAGTCGAGGGTGTGACATTTGATTCAGCCGAACCACTTGATTCAGATACATGTGGTGACTCTGCTGAATCCCCCGTTGACTCGGCTGCTCTAGAGGACTCACAGCTGGATTCACTCAATTCAACTGATACTGATTTCTCAGATTCGGTTGTTTCGGGTGATTCACATTTGGAGTCACTTTCAGAAGTTGGTGGGGCAGCTGGTTCAACAGTATGTTGTGCCATGTACTTTTCACAGAGATTTTTGAAAGTTTTCATGAAATCAAACTCAAATGGCACATTTGAGTCTGATTGGCCGGTCGGTTCAGTTTGCTCAATTTTCGGTTCAGTTTCAAAAACGGTTTCTTTTAAAACATCATTCAATTTAGTTGTATCATTTGAAACTGGAACTTCATCTCTCTTCACATCAAAAACTCTGTCAATTTCTTTGTTTTTCTCAAAATTTAACGTCTCAGTCTGCTTTGAAACATCTTGAGACTTGACAAATGTTTTTGATGGAGCCTGCTCGTGCTTATGTTGTTTGTTCTTTGGTTTAGAGATTTTTACAGGGACCGATTCAGGTTTGGAGATTTTAACTTGATCCCTCGATGGTCGACTGGTTGGCTCTTCTATTGGAGGACCGTATCCTTTAACAGGCAGAGCCAACAATTCTTCATCTGACATGGGAATTGAGGAATAGTTTTCATTAAAAGGTGGTGGAATTTCCACAAACCCAATTCCCTTATTCCTCACGTCCTTTGGTCTGTACCTTAACTGGGTATTGATCATTTTTTCAACTTTGGGACTGGAACAATCGAACTTTTTAAAATGAAAATCGGCATTTTCAAATTTAGATTTTAAGTCGATCAATTCCGCGGTTAAAGTATCAGACAGTCGTTTGAAGTGTAAATATCGACACTTGTGATCACTCACCTCCTGATGCAAGCGCTTGATATCGAGTTTTTGTTGTTCGACCATTTCTTTATAAGAATTAAATTTCTTTTTAATGTCCCAAGTGGCCATTTTCTCGTATTCAAGCTGCTTGTATGCAGAGAGAGTTTCTTCTCTAAATCCTTTAATTTTTAACCTGCATCGTTCAGTACAACATGATTCAGCTAAAATTTCAGCGTGTACCTCAGATGCGGATGGCATGTGGTCATTCAGTTGTGCCATGAGAGCTTGAGCAGCGTGAGCGGCAGGAGCAGCAGATGTGATAGGAGCATCAGGAATGACAGAAGTGGCGGGAGCAGCAGAAGTGGCGGGAGCCGTAGGAGCAGCAGAATTTGATGAGCATGTTGCAGCAGAGGTGATGTTATCCAATTCTTTGATAAGTGATATTAACTCGTCTGGCGTCATTTTGGACCAACTTGTTTCTGTGATAATCCGATTAACGTTCATAAACCAGCTACATGTTGGCTGATTTGGAATTCTTTTCAATGCGTCCAAAAGAATCTTGTTGACCCAACGATTTGCCATCACGACCTCTGAATTTTTCATTTCTGACAGCAGTTCGGTAAATCTGGCAAGCAGTGCATATATGGTTTCACCATGAATGTAACCGAAATTCTCAAGTCTCTGCTCAAACACCTCACTTTGAGAAGACATTTTAATTTCGAACTGTGATCCCCCAAAAATCTAGACGTTTCACCAAAATTTTAAGACGAGTACCGGGCGTCCAACCGTAGTCAACAGGTCACAACGTATTAGTAACGTCGATTCCCCCAAAAAATTTAAAAATTTTAAGTCTCTCGTGGAAACTTGCACCACAAAAAAATTTGAATCCAATGATATTATATTAGGAATTATGTCCACTGTCGTTTCTTTCTTTTTCGTTCCTTTAGTTCAATGTACTCCACAAAGCCAATTCCCTTTGAACTCTTAACCAAGCACAACAACAACCACCAAATTCATCTCTCACTCTTTCTCACTCTTCGTCCGTCTCTCTGCTCTCTCTCTCTCTATTGAATTAATTTTTCTTCTTCAACAATACACTCCACCAAGTATCCCAAACAATCTGCCCTCTCTCTCTTCAATAAAACACACCAACAACAACATCTCTGCTCTCTCTTAAACTTTATCAATTCACCTCTTCTCTTTCATCTCACAAGACCAACAACTCTTCGTTCACCTTTTCAATTCAAAATCCTTCAACTTTCTCTCACTACAACACTTTATTATTTTTCTTCAACTACAAAACACACTTCCTCTGTTCCTGGTTCAGGTTAAAGTCGGATGGATACGGGTCAAGAAAGGGTGTTCGTCCGGTTGAAGTGTGCGTCCGGGTCGGGTCAGATTTGTTCCACTGAGATTTTGTTTCAGGTTGTGTGGTTCTGTACCCGAGGTGGGTTTTGATCTGGATCAGGTTGCAGTTGGTGGATCGGATGGTGGTGGGTTTGGATCTGGATTGGGTTGTGGTGGTGTTACGAGGTGCAAAGGTGTGTCCGAGTTGGTTGCTTGTGACCGAGTGAGGATCTGTTGTGTCCGAGTTGGTAAGGTGTGTCCGATGTGGAGGTGTTCTGTGTCCGAGCTCAGGTGTGTCCGAGGTGGAACTGGGTGTCCGATGTAGAGCTGTGTCCGATAAGATGGAGAGTGTCCGAGTACCAAGCTTGTGTCCGAGCTCCAGGGAGTGTCCGAGTACCAAGCTTGTGTCCGAGTGACGTGGCGGGTGTCCGAGTGACCAAGCTTGTGTCCGAGTTAAAGCTGTTCTTGAGTGGGGCTGTTTTTAAGGAAGTTTTGATGTTTCCAGTTGAGTATGAATCTTGGTTTTGATGAGTCGCGTGACCTGACCTCCTGTCACCCCTTTTTTAAATAGTCAAAAATTGAATTGATGTTATCGATGCCAGCTTGCAGGTTAATAGGAAAGTATTAATTTTCCTTAACTTCTTGTAACAAACTTGCTTAAAAAACTGCACAAACACATCGTAAACTACAAACAAAGGATTAAAATAAAAATTTAATAAAAATTCAAAATGTTCTTCGCGTTCTTAGTGTTCTTCAAGTTTTTCAGAATTTTTAACAAAATCAAATCTGCCAACAAAACACAAGACACAAAACTAAACTGATTAGTAAAATAAAACTATTGAACGGGATTGAGATTTAAACCTGTTGAACCGGCCAAAACGCGGCAACAAAAATTTCTTCTTTTGATCTTCGAATGATACCAAACCGAGCCTTCGAAAGACTTCTTAGGCTCTGATACCAATTGTAAGTCCAAGATCTTCTCTACCGGGTATCAAACAAACAATCGAGTGCGGAAAACAAGATTGAATGTGAAGAACAAAAGATTAAAAACGATGAAAATGATTATATTGCTGCTTCACCTTGCACACAATCTCTAGGATTGTCTGGTACAAGGTGGTGGCCAAAGAACTACAATGAAAGGTCTAATGAATGTGTAACCCTAACATGAACTTAAACAAAACATTATATAGGGTCCACTAAAGCCTTGGCCCACATGGCCTAACCCAAGTCCATTAACTAAACTAAGCCCAACTAACACAAATATGCTTAATAAAGACAAGCGTAAACCTACTTAAATATAGCCCAACAAGAATGAATACGAGCATAACGAGAATCAAGAAAAGAATACTCACCAGTAACAGTATCAGGATCCTCCTGGTTCTCCCTAGCGCCAATGACGTAAACATGACCACGAGTAGTTCGACAGCCGCCTTCGTTCCCAGCACCACCTGCAGTCCCTTGGTTCAGCTTAGGACAATCCCGCTTGAAGTGCCCAGTCTCCCCACAGTTAAAACACCCATGGTTTCCCCGAGGAGCAGGAGCGGGGACAACCGCTTGAGTCTGTTTCGGCTGCAGATTGACCCTACAATCCTTAGCCAAGTGACCGACTCGCTGACAACGATTACAGCGAAACGCATCGCAACTCCCAACATGGTGACACCCACACGTGTTACACTTCGGACTCTTACCAACATAACCCCCAGTCTTCTGCTCAGATGACGCTCCCACAACGTCCTGCCTCTTAACCTGCTGTTGAGACGACCCAACGTTCTTCCCAACACTCTCCCACTTCCTCTTGTTGTCCGCAGGAGCTTTCACAGCAGCACCCCTCGGAGGTAGAACGCCCTCAGCAACCTTCATGTCGGTCAGCTTGTGAGCTGCCCGAACAGTGGCCAACATAGTAGTGTGATCAGCAGCGGCAACAAGTCCAGGAATCTCCGGCACTAACCCAGCAACGTAGTGCTCAATCCTCCGGTACTCCGGTGTAGCCAAACCGGGGCACATCACAGCCAACTCGTTGTGCCTAGCAGTAAACTCCTCGATCTCCGACCTAACCATCTTCAGATTCCAGAACTCATGCTCCAACTTCATAATCTCGTCCCTCGGGCAATACTCCGCTCGCAACATCTGAACAAACTCGGACCACGGCATAGCATTGGCCTCACCCAGGCCAAGATTCGCAGTGGTGGAGTTCCACCAGGTCAAAGCGTGTCCCTCTAGAGTAGCAGAAGCATACTTGACACGATCAGCGTCAGGACAGTTACACATAGCAAACACGGACTCGATCTTCTCTAGCCACCAGAGCAGACCCACTGCCCCTTCAGTCCCATTGAAGAAATGGGGCATACAGTCCATGAACTTCTTGTAGGTGCACCCAGACTGCACCTGATTAGTATTCCCCAGGGTCTGCTGAGCAGCCTGGAAAGCAGTCAACGCAACGTTCAGCTGCTGCTGCAACATGTGCTCCAACTCTGCCTGAGTCATGGTGATGTTCCCACCACCTCGTCCACCGCCATTGCGACCCCCACCGCCACCACGGCGTCCACCAGCACGTCCACCAGCGCGACCAGACATGTTCTGCCAAACATGAGACAAGACACTCAAAACCACTAACAGATCGAGCTACAAGTGACCAAACGAACTCAGAACATGGTTCCAGCATGACCTTTAGTCCGAACACGAAGTCCACCAAGATTTTCATGCATTTCGATTTATGATTTCGTGTGCACCCGAAATAACAAATCGCTCTACATGGTCCTCTAGGCGTGCTCCTAGCTAGAACTTCAAATCACCCGATACCCACATTCCTAAAAGAAACTGTTATCGCACGAAGATCCCAAAGTGAACAGTCACTCAGGAGTGTACTATGACAAGTACTAGTGCATGATAGTGTGTGTGTAGGCAAGTATGTACATTAGAGCATAGAGGGGAGATATCCAAAACCTGGAAAGATCTCAAGAATGTGCAGAAGCCACCCCAATGTACACTACTGCCAAGTATAAGCGATAAGCCCCTTCATCTTCGAACCCGAAGAAGAAGATAGAACCAAGGTAGGAATAACAGAAGATAGATAATGTGATACTGCGTGATGAGGACACTGACACCCCGACAAGATTAGTATGTTTACCAAATGACACGACTCGTAACTATGTGTGACCGTCTAACGTGTGTGATACTCGGCTATAGACTAGACTCTACATGCAGTCCTAGTTCACTATAACCATTAGCTCTGATACCAATCTGTCACACCCTCAAATTTCCACGTGCGGGTTTTACCGCGAGACGTGTGACAGACCAGGATCTAAGTCAACGGTCACAATAAACGACATCTATATGATAAGAAAACAACGTAAACTACCATTGAGTTTCAAAACCGTTCTAACACAGCGGAAGCAAAATGTATTATTACAACTTAAAAGTAAAACTCAAAGTCTGAAATGTTTAACAAAACATGCATATGATCCCTAGACGCCGTGAGACTCCGTGCGCCTATACTCAATGCTGCTACCTTAGCGACCTGAGAAAACATGCCAAAAAGACGTCAACATATAATGCTGGTGAGTTCACAGGTTTTAAGTTCGTAAACGTTTTCATGTGTAAAGCAACTCCTCATAAAGTGCCAAGTGTGCAAAAGTTCCAAGTAAATAACAAACGTTCCCTTACTACTACGACTGTGTTGCTAAAACCATTACTGACAAACGTTGCTCGAGTTGCTGCCCATGTGCCAAGTGACAAGTGTCAAGTAGAGACAATATGCACCCGCCCGACTCCCAGCCGTCAGGTGGGGTTCGTCACGCCCGATAGATCTATCCACATTTCCCCCGTTGTGCCCCGCACATTCATGGTTTCAATAGGGACTTAGGTTTCGTCGTATAGTAAATAAGTGCCAAGCGCCAAGTGCCAAATGCCAAGTGTCAATGTTTAAAAGTGTCAGGTGCCAATGTTATATATGCCAAGTGCCAAACGTGTCACGTTTCTTGAAAGAGTTACATTCCCAAAAGGCTTCGTGTTTCTAAAAGTGTTATGTTTCCAAAAGTGGTAAGTTTCGTAAGAGTTGCGTTTTCAAATCATAAACGTTGCGTTGTTAAAACGTGTGGCATGCTTCTCCCCCGAGAGAAAAGAGTATAAAAGAGGGGCCGTGAAACTCACCTTAGAGTGCGTCTTCTGATAACTAGAATTCCAACACGTGTATGATAATCCCAACTAATGACAACCTATCAATGAGTTTACATAAGTGTGATGACTATTAACCCGAAGGCTAACTAGTCCCCGATTGTCCAGATCTTGACTACGTGTGTTAAAAAGTGTGTTTAAACGTTAACCGAACATCCCAAACCGACCCGACATCCCGTTGGTGACCTATTACATCAATTAGTCATGCACATAAGTTTAACACATAAGTTTCAAGCATAAAACACTTAGTTTGCATCAAAAATCTCATTCCGGACATCAGATGGTCGAATGTGGTTTTTCCCATTCCCACGTTCGCCCGTTTTTTCCCACGTTCGCTCGTTTTTCCCATGTTTTATTCCACGTTCGCCCATTCGAACCAATTTTATTCCACGTTCGCCCGTTTTCATAAGCATTTTATAAAACGCACCAAAACACATCTAAACGATCCGAAAACACCACGAAACATCACCAATCACAGCAGTCAACTATCATTAACATATTCCTACAAAACCCTACCAATTTTATCCCGAAATCCGTCCGTTTTACAAGTTACCCGAAATAGCAAATTATGGAGATGTCACATCAAACGCATGCAATCTTTACCCAATTAGGAAACTTTTTGAAATCAATCAATAATCAACTTAATATACTCAGATTATTATGAACAATAAACCCCCAATCATATCCTTATCACTATCATCATGAACAAGCCCTAGATTTAACCCAAAATCCCCAAAATGGACAAAACATCATCAATAATCAATTGTAACCTATCTCAATCATAAAACATCATCAATAACAGTCCTAGATCATTGTTATAACATCTATACAGCAATCAATCATCAAATAATACATAACATCACATAAAACACCATTAACACATGTTAATTTGTATGAAAACTCATTGTTTATGAATAGGTTTTGTTTAGAAAGATATTAGGAAGGTTTTTATCCATGAAAACATGTTTGAATCAGATCTGGACTCTTGGGGTTTAATGAAAACGAATTGAAATGCTTTAAAAATGATTTAGAATGAAGAACACACCTTAGATCTTTGTGTAGAAGATGTTTGTAGGTTAGATTATTGAAAACAAGGGCAAAAACTCCTTCCCCAATGTTTAAAGTTGCTAGAGAGTGTTTTGAGGCGTTTAGGGTTTGTGAAATGGTGAAAAATGACAAAGTGTGGTATTTATACTATGTCCACATTCGCCCCTTTTACCTGGGCGAATGTACCCTCCTTCGACCCTTTCACAGGGTCGAACGTACCCTGACTTGGTCGAATGAAATTCTTTAAATTCCATATCCCAGGTTCGCCCCTTTTACAAGGGTCGAACCAGGAGTATTGTCCACGTTCGCCCATTCGATTGGTCGAACCAGGACTCACGTTTTTCTAGTTTTCCAATTTGTCGTGTTTAACGCATTTTAACGCACCCTAACATACGAGCATGCAACCTTAGTCTATGTTTAACATATTTAAGCACGGATGATTATCTACACATCATTTAAACACATCTAAGCATATAATCCACCATACGACAATTAGTCTACACATACACTTAATTAGTTTAAGTAATTCACCAACAACGGGACTCGTATCGTGTGTGTGTGTGTGTGTGACTAACCCAATGATCTCCCGAATCATTGAACCCTGGACAATACGGACTGTGTTCCGACTCTACTGACCCCGTCAAGTATGTTTAATAAACGTTTTTCGCTAAGGTAGACTTATGTGTTTATAAAATGTTGACCCAAACATGCCGGGTGTCACAATATGAATGTTAAGACGTAAGAGAATGTGACATATACACTTCATCAAAGACACTCAAAGGTCTCACGCTTTCAATAAACACAATTAAAACAATTATTCAAGACAATTCAATGGATAATCTATTGGTATGTGGAGGGCTAGATTGGAATAGAATTTTAAGATGTGAGTGAGATAATGATGGTAAAATTACAAACATATCCTCCTAAGTGTCTTAATTGTCACAACTATGCCCATAATACCCTTAAATTTCTTGCTTAAGTATGTTGTACATGTTGCTTTTTAAGTTGTACGGAAATGAAAATGACTATGTTGGCCATCACTCCTCCTTAATAAGATAATATAGAAATATAGATATGTTTTGTAGGATATTAAGATAATGATGACGAATATGTTCAAATGTGTGATGTTTATGTGTTGATTGCAGGTTTATGTTGCTTTTGTGAACGGATTTTGGACGTGTGTTGATATGGCGAGTGGGCGTTATCTGTGGAGAAATCTAGCAATTGTTATGGAATACGTTGCTGGAGTGGAGCTATTCGACAGGATTTGTAATGCAGGGCGTTTCAGTAAGGATGAGGTAATTCTATCATGTCACGCATAGCTTTCTTTAATGTTAAATAATAAGTAACGGATCGGCGACGGCTGTGAAGCCACCGGCAACGGATCGGCGATGTTGTTTCTAGAGAGAGAAACAACCGAGAGAGAGAATGGAGAGGTGATAGAGAGAAGAAAGAGGCATGCAGATGTGCGTGGAAGAAAGAGGTATGAACATGTGTACCCCCTCAAAAGACCACAACACATGTACACATGAAGTTACTAAAATACCCTTCACATGTCAACATATTACATGGGTGGCAAAAATACTATTCAAATGAGTTGGTTTATTATTATTATCTAATTATATAAAACATGAAAAGCTAACAAAAGCGGCTTTGCTATTTATAGAACTCAAAGATGTAATGATATGAACGCATTTAATAATTTCTATTACCTCGGTTTGTTGGAGCAAGTTTGTCATCGGGACTTGAAGCTAGAAAACACATTGATAGACGGAAGCCCTGCTCGCAGATTGAAGATATGTGATTTTGGTTACTCAAACGTTAGCTACAATTTATCCACATAGTCTAGATTTTTTTCTGATATGTAAATTCTCTACTGCAACCTTCTGTGCTACATTCACAGCCAAAATCAACGGTTGGAACCAACTACAATTTTTATTCCAACTTATATAATTTCAAAACTAACTGTAACCTTTTATTTTGATAGTGTTGCATTGCATGAATGTCATGTGGTTGAATGTTGATCCGTATGACTGAGTTTACGTTTGGTATGTTTTCTTCTATTATCATTTTTTATTAAGTCATATTAGATTTTTCAAACACCGGGACCTTCCCGGGTAATCAGCTACTCAGCTAGTTAAACATATCGAATTAAACATATTTGTTTCAACCTCAGATTTAAATGTTTAAATATCGCTACTGAATGTTGTATTATATAATTTCAAGGTATGTAGTAGTTTTTTTCTTAAATAAATAAATTATCTTATAAAGCTTAAAACCATCCATTTTATATATAGAGTCATAGAGAGGTAAAAATACTGATCATCATTGGGCCTGGGTATCAAAAGGGCTGTGATCGCCAGTAGTTCGGTAATCAATCGGTGCTTTGGTAATTTAAGACTTGGGCCTGGGTTTCATCTGCATTCCAAATCGGTTTGGGTCCCCGGTTCAATTCATTTTTGTTGTTTGCTCATGAGTCATGAGTTTGGTTTTGGTTTATGTTTTTGTAATCAAGTTCATCGACTTGGTAGTCTTATTTATGGATTTAGTAAACCGGTTCATTGAAATCATGGCAAACCTATTACTCACACAAATTCGATCCGAACCCGGTCGATCCTCCCAAACCGAGCAACTTGAGACCGACCCACTCTTGAATGGTCCAGTCCGGTTCCGGTTTGGATTTGATCAAATGCACACTCCTAGTTTTGGCCGCGAAGGCGCTAAATACGTTGAGTGTACAAAACATACAATATCATCTCTTTGGCAAAACATATACTACATAATATTACTTACAAATTGACTCCAAACACATGAATTAATTTCACCAAAAGCAAGACCAAACCAAAGAATTGTAGAGAAAATGCATAGGATATATAATCATATATATTGGTTATTAACCCATGAGAGAACCCAAACTAGTCTTACCATGCTTATTCTTCACTTGATGCAACCATCCAAACCCTTTGAGAGCTTTTGAAATCTTCATAAGGTTAGGTCTCCCCATTCCCAAACTCATCTTCCTTGTGGAGAACTTCAATGCTTGTAAGCAACACAAATGCCCATTACTCATCTCTTCTCCTTCATCATCAACATCTTCATCTTCTTCTACATCATTAAAGCTCTCTATTCCGCCATCGTTGTTGTTGTTGTTGTTCATGATCATCATTTCATTTCGGTTCTTTTCATTATCGGTTTCGTAAGCTTCCCATAATGAATCCATACCTTCTTCACCTCCTTGTGAATTATACCGCTCCTCAAATAGCTTACACGCTAACGTCCTCCTCCATTCCTTCTCCTCCTTCATCAATCCATGACTCTTGAAATTACTCGACGAATTCGACCTCCATGAACTCAATCCAACTGTATTCTGACTCTCTTTACCGTTATAGCTAACAACTCTTCTCACCAGACCTGCATCTGCTTTTCCTAATTCGCCTACAACTTCATCCAAATCCGTTTCGCTTTCAGTAGCCGTTGTAAAATCCTCAAACCTGTCCAATTCTTCTATCAATTTCTCCATAACTTCAACATTTTTTAATTGTTCCACATATGAATTGGTAACCGTAGCATCAATTCTTCGGCCGCTGTGAATGAAAATATCTTGAAGCTTCTCCACACCTAGTTTTTCACACGTGTTAACCGCATTGTCATTTCTCCAGCTACCATTAACATCAATTCTTCGGCCGCTTTGAATGAAAATATCTTGAAGCTTCTCCACACCTAGTTTTTCACACGTGTTAACCGCATTATCATTTCTCCAGCTACCATTAACATCAATTCTTCGGCCGCTTTGAATGAAAATATCTTGAAGCTTCTCCACGCTTAGTTTTTCACACGTGTTAACCGCATTGTCATTTCTCCAGCTACCATTAACATCAATTCTTCGGCCGCTTTGAATGAAAATATCTTGAAGCTTCTCCACGCCTAGTTTTTCACACGTGTTAACCGCGTTGTCATTTCTGCAGCCACCATTAACATAACTGTCTAGCGCCTTCTCCACGCATAACTTATCATTATCTACATCATTATCCGCATCTTCATCATCAAAATCTAAACAGTTAGCTCTATCAACCGAATGCTCGATAACCTTCTTCATCGTTAAAGACATTTCTTCAACTCCTACATCACAAACCAACGTACCATCAAACACGATTTTATAAATCTCAAAATCATCAAACGTTAGACCGATTTCGTATCCATTAACCTCATCTTTGCTCAACTTGAGTTCGTTGATGACAGTTTGAAGGATTCCGAGTTCCGGGTCAGTTAAGTTATGGCAGAATGAGGTGGTGGTGGTGAGGATGAGGGAGAGAAAGACAGTGATGAAGAACAAAGGAGAGATGAAGGAGAAGAGTTTGATTAAATAGCGAGAGAAGAAGATGAAATAAGAGAAGTATAGAGGGTAAGATATTATGATGGAACAAAGGAGAGATACATCATGGAGGAATATGTATGTGATTAGTTGAAGATTAACGTTTGTTTTAAAACATGATGATGAGAGATGGAAGGTATCGGCCATTGTTTTATGGTTTTGATCAGCTTTTAATAAAGACAAAAATGGGTGTTGGAGAAGATGACATTTGGGAGTGGGTGAGGTTTCAGTTGTGGTCTTCTGGTTTGTCTGCTTGACTTTTATTGTTGCAATATGTTTATGAGTTATGACAAAACTTTTCGGTTAGTAAATGAATTGATTTATTATTTTTAACTTTACAATTAATTAATTAATGGGAATATTTTATAGAATAGTAATCAAGTTTTACTAGTGTTCTAATTAGATCACTTATAAAAATATTTGTGCTAATTAAGTCATTAAAGTTTATTTTATGTTCTAATCCTATATAGTTTACCTGAAAGGCAGGTATAATATCTATAATTGAAACATTAAAGTAAACTTCAGTGACCTGATTAGAATATCAAAGTAAAGTTGACTTATCTAATTGGAAAAAAAATGTTTTGTAAAAATTGTGAATATTTAAAAAAAATGCAAAAGTTTTAAAAGTGTTTATATTTTTAATTTTTTTTAATTTTTTATATTTTTTAATTATAGAAATTGCGAAAAAAAATGTTTAATAGAAATTGATGACCTTCTAAATGGGTAAAATATCTATGATTAGAAATTAAAATAACTTTAGTTATCTAATTAAAATAACCTAGTTACCTAAAACTAGGTTACTATTTAGCAAAGTTACCCCTTAATTAATCCAATAATTGGAATTTAAGCCATGTATTATAAAGTTGTTTACGAGAACCATAAACAAAATAATTAATTATTCTGAATAGTTTTAACCATATAGTCAAATCTAATATAAAGTGATAAAATACGTGTACTATAAAACAAATATATGCCATTTTTTAAACAGGATCAAATGAATGTTTCAAGCAATTGATTTAGGTGAACTGAAGACGATGGAATTCTGAGGGTTGCTTGTTTAATTTATAGGCTGAGGGATCGAATTAAATTTAGAGATAGATTCGGTTTAAACAATTGGGGATAAACACAAATTAACCGACATAATGTTGTTGTTATCGCTTAATTCACACCAGTTAGAGCCGTTTTAAGGGAAAGTAAAGATTAAAATGGCATTAAAAGGGGTTAACCATTACACATTTTTTGAAGGGGCATTATGATGATAATGTGGCGAAACATGCGTCTTATGAGGCATTAACCATTACCCATGGTCTCACTATCAATTAACAAACTATAGGCCCTCACCCTTTGATGGAGTGGTAGAGAGGAAATCCTCTTTTAAAAGAGATTGGGTGTTTAAATCCAAGTACATGGAAAAAAAAAAGGGTGTAAACAAACAGGAGAGGAAATTAGCAAAAAATTAACAAACTATAGCTTTTGGTAATCTTGGACTTACAGAGTAAGTGGTGAATTCTGAATAGTTCAAGAGCGGAAAATTAGTTTTAAATCTACAAAATAATATAGAGGAAGAAAACTAAAAACCAAAGGTAATAAAATGTGTATGTTAAAACTTTGTAGATAACCTTTAGTAATATCTAAACATGTTTTTATTTAAGTTAATAACTTATACAGTATCCTAAATCTAGGAAGTGTACAAAGATACATTGGATCACAAAATATAACAAAATCCCGAGCAAAATACAACACTATGCCGAACAATATAAAACAATGTCGAGGAAAAAAAGATGCAATGAATCGAAAATAAAAAAGACACAACGACAAAAGAAACACAATGATAAATAAAAAGACATTAATCATTTGAAACAAAATTCTAAAATCTACAAGCTAAACATCAAAAAGCAAAAACCTAAAATCTAAGATCATAGAGTTTGATGAGACGGTTCTAATGCTGCTAGAATAAGTTCAATCGGAGTCCATTGATATCTTTGCTACCAGTGGCGAAGCTTGGTTCTTGAATCGGTGGGGGTCGGACTCAATTTTTTTCGATCGGTATTGACCGGAAGATCAAGTCGGTGGGGGCCGGATTCAACCTGGACTCAATTTACCTACGAAAAACCGCAAAAATCCACTACTGCGCTAAAAATCGGTGGAGGGCGGGCCCCCTCAGGCCCTAAAAAAGTTACGCCCCTATTTGCTACGACTTCCTAGTTTTAGGAGACTTGGTATTATGCCTTTTTATAATATCAATAAACTTATACGTATAACATTTTATTAGTCAGAGCGTTTAAGTTAAGTAGTTTATCTAATTGTCATGTTCCGACGGACCAGTTTGACACAAGTTGTATTATCGAGCCCAAAACGGTTTTTTTCTTTGGCTCGTGTCAGAACTTGAATCTGAATACACACATATATTAGCTTCATCGTACTAAACACAAGGGAGTTAAGAAAGACAGTTCAAGCCTTCATGGCCTTTGAAAATATATCATTATGGACAAGAAATTCCCACCCACCACCATTAATATCACAATAATACGACTATCATTGTGACCTTTTTCCCAACACTTTTTATCATAATAAAACATTAATACACTTTAATCCTTGATATTGATATCACAACCTAATCCTTTAAAAGTTTTCTGCATTGCTTAACAAGTAAAAACAATCTGTAGAAGCACGTGTTAAAAGGTTAAGACTCATTAAGAGACGGCAACGAACCCTAAACCTATTCAGGGTGTTATGAGACATGTATTCAAGTACTGGATTGATTTTAGAAATTTCATCGGGTAGATATGGTTTTAGGGGATACTTGACCTCATTAATTACTTGAAATACACATAAGGGTTTGCACAATGCAGTTTCTAGTTTATTTATCTTAAAAAAATCTAGAAAAAAGTAAACATTGGCGCAACTCTTAAGGGGTGGGGAGGGGCAGCCGACCCACCTCCCCCCCCCCCCCCCCCCCCCGGTCGAATTTCGCTCAGAAGTTTCGATTATATAGTATTCGTATAGAATTTTTTTTGGTGTATAAGGTTTCGACTCCCGAAACTGGTTTTCGACCCTCCGAAGTTTCGGCTCAAGCTTCGCCACTGCCAGTAAACATTGTATTTTTATTTTTCCTTGGGTGACGTATCAACTTTTAGGTCACTTTTATGGATTTCCAATTTGCTAGTTTATTAAAATTGGAAGGATAAGTTATGTCTTTGAGAATCCAAACAAACAAATTAGCAGGGCATGCCCAATTGGTAATTGTTTACGATTTTAATATTTTTAGGGATTGATTTTTCTACTCGCATAGGGCCCTTGAATTATCAGGGACAACACTAACAATTAGTATTGTTATTTTTACACTTAGCACATAAATCTAATCGTATTTGATCATAACATTATATATATCGGGTTAAGATCATGAGAAAGCTCTCCTTCATAAGAAAACTCAAAACACTCAATATCCATGTGTATATAATGGGTATATACAATATATTGTATATTGCATATACGGGGTATATATTGCATATATGTAATATGATATAGGTAAAGGTTCGGGTACAAAGGTTATATTTCATGAGAAGTGTGAGAAGGAATAAGAATTGACATGTAGACTTTATGTTTTGGATTTAGGCATGTTTGGGTTGTTTTTGCTATAAAAACACGAAACACGACAATTTAAAACAAAATACGATATATTATAGACATGGAATTTAAACAACACAACTAAAACATACAGCCAAAACACAATAATTTAAACACATGTTCTTGACATAGTGTTTTAAGTTTTAAGCCGAAAATAAATTGTTTTTTGTGTTTTTTAAGTATTATGTTTGGTATTATTTTAGCCTATACGATCTAAAACATAATTACTAAGTCTAAAAAATGTTGTCTACGTATTAATTTTTAATCATTCTGACACTTCTCCCGAAATATATCTTTGTATGCTAACCTCACCCATATGATATAAGTATGAAGTTTTTTTTTAATACTTTTCATGATTAAACATATATAATCATGAAAAGTATTAAAAAACTTCATACTTATATCATATGTGTGTGAGAGATTAGGATCATGTGAGAACTACTTGAGGATTAAGAAATCGAGAATCATTACGGACCACTCATTTTGCTAAACACTTTTTTTTGCTTAATTGCACATTTTCCAAGGTTTTGTTTTTTTAATTTCATATATACACATGTGTATACATTTCTAAATCTAAAAAATAAATATTGTATATATGTGTTCTAATATGTAGAATTGATTGCGCATATGTATATAAAAGAAGATATGGTTCTAAACATGTTTTGTACGTATATGTTTGAAAAATTAGTCATGCCTCAAAAAGTAAGTGGTCGAGATTCGTTCTCACGATTCTTAATTGGTAATGTTCTCAAATTAACTCTTCTCAATATACAACAAGAACATAATTAGAATCTTGGTTTTTAAAGCAAGAGACAGTGGGAAACAACCTCAAGACGTTGGTTGAATCGGTGGGTCGGTGTTACCTTACATCAAAATCGATCAAAATTAGGGTGTGGAGTCTTATACATAGAAATGACCAAAAACATAAAAGAGATTATGAATGTTTTACTTAATGGTCATGTTGATATGTAAAAGGATGACATAGACTTTTTATTGTACATAAAGTTTATTTGGTTATACATCAATAAAAGCTCCTATACGTGAAGCTCTAGCCTAGCCTCTTGGCTTTCAAGGCCTAACCGTCACAGAGCACCTTGCGCTTTTAAAAGCAAGGCCAGGATCAAAAAATCCAAATTGCCATCGCACAAGTACTTTGATAACATACGACATTAGAAAACACATGACAATTGTAGATGCTGAGCTACAATATACACAAACAAAAACATAAGATTGGTATAATTGTTAAAGATACTTAGACCATGCGTAGTGGGGGGCTTTATATATAAAGCCCCCCTTTCTGATTGGTCTACGTGGCTGCTGAGTCAGCATGGAGAGATAAAGTGAAAAAGGGGTGTAGTGGTAGGGGCTTTATTTATAAAGCCCCAATTAATATTTTATTTTAACTTTTAAATTAATTTAACTTTTAAATTAATATTTTATTTATAAAGGCCTAACCGTCACAGAGCACCCTGCGCTTTTAAAAGCAAGGCCAGGATCAAAAAATCCAAATTGCCATCGCACAAGTACTTTGATAACATACGACATTAGAAAACACATGACAATTGTAGATGCTGAGCTACAATATACACAAACAAAAACATAAGATTGGTATAATTGTTAAAGATACTTAGACCATGCGTAGTGGGGGGCTTTATATATAAAGCCCCCCTTTCTGATTGGTCTACGTGGCTGCTGAGTCAGCATAGAGAGATAAAGTGAAAAAGGGGTGTAGTGGTAGGGGCTTTATTTATAAAGCCCCAATTAATATTTTATTTTAACTTTTAAATTAAAATAATAATAAAATAGAGAGAGAGTGTGAGATGGCAAAAATTGATTGGAGGGGGCACATGTTATCCGGCGTTATATTAATAAAGCCCAACTTGATTTTGGTAAAATAGAGCCCCCTGTTTTGGTGTTGGGGGCGTTATTTTTTTTTTTTTCCATCAATATAGAGCCCCACTACGGAGGGTCTTATTAAATTATTTCATATTCATAAAGGGTGCATCGGTGTTCATAGAACCCGTACATGAAGGAAGAAAAGGTGTTCTAATTAAATCATGACATAAGAAACGCTTTTTTTTGGGTAACGTAAGAATGCGATAAACTTAGGGCTCAGAATTCACATGAATTTTTATGGCTCCGGTTATTTAGACAACTAGGGTTTTTATTTGCACAATCCCTCCACGGGTCGTCGAGGCCTGGACGGCCCGTGGAGGGTCAAACAGGCAAAAGGACGGGTCGTCCAGGCCCAGACGGCCCGTCTAAAGGCTTAAACCCTAAAACAGACGGCCCGTTGGGGCCTCGACGACCCGTGGACTAGCATCCAAATCCAAAACAATCATTGGCAATGATTAGGTGATGATTATTTGGTTTTTTTATAAGTGTAGTGTAGATGTTTAAAATGGGTTTGAATGTTTGGTTTTTATAAATGTTTGGTTTTTTATAAATGTTTGGTTTTTTATAAATGTAATTTTTTTATTTGTATAATATGATCTTTTTTATATAATTGTGTATATGAATATGAACGAATGTCGTTTATGTTGCCGAACTAAACAAAACCCAAGATACGAACAATAAAGCATAAATAAGCATAATATTCCAAAAATTTACATAAAACTAAGAGTTCAAATGTACAACCAAGAATATAACCCACCCGTCTAACCCGACCCACCCGGCTGATCCGACCCACCCGGCTGATCCGACCCACCCGACTGACTGGTGGACACCCCACCATGCTGACTGCTGGACGCCCAACCCGGAAGTGGACGCGGCTCCAAACCAGCTTCCCGTCGTCTCTCATTCTCGCTCTCTAACAGCCACCGCATGTCACCCCGCAACGACCCCAACTGATCCAGGATCTGCTGAAGTACCTGGGTCGTGCTATCATGTAACCTGACAGCATGATAAACGCGGCCAGGACGCTGTCGCTCATCAACGGGAACATCTGGCATCTCTACATCCACCGGTGGGTCGCCGTCGGCAACATGTGGCATCTGGACCTCAGGGGCATTCGGCCCATCGAGATGTACCAGCGGCTGTGGCACAAAATGCTGGCCACGGTCGCCAGCATGTCCGAAAGCACGCTGGTAATAAGCGGGTGGGTTGCTGCGAGGGACCCGTGCTGCCACCTTCATCTGCGTCATAGTCTTAATATTTAACGGCCTGAAATGCAAAACAACAATAATAATATTAAATAATAATATATAAAATTAAATAATAATAATAAATAATAATAATAATATTAAATTATAATATATAATAATAATCTTACTTGGGCCTCATCGGAGCTGGTAAGTTGTTCTCCTCAGCATGCGTCCACAATTCGCCCGGGCAAAGACGCAGCGCGATGGCGGTGACGATCCCACCAATCGGAATCTCCCCCGCCGGGTTCCTATGAGGGTAGGTCGCGATGTACTCGGCAAAGCACCTGTGTAGCGCAACCGGCCTACGGCTCAAGATGCAGTAAAGGTAGAAAAGGTCAATCTGCTGGACCCTTTCGTTACAGTTACACCGTCCGGCAATCGACCAGGTAACCAAACGGTGTATGTAACGGATCACAGGGTCCCGGATGTTGCTGGCCCTATCCATCCTGCACAGAATAATAATAACATTATAAAAATTTCGGCAGAGTTTTCTCTGTTTTTGTACGAACCAGACAACACAAGTCGTCTACAAAATCCAAAAACAAACAACCTAAACTAACTAAATAACAATAATAATTAACTAACTAAGCGAACTAAATAACAATAATAATAACGAACTAAATGAACTAAATAACAATAATAATACCTCTCGCCCTCCTCCCCATACACTCGACCACCGATAGTGGGCCACCAGGCCATCAGCATGTCGTCTGGCAAGGTCGTCAAGGCCGTGGTGTATCCTGGACAAGCTCCTCCTCTCTGTACCAGCAGCAAGTTGTAGCCCACTGGTCCATCGTATATGCGTAGAGGTATCCGAATAATCGGAACTGTACCTCAGGCTCAGGCTCGCCGTCAGGACCTACTGGAGGCTCAACACCTGCTGGATGCGGCGCGTAGCGGAATGTCGAGATGAACTCGATCGTCAGTGGCCGATACGCATCATTGTCGAGGTCAGCTAACATCCGCCCCCAAGGGCTGTCGTCTGGGATCCACTCCTCAAACCTGTCCTCTGCACCGATCGCGCGTAATGCGGACCAGTCAACACTGCGCGATCCGTGTATCGGATGCAGCTCCATATGACCCCAGCGCGCGATCTCGTAGTCGTCGTTATCGTGCCTGTACGGCCAATCTCTCATATCGCCCAGTGCAAGAGGATTCCCGTCCGCAGGCTGGTTACGGCGTCTTCTGTTGTTTCTATTTGCCATATCTGCAAAACAAAAACAAAACACTTTAGGCGCGCGTTTATATTAAAAGGAACTAAACAAACACAAGAACAATAACACTTTGTGCACGCCTTTATATTAAAACACAAGTCGCCTAAACACAAACGCGCGCCTTTATGTTTAGGCGCGCGTTTAGGTTTAGGCGCCTAAACACAAACGCGCGCCTAAACATAAAGGCGCGCGTTTGTGTTTAGGCGCCTAAACCTAATCGCGCGCCTAAACATAAAGGCGCGCGTTTGTGTTTAGGCGCCTAAACCTAAACGCGCGCCTAAACATAAAGGCGCGCGTTTGTGTTTAGGCGCGCCTTTTACGCCAACCAACCACCACTGACCACCACTGCCCACTGCCCACCACCACCATCCCCCTCACCACCACTGACCACCCCTCCCCACCACAGCCCACCACCACCATCCCCTCACCACCACAGCCACCACCACCATCCCCCTCACCACCACTGACCACCCCTCCCCACCACAGCCCCACCACCACAGCAACACCACCACCATCTCCCTCACCCCACCCGCCACCAACCACAACCCTCACCCACAAAATAAAAACCCTAACAATAATAATAATAACAATAATAATAATAATACCTGTTGTAGAGAGAGAGAGAGGTTGACGGAGGAGGTGGAGGAGGACGGTGGTGGTGGAGGACGACGGTGGAGGTGGAGGAGGAGGGTGGATGAGGTGGGAGGTGGGAGACGAGAGAGAAAGAGGAGGGAGGTGGAGGTGGGAGACGAGAGAGAAAGAGGGGAGAGGTGGATGAGAGAGGGAGGTGGAGGTGGTGGGTGGTGGTGGAGGTGTGGTTGTGGTGGTTTGAGAGGACGAGAGAGAGAGTAAAGAGGGAAATGAAATGTTTGAACCCGTCCCTGGTTTTGGGGGGTTTTTTGGGTTTCACCACGGGCCGTCCAGGCCTCGACGGTCCGTGGTGTTTTAATTTTTTTTAATTTAAAAATAGAGGAAGCTTCCCTTGGAAGCTTTGTGTTTGAGACGGGCCGTTGAGGCCTGGACGGACCGTGGTGAAAGATAAAGGACGGGTCGTGGAGCCTCAACGAGCCAATAGTTTTGGGGATTTTTGGGTTTCACCACGGGCCGTCCGGGCCTCGACGGTCCGTGGTGGTCCACCAGGGACAGCCCATAAAGGCTTGGACGGGCCGTCTTGGCCAATTTTTTTGCCTTGGACGGCCCATTAAGGCCTGGACGACCCTTATGTTTTTTTTTTTTAAATTTTTAGTGTATTTTATATATTTTAAGCTTGGTATTTGTATTTTTTATAAAAAAAAAAGGGAGTATATTTTTATAATAAGTATAAATGAACACATACAACAAATTTTTTCGTTCGTCCGGTCCGGTAACATACGATAAGTTAAGTTAAGTCGAAGTATTGAGGTGATGGAACATCAACCCTTTGTATACGGTCGTCATATACCGTCTCCCACTCACTTGCCTCTTCATATCGCCACTTACGCCATGACGGATTCAGTTTTGGCATTGGGGCGCCTTCTGCAAACTCAATCTTGATGAAATGATTTTTGTTAACAAAAGCAAACGATACGAACGCATGTTCTTCAACGCTGTGTGGACCATCGAACATAGGGAAGTACGTCTCACTTTGATCATACGGAGAGAGAAATTGAACAACCACCCTAAATTTCTGAGCAATCAGTAATCCTGAGGCGGGCATCTCCATCCATTGGTCGCGCGTTGCTGGTCCCACTCCAATGTGATCGAATGAGTTGGAGACTCTGTCGTAAGTATCGTAATCTACTTCGTTTAAAATTGGCCTCCACCGGTCTTCATTCTCGACGATCTCCTCCTTAAGCTGTGTGCGGATGAAGTACCACATATCCTGTTGCCACCCTAAGCACACAGCTACGGATCGAAACCCACAGTGACCGTCTCCATGGACATCCCGAATGTCTGTAATGTATCTATGATATGCAGGTGGAAGCCATTTCTTAAACCTTTCGATCTCCAGTTTGTACCTGTACCCATCAAAAAGTGAGATTTAATATGTGTATAAATATGTATGCATGTGTGAATTTATATATTAGTAGTTTGTACCTATCCCTTTCCAACAGTGGAAAATCTTCATCGTAAACAATCGGTTTGTCCCTTGATTGTTTACCTCTTCTAGAAGGCTTTTTGCCCTACGTTGAAAAAATTATATAACAACAACAACAACAACAACAACAATAATAATAATAATAATAATAATACTAACCGCAGCCTTATCTTCCTTTTTTTCCTTTTCACTTGTTGTTGGCCGACCCCGAGTATCGGTTTGTACCTCAGGAGGTTTATGTTTAGTCATAATCGGATTCAACACCTCCTTCATCTTCTGCAACATGCTTTTTTTCACTTGCACCGGTTGCGACCTTAGTTGCTCAGCGAATGCATTCATTTCGTGCTGAAAGTCAAACTCGGGATTCTCAGCTACTTCTGGCATAAAGTCAAGTCGTGTCCAGAAGACGTCGATATCAGCCAGTGACACTCGTGTATCTGATATATATATTCAATCACAACAACAACAATCAATAATTTTATAAAAATTTGGCAGAGTTTCCTCTGTTTTTGTACGAATCAGACAACACAAGTCGTCTACAAAACGCTTCAAACATTTATAAATTTGACTATTATATCCTAAAAAAAAATAATAAGTCTAAAAAATGATGTTACCTTTCGTATCATACAATTGCAATTGACAGGAACATGGCAATCCATAAGTCTTCTTGAGTCGGTGTTCACAAGACCTCTTTTGTTCCATATAATAATTTATCTTGTTGACCCCTCCGAGCATCAAATTAAGCGCTAGATGGGAAACCCTACCGATTACGTCTTGAAACAACGGTAGTTCATGTTTCCACATTCTTGTTGATCGGCTGTGTTCGAAGGAGTGCTTTATCGCTACGCGCCGTGACTCCATAACTTTGTCTATTTCCATCACAAGCGCGTGGAGCGAGCTGTTCGGGCCTTTTATGTACCTCTTAATCAGAGCATGCTGACTCTCGACCCTGTTGGTCGTAGTCTGACCGAACGTAAGGTTTTCATTTGCCCATGCTTCCACAAACATTTCTTTATAATCTCGGAGCCAAACTGACTCCATGTAGTCATAAACCTCTGTAAAAAACAGAATAGTGATGTCAATACAGAAAATATGTACGCTTGTAAAGCAAAATAAAAAATAAAATATATACCCGTTCGATCCTGCCCCCAAAGTCGTCTGTAGAGCGCTTCAAGATTGAATTCGTAAGCCTCTTCGTCAGGAGATTTACACAGTCGACCAAAATACTGCAAAAATATTTCCCATTCTTCTTTTGGAAATCCTGCTTTATGATATTTTGCAATATTTCGTTGAATATGATACCTGCAAAACAACAACAATAATATTAATAATAATAATAATAATAATAATAATAATAATAATAATAATAATTCGTTGAATATGACACCTGCAAAGCAATTTCGTAGCATCCGGGAAAATTGTAGCACATGCACTCATCAGAGCCAGATCTCTATCTGTAACAATTACACGTGGCTCCATACTCTCCTCCAGCAAATCTTTGAGCCTCTCAAGCACCCATATGTAGTTACTCGTTTTCTCTTTAACGATAAATGCATGGGCGATACAAAACGACTGGTTTGTCGACGTCATACCCACAATTTGAACAAACGGGATTCTGTACTCGTTCGTTTTGTAGGTGGCGTCGATCAGCATCACATGTGGGAAGGCACGCCAGAGATTGTACGAGACCCGGTGTGAAAAGAAAATATTCTCAACAGCATCTGTCTCTGGATTCTGCTTGGTGAAATAAGTAAATTTCTTTTCAACCAGGATACTCTCGAGTATCTGCATAACAATAATAATAACAATATTTAATATTTAACAACAACAAAATTAATAATAGTCTATGACAATAATAGTAATTAATAATAATACCTGCATTGGGGTTTTATCGCCGTAAATTCTATGTTTAATCTTGCTCACTGTATTGTGTATGTCTCGTAGAATACATATATTATTCGGGTTTTGTGCTCTGATGGCCAAATGTATGTTTGCCGGTTCCAGGCCTTGAAAATAAAGCGTTTCCACCATTTCTTCTTCTTGTGGTGTCAGCCGCCTAGCAAAAGCGTGACCCTCAACATGTATAAAAGGGTCGTGGTTATGATTCGCGTGTTTAACCTCCAACTTCCAACCCTCTTTGCGTAGCCTCCCTATTAACATAAATGGACATTTAATCTTTTTGCTACCCGTAGACCTTACTGTGGCTGTAGTATGGTATTCGCCAGCACGGTCGCATCTCAGGTCTATCCTAATTTTTCTTGCATTATTTCCACTGCCTTTTGAAACAGAACGTCCTGTCACTAGGACGTAACCGCTAGCAAGGGCTCTATCGTAAGCCCATTGTTTCATCTCTTCAACAGACCCGAATACCTGAAAATTTATACAAGAGTCTAGTCTAAATTCATACTACTCTAAATTATATACTGCTGTAAAGATATACTGGTGTAAATAAATAAACGCACCTGCTCGGTTTCATACGAAACATCCGGGTTAGGTTCAACTTTTATGTTAACATCTTCATAAGCATCTTCCTGGTTGTCATCATTCGGGTTAGAGCCGTTATAATCTTCCTCTAAGTCCTTAGCACGATTCCCGCGCGAATGGTAACTCTCGTACGTGTACTGCGGGTAGCTTGGTGGCACGAAAAATGACTCCTGTTCCTCTACATATTCCTCGTTGAGATCGGGCAGCATGTTCCCGTCATTACCACGAACCCCGGATTTAACCTCCTCTTCACCAACTTGAACCTCGGGTTCATACCCTACGCTTTCAGAGACGTAAGACTCGTTCTCAGACAGGTCAACGGTTGTAAAGCTTTGTAAATATGTCATCGTGAGACCGGGAAGTCGAAATGGGTCGAGGGTTTTGGTGGTGGTGATGTTTTAAGGTTTGGTTCAAATGGGGAAGAAGCTGATCGTGTAATGGTTAAATCTGGAAATCTCAACGGGCCGTCGAGGCCTAGATGGGCCGCCTAGGGATTAAATGCCCTAACCTAACACATTTCTACGGGCCGTCGGGGCCTGGACGGCCCGTCCTAATGCACCTTTTTCAGACTTTTCAGTCTGAACTGCCTGCTTTTGCAGGAGTTCAAACTGATCACCTCGTACATCGTACTTCTACGGGCCGTCTGGGCCTCGACGGCCCGTCGTTTTTGTCTTTTCTGTAAACAAACGGCCCATTAAGGCCTGGACGACCCGTCCTGAAACCCTAATTTTTCTTAACGGCCCATCTAGGCCTCGACGACCCGTCCTAAAGTTGTTTAGGGTTTTTTGTTGGTTGTGTAAATAATATCACCCATTTTTATATCAACTTAAAGCATCTTAATGAATGGAGTGGCAAACACTTCAAACCAATAAAAACCATCAGCTCACAGCACTTCACGTCATATTAACTTTCATTTTTTCTCTAACCACAAACCATATCAAACCTCTACCTCATACGCCATTTTATATATTTAAAAAGACGTTATTGTGTGTGGTACCCACCATCTTGGTTTGTTAAATTCTTTGGATATGAACTCAAACAAAACTAGACCCCACCCCTCCATCCAACAGGGACATTGGTTTGTGAGATTGGTCCTTGATTTCGGACACCTCCACCTAAGCATCATTGGAGATGACTCGTATAAGTGAGTAAATGACTTGTCATTAACCATTTAACATTTTTTTTATATAATCCAATTAATTTTAAACCATGTTATTAAGTATAAACCTTAATAAAAATCATAATGAATAATACTGTTTGAAGTTAATATATCTTTTAATCAAATGGTATAGTGATGATAGTGCATGGCTTGTTGATGAACACACGAAATGGAACGTCTATGCTATGTCTGGAAAACGGCATCACCATTCAAGATAAACGTGGTTGATGGGAAAAAGGCACGTGGCTGCATAGCTGGAAGAAACCTAATAGGCTGACCACTATACATTTCGTTATTAGTAGTACTATATAACTAGTGGGATGTTCCGCGTGACGTTGCGGGTCTTTATCTGTATTAATTCGGTTTGTTACAATACATATACAATACCCGAATGTAATAGCAATATGAGCATGTTTTACGTCGAACAAATAAACTATAAAAACAAATACAGGCATTGGTACCCATGTTCGAATGGTAACAGTTCGGTTCATCACGGTACCAACACTCGATATAACTTAAAGTTGCTAGAATTTGTTTGGTGTTTGTTTAGTTCATTACACTACAAATACTGATATCAATACGTGTTTTAAATTAATCAGAAACAATAAAATAAATATTGGTACCGGTTCTAATAATACATTAGTTAAATCTAAGGGGCTATTTGATAAGCCTCTTAATGAGGCTCTGAACCATTCAGCGCTGAATGATTCAGCATTCAACGCGTTTGTTTCAGCTTCTGAATGGAATGGTTAAGGCTGAACTATTAAGATTTGGGATGTTGCTGAACAATTAAGCACTGAACTATTAAGCACTAAGGGGTTGTTTGGTTGATTAAGTGCTGAATGGTTAGGATGTCTGAATGGTTAAGAGGTCTGAATGGTTAACTGTTGAATCATTAGGTTGGACCTCTTAACGGTTAGTTTTCTTGTCCCACATTGGTAGGAGAGGCTCATTAATATTCAGCCTAGTTCGGTGCTTAATGGTTTAGCAACATCTCAAAATTTAATGGTTCAGCCTTAACCATTCCATTCAAAAGCTGAAACAAACGCGCTGAGTGCTGAATCATTCAGCGCTGAATGGTTCAGAGCCTCATTAAGAGGCTTACCAAACAGCCCAAAACTTCAGTATTTTCTTTTCTTCTGCATACAAGGAAATAATATACTTGCAATTGTGAAGATTCGCAAAACAAAACATGTTCTTCTAAAACTTTAGGTGGGAGTCCTTTAGTCATCGGATCTGCAAGCATATCCTTAGTACTTATATACTCGATACAAAGATTATTTTCGTCAACTCGTTCACGTACAAACAAATACCTTGTATCAAGAAATAAACCAGCTCCATTCGAACTGTTACTATTCGAGAAACCAACAACAGTTGAGTTATCATAATAAAACTTCAATGGTCTAGAAATTATATTAACTACTTTTGAGTCCAGTGATAAGATTCCTAATCAACATTCCATGATAGGTCGTGTTATAAACAACAATGTATTTTTGCCATCATAGTGGATGTTGCAGTCAAACGTTGTTTATAACTTTTCCATCAGATAAGTCAGTCTGCTAACATAAAGATAAACCCCTAAAGTGGATTTTTGTTGTCATCTTTGAGTTTTGCAAAGTCAGAGCCAAAATATCCTACCAGTTTCAAACTATCACTTCTTCTATGAATTACTTAAGAGTCTCTTGTCCGTTTTACATATCATAGAACTGTCTTAACTGTTTTCCAATTATCTAGGTCAGGATTAGTTTGGCAACGACCTAGCACTCCAATGATATAATCGATAGACTTGAGCACACGCAAGGAAACCGACTAATGATGCATAAGGTATCAAACTCATTTTCTTCTTATCAACCTCTATTATTGGACATTGGAATAAACCGAAACACTTCCCTTAACAATGATTACAATGTCGCATGTTATAACGTGTGAGGACACGCTCAATATAGGCCTTTTAAGATAATCATAAAATCCCATTAGTTCTGTCTCGGTGTACTTAGATGCCAATAACATAAGATGCCGCTTCAAAATTCTTCATGTTGAAATTACACAAGAGTAAGTGCTTCGACTCATGCAACATGTCTAAGCTATTAATTGCCAATAGAATGTCATCTACAGAGAGGACAAGTTATTCCCACTCCTCTTGAGGTATGTGCATTTAGCCACTTGATTCTTCATAAAACCTTGTTTCTTCATTACTACTTCAAATTTTGGATACAACTGATATGAGGATTGTAGAAGATCTCCCTCTTGGCCCCGTCTTGTGTTGTTCCCTCCATTGTCCATGGTGTCGCCTTTTCTAACTTGCGGTCTCGAACCCTCGGTGATGACAGAATACTTGAAGATGCTCTCGTGACGCATGATCGGGACTTATTTTATTGGGTGAAGAAACGAAAGGCTAAGGCTCAAAGTGGTTTTCTAGGGGTATGTTTTATTTTGGAGTGATTCCTAAATGCCTCTATCATTTTTACCTAGTTACCGATTTTAAAACAAGAAATGCATAAACACACAAGTTCTAACCGTGTCGAACTAAGGTTGGATATCTCTCAAGCAAACGAAGCGAGCAATAAATGATGTGTATGTATATAAGTGTGGTGCTCCATGAGGCTCAAGAAACTCTCACGGACAAGCGGGTAGGAAAAAGTATAGATTTTAAGCATAATTTTCAGGGTGTTTTCTACTTGCCATGCAACCTATTTTTCTGCTTTTATTTTATTTATTTTAACTCGACCTCTTGGATTTTATAAAAATTATCTTATTTCGACTATCCTTTGGTGTGAACCGTTCGGCGAGATGCCTAATAATGTCCACTCAGATGAGTCTAATAGACTTTTACTAATATGCCAAAGGTGACTGTGAATGACGCTACGGGTATCAAGCGGCTAAGAGGGTACCGGATAGCGTATAAACAATGATAAATGACCCACTAAATGCAATAAAATAAAAGGCAATAATGGTCCACCACACACTTAAAATTTTGCAAAAAATTTAAGTGCAGAAATTGAAAAGGATGCAAGAGAAACTAATACTCCCCTCACAGTGGCAAGTCCACCAGTATCTGGTTGAAACCCACATTGTGACATCCGTCACCTTCTATTTTTGTTTTTGTACAACTTTAGTCCTTCATGTTTGGTTGTTTAACATTTCTAGCTCTTGTAACTTTGGAATCCATATCTAATAATAATAGTCCATCATTCATTTTCATCGACTTATTACATCGCGTATTCATACGTCTAATTATGCATTTTATGACTTTGTGATTTTTTTTAATAATAATAAAATATATTTTATGTTCGGATATTAAAAAAATAGGGGAAGAATCCGGTACAAAGTGTTTTTTCGGTAAGAACTGTGAGAATCAAAGGAGGGTATTTTTTTTATTTTTTTTCGAATTTTTTTCCCATATTGTTAAACATGTATTATAGTATTGAAAACTAAAAAAAAAATTGGTGTAGAGTAATTACGTGTAGAGTAATTACATAATTACTCTAGTGTAAACTAGTGTATTTACTTTAATGACATAATTACACTAAAAAAAAATTTAATTTTTTTTTGTATTATTCATCTAGAAAGTATGTTTAAGCATATGGGAAAAAAAAATTCTAAAAAAAAAATAAAAATTTTTTACCCCCGTTGATTCTCACAGTTCTTACCGAAAAACAGTTTGTATTTGATCTTTACTCAAAAAAAATAGTAATGATAATAATAATAATAATAATAATAATAATAATAATAATAATAATAATAATAATAATAAGATAGTTTAGGTAGTCTTTTTATTTAACTTAATATCTATCCATAACCATCTATTTAACCCAATACACTTAACCCAAGTAGCAGCCCAATATGCCAAGCCCATCAGCAGGCCCAAACCCACATTTTCTTCCTCCTTCCTTCCTGCTCGTTACAGCCAAACAGCCCCATTTTCTATCTGGATCTTATTCGATCCATCTCACGACGCACTGAAAATAACCAACCTTTAACGCGCTCATTCTATAATTCAATCACCAAGATACGAGCACCCAAATCATATCTACCTTCCATACTCACGAATTTGCTTGATTAACACACATATTGACCGTCAATTGACGGATTAAAACCACTATAAATACTCGGTTTTGTTTCAATTAAACTCGCACACTCATACAGAACATAGCGACTAAGATAATACCTCAAAAACCTCTCACTTTAGTTCTCTAAATCGTTCGATTCGAAGCCTTTTTTGGTCGTGAATGGGTGCTTACATTTCACCATCATTCGATACACCATAACTCCTATTCTTTGTTCCTTTTGTTCGGTTTTTGTCAAGGAATAAAAGCCCTATAATCTCGAATGTTAACTGTATCGATTTCGATGTTAATTGAGTTTATTAGGAATTAGGGTTTATATAAGTTTATTTAGGGATTTATTGTCGTTTCAGGTTGTGTTTAAAAATGTTTTGAATCCAAAATAACGAACAAACACACACCCAGACCAATTGGTCTGCGCGTGGCTCTTTCACACGGATGGTCAGGGTTCGAGTCCCAGGGTGGTCGGTTTTGTGCTCTCGCTTTTTTTCAGCTTTTCTTTTTCTCCTTCTCTCTCTCCCTCTCTCTCTCTCTCTCTCTCTCTATATATATATATATATATAGGGGGCGGTTATTCTACAAAGTAAAAGAAACGTGCGAAGGATGCGAAGGATATTTGTACATGATAATTACGTAATGATAATTACGTAATGTTTTTTATGTTCAAGAAGGCATACGTAGTTATCATTACGTAATTATCATGTAAAAAGTGATCCTTCGCATCCTTCGCACGTTTGTATTACTTTGTATTTGATCTTGCCCCTATATATATATATATATATATATATATATAGGGTAGAGTTCATGTACAAAGTGTGTTTTTTGTGAGAAGTGTAAAAAGTGTTTATAGCCCTAAGATTTATGGATTGATGGTTGAGATTGATTAGTGGCAAATTGGTAATATGTGTTATATATTTGATTTATTAATTAATGTTAATAGGGGTATGATAGTCGTTGTGTGTGCTTAAAAGATGGAAACAGTTCCTTTTCCTTAAATCTCGTTCATCTCTCTCTATCTCTAACCAAAAAAAACAATCTCTGTTTTCTTCCCCCAAATCAATCTGCTATAACCCTACCCTTTAAAAAAATATTGAAGATACCTTTTAAATAAATGTTGAAGATAAGGATTCAGTTGGTTCAAGCTTATTGGTTCTTGGAGTTTTGCTATTGCCCATGATGTGTGCATAGGTTGCAGTAAGATTGCATTTGTTATCTTCAAAAAAAATTATGAAGATTAGGGTCACGTATGAAAATATACGATAATTATTGATTACGCATATTTGTTAGTTAACTATCACTATCAACTTTTAGTTATGTGTTCAATTATGTATTTTAGTTATGTCTTATACATAAAGATGTATTTTTTTTTTCAGTTTCATATTTCTTAGTAATGTGTTTTACACAAAGTTGTGTTTTTTTTCTAGAAGCAACTCATATTCATATAAAACACAAGAGTTTTAAAACACCCCTCATAGGAACAAACAACTCATATTCATGTTGTGTTTTATCATGATCATGTTATTGTGTTTTATACTCATAGGTTGTATGATGTTGTGTCCAGATTTCTTTGGTGTTTTAAGAATAATGAACCTAATTCATACGTATAACGCCATGGACCCATCATATGAATATTTTGACATTTTTTTTAAAAATAAGTCATTCAAATAAAACACCCCTCATATGAATATAAAACACTTCTCGATTGTACATGCGAAATGCTGATCTCGATTTGTATAAGCAAAATGTTGGTCTCAACTTGAAACAGATATGCTGTTATTTATGAATGTAAAATATGATTTAAAAATATTAATTGCTTTCGAAAATTGTGGGACTTCCTAAAATTATGTAGAACAATATGACAAATATAGCCCTATTAAATAAAAATGATAAAGGACACTTGTCACCTCCATAGCACTTCTTACACTTCTCACAAAAAATCTCTTTTGTACAGGAACCTAAGCCTATATATATATATATATATATATATATATATATATATATATATAGGGTCAAGATCGTGTACAAAGTGTTTTTTTGTGAGAAGTGTGAAAAGTATTAAAAATTGATACTTAGGCATTATTTTTTGAACTTAGTCATGATGTTTTGGATTGTTTTGCCTATAAAAACACCAAACATAACAATTAAAAACCGAAAACAATGTATTTTAGGCTTAAAACTTAAAACACCATGCTAAGAACATTAGCAGTGTGTTTTAAGCGTTAAGTAGTATGTTTTAGCTGTTTTTTAAATTTAATGACTATAATACATTGTATTGCGTTTTAGATTGTTGTGTTTGGTGTTTTTCAAGTTAAAACAACCTAAAACATCATTCCTAAATCCAAAACATGATGTCTACATGTCAATTCTTAGTCCTTCTCACACTTCTCACGAAAAATGTACTTTGTACAGGATCCTAAACCTATATATATATATATATATATATATATATATATATATATATATATATATATATATATATCTTATATAAATACAATTAATTATTAAAAATAGTAAACTTTATCCAAAAAATTTATAAAAATTATCAGAGCTTCACAAAACTCTAAAGTTTATGCTTATAATTTTATTTTTTTCTGAAAAATATTTATTTATTGTTTTTAATATATTTATTTTGTTTAAATCGTAATTAATTTATAAAATATCATTTTTAATAATTTTAATACCAAAATTTTTGTGGAGTTATTTCTAACCATATAAAAATTTTTCCTAATTTTATTTTCTGTAAAAATATTATTTTTATCCGTTTTTATAATTTAAGTAGATTTAATTGATTAAATTCAATTAAATTTTGTTTTAATTAAAAATAAGATGGAAAATAATTTATAAAAAATTTTCTCACTTATAACACATGTAAACCACTGTTCAAAAATGAAAATAATGTTTTTTCACTTTATTTGTATTTATTTCCTAATTATTTCATTATTAATAATAATAAATCAATTTAAATTACTAGAATAACAAAATTTTGAGTTCAAAAAATTATGGAATGTTTTTTTTATATCAGAATAAACTTGACTTAAATTTTTTATATTTATTTGGTTTATTATTTTTCTTTTCACTTTTTTATTCATATTTATTTAATTAAAATCAATTAAGGCTTAATTCAAACACCCCTAGAATCCCCAAATTTTAATCTATAAACCCTAAGTACCAAATCCTCGATACCTTAGATTTTAAGCTTCATTCTCTTAAAATTATTATTCCTTTAGGTTAAATCGTTTGGGATCTTTATTATTTAAACAATCGTCATTCGGTAGGATCAAATCGCTACGCACACTGTGAGTATATCTTTCCCCTATTTTTGTTTTATTATTATGGGGTGAAACATGTACCTTATGTTAAACGCAAATATTTCTTTAAAACCCGATTCTAATACATGTTTTACATGTTGCTTTATGTTAGTTGTGTGTACTTATGCCTTGTCAAAATCATTAACTTATTTGTAAGCTGAACATAACAATGAATAGTACTATGATTTATATCCCTTGATTGATTTATCCTTGCTAGGGGAAGCCCTTGGTCATTTTTATGTGATTCTTGACACTTGATTCTTGATTCTTGATTCTTATAGGCTTGATTTTGAACATATGTACTACTAGTTACATAATTGCAAATAGTATAGCACATGAATTGTGAATCATTTTTGGGTCTATTATATAAATGAAAACTGATGTACTCACTAATGCATTATATATGTTGACAAAATTATTTTGTACACGTTTTCAAGTGCAGTTTGATATTCTCATGCTTTCACGCTTAGGCTTGGACCTAGTTCCTAATTAATAAAACGTGAAACTTTTGACTACGTTTTGTTTTATTCTATTTCAATTTGAGACATGTTAATTTTTGTCTTGGGGTTTGAACAATGTAATAAATTTGGTTTTGCTTAAATATATTTACACTTTTAGTCCACGAGCTATTGAACAAGCGTCACTATCGTGCACCATGATGATTTCGCCATCGGTTGGGGTGTTACAGATTGGTGTCAGAGCCGTGGTTATAGGGAATTAGGTTATTAGACCTAGTCTATAACTAAGCTACCTTTCATATATTTCTCTTTGTCCTTATATCTACTTTCGATTTTATTTTCGCAATCTTTCTTTTTAGCATCATACTCAAAGGAGACACTCGTATTTCACAATTGAAATGAAATCCCCAAGTTAGGAGTGACATCCATACCTTGGTGATTAGTTTCACTCCTCATATTATCTTGGAATATATCTTTGAGATAGAAGTGATATCCATACCTCAAGGAATTATTCCTCCAAAAGAAACTTCACCACTCAGCTACGAGTGAAATCCTTATCTTACTGATTAGTTACACTTCACCATATGTTTTGTGTTTTTGAAATAAATACTTGAGCTAGGAAATGATATCAACTCAAGGATTTATTTCTACACCTCGTTTTAAATCTCACCAAAGCTTTTGGGATCACTAATGATGGGACACGTGCAATCTGGAAGGGTGAGCGCCTGTATCCTGAGTTTTCTGTCTAGGCCTGGCATTTCGTATAAATCCCAATCAGACGAGGGACCCGTATGCCTATCTGGGAACTCTTGGGATGAGCATTCACTTATAGGCTAAAGCATGCTCCCACAAGTCACTAGAGATTCTAAAAACTTTGGGTAGTCAAAAGTTTCTTAACGGAAACAATCCCAACATCTCATTTTATTGAATCATTATTTATGTCTCATTAATAGTTTACATTCTCTATTTCATCGCATGTTGACTCATATCATTGATTATTCTTGTGTTATTCTCTTATTTAATGTTCACCTTTAAGTTATCATCATCATTATTATATCAATTTCCATTATATCTTACGTTACCTTCTTATTTTTCCTTACATTCCTTGTCTTCTTTTTGTAGATGTCTGGTTATCAACTTCGTGCAAACACCTCCAAGCATAGTGCTAACCGACATTCTGATCGACGCGTCGCAGCCCTACTCAATGATCACCTAGCTTCCCTTCTCCCAACCATCATCACCGCCATCAACCCGAATAGTAACTCAAATGGTAACTCGAACGGGAATGAATGCATTATCGGTGGGAGTAATGGGAGCGAGTGTACTTTTAAGAACTTCAATTCGTGTAATCCGACCAAATTCTTTGGCACGAAAGGAGCATCTGGGCTACTTAAATGGTTTGAGAGTATGGAGAATACTTTCGTTAACAATGATTGTCCCAATGAGTTGCACGTTCGCCATGCTACCAATGTCCTGCAAAAACAGGCACTCACCTGGTGGAACGGTGAGAAGTGTAACCGTGGAGTTGAAGCTGCCCTGGCTATGCCATGGGATGAATTCAAGACCCTTATGACTGCTGAAGTTTTCCCAAGGAACAAGTTGAGAAAGTTGGAAGCAGAATTTTGGAACCTTAAGCAGGATAGTGGCAACAACATACCCTACAACACCCACTACCATGAGCTAAGCCTACTGATTCCTCAAATGGTTACCCCGATTTCTCGAGAAATCGAGAAGTACATCGAGGGACTACCACCTCAAATCCACGACACTGTTATGGGGAGCAAACATGCATCTGTTGAGGAAGCTATTCGTCTCTCTGATGCACTTACTGATAAACATGTTCGTGATGGTACTCTGACTCGTAAAAGTACCAAACGGTCTAATGAATCAACCACCACTGCTGCACCACCCAATGGGGCCTCTTCTTTTTCTACCAGGGCTAATAAGAAGTGCAAGGCAAAGTCCCAAAACTATACTGTTGTTGCACCCATTAACCAAGTTCATGTTGCTAGGAACCCACCTGTTGCTCCTCAAACACAAATGATCCAGAGAGCTTATACTGGCCCATACCCTCAATGCACAACTTGTCACTATCACCATGCAACCCACCTACCTTGCCGAAAGTGTGACACTTGTGGTAGAATGGGTCATACTACCCCTTACTGTCGTATGGCTGGTAGACCCGTGAATACTCCTTTAAAAGAAAATTTTACTCATGTTTTTGCACATTTAAGAATATTTACCCAACTGTTTGACACCGGTTTTGCAGGTCTTACAACCGTGCACCTCTCTTAGCTCTCGTTTTCTGTACCGAATGATCTCTTCTTAGAGTCAGCCCTAGAAACAGCATATCCCCTAAGTAGGTTGACGGCTTTGAACACCAAAAGATCTCTCTTATAGTCAGCGAAGGAGACATGTATCCTCCATTAGTTAACGGCTTAGTACTAACGAGAACTAGATATAATATTCTTGTTTTATTTATCTTAAAAGTGACAACTTAAATATTTATTGACCATGTAAATATAAGTTTGGTTTAGTGATTATATGACTTAACAAACCCAACCCATAACCTCCCGAGATGAATGAAATCCTTAACAAAAGTGGAACATAATCCTAAAGGTGTGCAGTCCAAAGATCATTGGTGCACCCGTAGGGAATCCTCCATTTGCCAAGAAAGTCACTCATACATCTGGTAAGAACTAGAAATGTGTCACTCGGATCTGGTCCACTTTAGAAGCCATTGCTTAGAATCCGGTTTGGATATCAGAAGCCCGAATGATCTTTCTCACTACCGGTTTCCTTGCCTTGGATCTAGTTCGGGACTACCAGAAGCCCCGATTGAACCCCATGATAGTTTATTTTATTATTTAAGTTAGGGTTGATTTTAGATGTTTATTAAGTTAATCACTAATTGAACCTGTCACAAAGATAAATAAACAAGAATTAGTTAAGAAGATAAACACACCGAATAACTAAAAATAAACTACTAATAGTAAAACTCTACACATCGAAATAGGTACGGAGAATAATAGATGGATACAACCATAACCGGTGATCATCACAAGAAAATGGCTGCTTCAGACTCATAGACAAGCCTTCCCCCTCTGAAATCCTATGTATCTAATATGATCCTCACGACCCTCGATATTTTATTGCATGTAACTACTCTACGATTCCATTCTCGACCAAGATAATCAAGGTAGGATGAGGCCTAACCTTGGTGGGATGTTAGGATGGCCCTAAGGCCTCCCACTGGACCCCAATATCTCTGGAAGAAGCTTGGAAGTCGGCCCCAGAAGTCACAAGACGGAATACCAAATAACTGAGTGAAGCTTGCTATTTATAGACCTGCCAGGGGGTGCACGGTCATGCCATATGGTGGTGCACGAGCGTGCACGGACCCACGTACATTTATGTTGCTGCAGATATGTCTTGTCTGTACTTTATGTCGTGCATGGGCGTGCCAAGTGGTGTGTACGAGCGTGCAGGCCGACAAACCGAGTTTTCTTGTCTCCCAAGTTGGTTGTTTTGTCTTCTAGTGTGCAGGGCCTTCGTGCAAGTTTGCATGGACGTGCTGGGTGAGTCCCTAGTCGATTTTATCACTGTTTAAGTCCTAAGAAGGACTTTGAACGTGCTTCGAGTTTCGTATTCTCAGGAATCTCCGGTTTTAGCCGTTTTTGCACGAAAATCGTTCCTTTTCGGGTTGGAGCTCCAATTTCCTGAAAAATACAGATTGTAACGATTTAGTAGCTATAATTATCAATTTAAGCTCAATTTTTCCCTATTTTGAGATTATTTATGCACGTTTTTTATGTGAATTTTGTGACACGTCATTCAACATTTTCTTGAGGTTGATCGTTAGACGTGCTTTCATTTTCTGGTGTGTTATGAGTTGGTTGTGAAAGAGTTGGTGCAGTGATATGAAGTGAAGCATTGTGTACAATAGGAATAAACGAAGTTAAAACAAGCGATGAATCCCCCCTTCCGTGTCTTGTACTTCTTGCAAATCATCATAAGGATTTTCACTGCTCCTACTAACCTTAAAATCCTCTAAGAGCATGACACGCTTGGTTTCTACAATACGAGTGACATGAGAAGGGCAATAGAATCAATAAACTACTGAGTGATTAGGATATCTGATGAAGAAACAACAAACGGTTTTAGTCTCATGTTTCTCTAAAGAAAGAATTATAATGTTTAGCTTCGACAAGACAACCTTATACTTTCATATATCCGAGACTCGGTTTCTTCTTGTCCAAAGTTCATAAGGAGTTTTAGGGACAAATTATAAATGAACAATTCTTTTTAAGGCCTCGGTCCAGAAAAATAAAGGTAATCCTGAATTGGCTAAAATACTATGTACTATATCCTTATGTTTCTGTTTTGTTTCTTAGCAACATTGTTCTGCTGAGGAGTACCTGGCATAGTTGGTCAGTCCATCAACTTATGCATAAATGGTGTTGGATGTCGACATTTTCCAAGTTTGGTCGAATTCCCTTTTAGGGTGTATGATTGGGATGTGTTTACAAGTTTTTGGAGGGTGTTTGGGATTGAGTTTGAAAATGCAAAAGTGCTTATTGGCTTATAACTTTTTGAAAATGAGTTTTAAAAAAAGTGTTAGGATTAACTTTTGTGATGAGAAACTTCAAAAAGTCAATAAATTGTTTTTTTAATGTTTCGCTTAACTTATTGTGAAGATTGGTTTTTTTCCGAAAGCTAAAAGCTAGGATTTTTTCCACCCTTATTGAAAAGTCAAAACCAAAAGTGCTTTTGAATTACACAAACAGCTTATTGACTTATTGGCTTCTTAAGTTGTTTTCAAACGTAATCCCAAACACTCTCTTGATGAACTCGTTTATGGTGTTGTGATTCACAAGAAACTCATTGTGTGATCATCATGTATGTAAATCATCATGATTCAAGTTGTGCATTCTTCAACCAAACCAAATAGTTGTAAACTCAAATCTTATGAAGTGTAGATGTCATGATTTTATAAGAGTATTGTAATTGTAGAGTAGAGAGTTTATCCGGTAGCAAAGAAAAAAAAGAGTTATATATGGAGAAAAAGAAAAGGAATCTCTAAATAAGTAGGCCCATTAAAGGGACGTTATCTTATGGAGGTGTTTATATGGCAAGCTGCTCTACCAATCAACCATTTCGTCGGTGCTTTTTAGTTTTTAGTTTTTTACACTTTGCACCCTTTGTTTCTCTTGCTACCAACCAACTATCGCGGCCCAATAATTTGTTGGCTTTTTTGCCACATTGGGTTGTGTGTTCTTTTCTAATTAGTAATTACCCCACACTCATTTATTTATTTTTCATACATAAAATTTATTTTTCATATATAAAATTCCTGAACTACCCTTCATAACTACCCTTGTATGTCATACTCCTACTATTAATGATTAATAAATCTACTTATTTAATAATTTGGAATGGAGTTGTTGGTTAACATACTGCATTAATTTTAAAAAATTTCCA
The DNA here is from genome assembly GCA_028751855.1 of Ambrosia trifida. Classification (NCBI taxonomy): domain Eukaryota; kingdom Viridiplantae; phylum Streptophyta; class Magnoliopsida; order Asterales; family Asteraceae; genus Ambrosia; species Ambrosia trifida. The sequence continues at coordinate 27,702,930 of CM054133.1, read as the reverse complement.
TCTTACTAACTTAGGGGAGGGTTCTCATAAAATTATTTTTTTAAGTTAACTGATTTTAACCAATTATACATTGACACATCAATTTACTGAAACACTTTTTTAGAGGCAGCACTCCGCTGATTTTTTTTTTCAATTTAGTACAAATATAACTTTTTTTAAATTCACACGGTTTTATAAACTTTATCACCAAACCGTCAGCACGATTTAATTTCTCATAACCGTCTCCACCCAACACAGTCAAAAATATTTATTTTCATTAAAATCGGTCTCATCTAACCGTCAGAAAACCTTTAATTTTACGTGCAATACGGTTGGATCTTTTAGTACATAAACCACCATGCGACGGTGGTGAAAACACAATTCAACATCAACACAATATCAAGAACACCTACACCCTTGAAAATGACTCGTTGGACAGAAAATGAAGAAACCGCCCTGGTTGTGTGCGTTAAAGATGCACAAAACGACCCGTCCTTGCAACGCCAACGCCGCCAAGGCTCAGGTGGCAGGAACACACGGTTCTGGGACCGTGTTTTGGCTGACTTCAATCAATAGATCGGCCAAAGTGCCTGCACAATCGAGAGTCTGCAAAGAAAATGGGCCAATCAAAACGTCAAGTGTGATCGGTGGATGACATTGTACGAGCGCACAATGAGCCGTCACCCGGGCATTGGGGCAGAGATTGCTGTGGAGATGACCCAGGCAACCTATGCGGGTCGTTACCCGCGGCACATTTGACCATGTCTAGGCGTGGCACCTCATGCGCCAGCTTTAAGCTTTATTTTTTATTTTTTAATGTATTTTTATTAATGTTTAATATTTAATGAATTATGTTTATATTTTTGTTATTTAATTTTGTTTTAATTTATTTTTATTATTTTTAAAACACACGGTTTAAATTATAAAAAACAATAACAAAAAAGTGATAAAACAAATAGTTATAATAAAAAAATTGAATTATATTAATTCAAAAATAAAATAAAAACGATTACCAACACAGTAAACAGAACCAGCAAAACAGTTCACAGGACCACTACCAGCATAGGTGGCACTGGTGTTACCGTGCTGTAGTGGATACCCGTGACCAATTCGGGTGACGCCCCGTCCCCCCTTAGTTTTGGTGTATTACTCTTCACTAATTTTACACCAATATTTTAAATACTCTCTTGCTTAGAGCATCTATAATGCCAGTCAAACAAACCACTTCAAACTGTCACATCATTATAACATATCATTTCAAACCATTTCAAACTAAACCTTATTTTTTTTCCTCCAATCCCAAATCATTCCAAACCTCTACCCCATCAATTACTTTTCCTTTATTAATTTATACCAAAAAAAAAACTTTTTTTTATTTAATACTAAAGTACACTATAGGGCCCCACCTCAAACCCCTTTAGACCAGTCCATCGCACCGAACGGACCCAATGGTTTCAAACCCTCCAATGCTAACAAACCTTGTGTTGGTCCGTCTACTCATTTCGGACGGTCCGAAATCAAAGCATTAGAGATGCACTTAATAATTAAACATGAGACCTTCCATTTAAAAGATACGTGTCTTTATCAAGTGGGTTACACCACATTAACTTAGCCTACTATATAATATTGTTATTTTGAGTTTTAATATATTTAACAGTTTTTTAACTTGTAAATCCTTTTTATTTTACATATTATTATTTATTAGCCTCTTTTAGTTGGCCTAGATTTTCACCATGATAAAAAAACGAATATAACATCAATTTCTACCAAATAAAAGGTACCTTGATGTTCATTAGGCCTTAGATGATCTGTGTCTTGCTAAAGCATTGAAAACCCCTTGATTTGGCTTGGATTTGAGCAAGAGTTTGATGTTTAGGGTTTAGTTGTTGAAGGAGAATGTTTTCTTCTGATGATGATCACGACACACACACATAAGTGTGTGTTCTTCCCTTTTTAATTTACTAACAGAACACATGTTTGGCTTATTGGCAACTATGGTTCCTCAAGTTTAGTCTCGAGTTTGTTTTTAGATTATTACACTAACTAGATTAGTCTCTGGTAATGGCTTTATCCTTGTTTTTATCCGTTGATTAAAACATCCACTATTAAATTTGCTTTGTTAGTTTATCAATTACGCCTAATGGCATACGTAAGCGAAACGAAATTTCGGAGTGTTACAATGTTGCCCCACTCCGGTGGAGATCTTCAAGCCCCCGAGAGCTAAACCCCTTCCATGCCACATAGGGAGCAGTGTTGGTGGCATGGAGGGGCTTCGCACCCCCCGTTACACGCCTCACAGCATGTAGTCTAACAATTATTGGTGTTATTATTATTAAATCGTTCAAATACTTTCCCTTCGTATTATTTCTGCATTTCACAATATGCTACCACGACCTCTTACAATACCACCATCGTCATCTTTGACTATGACTATCGTCATCATCTTCAAAGGTCACCACCGTTCACACTCGGTCATCATCATTATCACAACCACCTTTGAACTCGTCATAAAACAAAAGTCACATATAGATGGAAATCAAATGAATGCGTCATTGCCAAATCATCAAACTTATACATTTGCCATACATGCACGCTTTAACGTTTTTCAACAATTGAATGGTCTTTATAACATTAGAGAAAAAGAAGGATTTGGGGGGGTTGCATTCGTACGCATTCGAGTGGTTTGTTTAGACAACACCAATCTTGAATCATCCATAAATCCATGAAGAGCCCATTTGGGTCGTAGAAAAACCATAGAACTTGCAAGATTAATCAGCCTTGTTGTAATTTGTCTTTATTTGGGTATGAAAGTTTATTTCTCACTCTTTCATACATGATTTAAAATGAGTGAGGACCCAAATTTACTATTTAAACCCAACATTGATGTTGCCATAAGAAAACAAAATAGAACAAAGATAATGTCATTGGCATCCACATAAATCTAACATCTACATGTGCAATAAAACATGGCATATTTTGGTGGATTACAAGGTAAGTTAGCCTAAATTTAAGGGAATTATATCCACAAACACAGAAATAAAAAGAAATTGAGCACTGCCATAAGAGTAGTTTGGTGAATATATCAAAGAAAGCGTAAGAACCACATACACAAATCGTTCTTCATAGCTTAGCATTCACAATAGGCTTCTCATCCACGTATTACACTAAAAATCACTATATTTTATCTCGTGTTCAATTAAATAATATTTCTTTATACATTTATCATTATTTTTTTCTCTTTTCCACTCACAACCACTTTCAACAATCTTAAAAAATAAATGTAGAGAAACAACGTTCCATCAAAAATTCTAAAATATTCTCAAATACACGGTGAATAATATCTTTCCCTTTCCATCCCATCCCATCTAGGGATGAGCTCGGGACGGGATCGGTACCGAACCGATACCGATCCCGATAATACCGATACCGAAAAGTTCAAAAACCCAATACCGATCCCGATACCGAACACATACGGTATCGGTTCGGTATCGGTACGGTACCGGTATGGTATCGGTATTTTGCCTTAAAATACCGATACCGTACCAATCCCGTACCGATACCGATCCCGAAACCCCTCGGTTCGGTATCGGTTTGGTACGGTATCGGAATCGGGACGGGACGGGATCGGTATTCGGGCTTGAATGCTCATCCCTAATCCCATCCCATCCCATCCCATCCCATCCACTCACAACTCATTCTAAAACATGAAGGGATTCACTCACAAAAATATGGATAAACTAATGTGAATGCTCTTAAAAGTTACTTAAGTAAATTACACAATTGCCCCTAATTATTCATACAAAAAATAATAGCACTCATAAAATCATTCTCCTCTTTGAGAGTGTCATGTAGGATGCCATGTGGTATTAAGTAATTTTAGGAAGAAAAAAAAGTTTAAAAATAAAATTGAATTTTTCTCTCTCATGTTTCCTCTCATAATTTTTAAATGTTAATATTTTTTATGTATGATATTTTTTAAAGAAAAAACTACACCAAATTAACGAGCGTTTTATTATCTTTCCAACGAGTAACATAGTATTGTATAAAAACGGAGGAAAAAACGTTTATTTTTATAGGGTTTTGTTCATACAGGAAAAAAAACAAGTGTTCAAGTAATTCATTAATCATGTATAGGCAAGTCACTAATTATGTGCAAACCAATAAATATGGATTCTATTTTCAGTCATAGCAGAATAGGTTACTAGAGTTATACATTGTTTTAGGTTAGGTATCAATATTAGTATGTTAGAGTTGTACATTTTTTTAGCCTTTAGGATATGTGTTAATATTAGAGTTACATTGGAGTTATACATTGTTTTAGGTTAGGCATTAGCATTGGAGTTGTACATTGTTTTAGGTTAGCTATTAATATTAGAGTTATGCACTGTTTTAGGTTAGATGTTAACATTAGAATTATACATTGTTTAAGGTTAGGGGTTAACATTGGAGATACATTGTTAATTGTTTTAGGTTATGTGTTATCTAAAAGCTTTCCTACATGTAATTGTAAAGCGCATTAGTCTATTTCATATGTAAAATTGATGTGTTATATGAGATCTCTCAACCCTGAAACACCGGGCTAGTTTTTTATGTGTATATTAAAAACCAACTACGTGTACAATAACATAAATATTTTTTTTCCTTTTTTTCGTAGTATTTATTTCATATAATTTGATTTTTATCTTGCATTTGTTAACGTATATTTAATTAAATGTAAAACTAACAAATTAGTTATGTGTTTATATATATATATATATATATATATATATATATATATATATATATATATATATATAGAGGATCCGGATAATTTGAGAACTCACTCGAGTTAAGAGAACCGTGAGAACTACGATTTAAAATACAATGTTTTTTTACAATTTTTTACCTAATCATATAAAACTGACTAACCAAGAAATACTAGTGGGTTTACCCACGCGTTGCATCGGGATCCACAGATTAGTTGCAATACAACATTATGATACTTAGGTGTTTTGCTACAAGTTATGCAAAAAGAATAGAAATGTGCACACTATGTTTTAACAAGTATTCGTAGAAAGAAAAGAAAAGAAATGTGCACCGCCACTTACAACTAATTGCAGTTCACCACAAAAACCATGTAATCATTATTGAACATATCTTAATAAACCAAAAGTATGTTACTATAACAGACCAATATGAACATAAACATCACTCTTGTGTAAGCTTTCCGGTCATTGCATATCTACATAACAGTGTCATTGAAGACACCTTGCTAAATGATAAAGTTCATTTACATGACAAAAGCATGTAATAATATGATATTGTATACACTATCATATGAAGGTCACTGTCCATAAATTAAAAGTTGTGATTTGTAAGTTTGTAATAGACTTGCCCAACCTGACCCAGCAGCTAAAAAATTGCCCAATGTAGCCAGTGAGCCGAACCATCTCGTCCACTTTGCCGTTGGGTAGACGCGTATATATGAAAAGGGTTTATAATATAAGTATTATTATGGCAAAGTTTTAAAACTCATACAAGTTTAGTTGAGATAAGATTATTCATTGTGGTAACATAAATTATTATCTTTCATCGCCATTATATGAAATTTGTTCAAAAATATTGTTATCCCGTGTGTTTATTTGGTTTGGGTGAGTTCTATTTTAATATAAAAGTTGATTATCTTCTATGGGCATTTGAGGAAAAAGTGGTAAACTTTAGGAAATTGTAAAAAAAAACTATTGGTATGTCATCTTAACTTTGGACAATTTGGACATATTTGCCCATATCTCCTCCTTTATAATGTAGTATAGATATGAAAAATAAAGAAAAAAATAAAAAATTGTACAACGTCCTTACACCTGTGTAGCAAAAAAGTGAAATAAATTGAATTTAAGTTGCATTTTGACGTAAGTACATTTACGTCACTTTTTGTTACACTGATGTAAGGATGCTATACAAAATTTTATTTTATTTTCATTTTTTATATATGTCTTATTTAGCCATTTTTACATACTTAAGTAAAAAAGTTGTAAAACAAATGTTGACATTTAGGATGAACTCTAATATGTGTATGACTAATTTCGAGACGTGTATGATAAATGTAGGGCGAATTTTAATGTGTAGGATGAATATCAATATGTGTAGGTTATATCTATGTTGGATGAATTATGATATGTGTAGGACAAAGTGAATAATTAATGTAAAAGGAGTTATATTATTTAATGTTTTACCATAAGATAACCAACCCCTATTTGAGAACTAAGAGAACCATTCTGGACCACACATTTCTAATAATACAACAACAACAACAACCAATACCCAGTAAATCCCACAAATGGCCATAGCTATTCGTAGGGTCTGGGGAGGGTGGGATGTAGGCAAACCTTACCTCTACCCGAGAGGGCAGAAAGGCTGCTTCCAGAGAGACCCTCGGCTCAAAACAAACAATAAGAAGCAAACTAGACTAGAAATACAACGGCATAGTAACATAACAGGTGGTGACAGGAAAGCATAGTAAAAAAAATAGATACATATGCATTGTGAGACATAGTAATATATGCACAAGTAAGCCATCATAGACATTTACCTGGCTGTTTAAGGGTTTTCCTAAGCAAAGACCCTCCAGGGTGTAACATTTCGTGTTAAATAAATGTACGATACGACAAGTTTTATTTTGTTACATTTTAAACAAATGTGCCTAAGTTTTATTTCCCGACCACACAACTTATATATATATATATACATAATAATAATAATAATAATAATAATAATAATAATAATAATAATAATAATAACTATAGTAATAAATCTAGTTTGTTAAACTCAAACCCAATATCCATTTCAGCCCAAACCCTTTATTCTTTCCTGAAGCCCAACATCTGGCCCACCAAGAACCCAGCCCAACCCCCTCCTTCCCCTGTGCCGTTTAAAAACAAAAAAAAAAGATTGTCCCGCCGTGGTTCGAACCCGGGACAACCCACACACACACTCACCCTCACAACCAGCTGATCTAGAAGCCTTATCTGTTTCTAACCCAACCATTTAAAATTATATGATGTGTTGAAATATGACAGTTGACTACGAAAAAGTCAACTGTGGTGCTCGGCCATTTTAATTATCATCAATCAACGCGTGATTGATCCAACTTTGGAATGTTTACTTGATTATCGGCCTCTTATGATCTGTATACACGCTAATTACCAACCAATTGACCACCAATTAATACTATTACGCGTATGGACTTAAACACATAGTCAAACTTGCCAATTCAAGGAAACAGATCATCACCCTATAAATTGATTGCTTCTGGACCCCCTATACTCGCCGAATAATCCTTCTTCACCTCTAATTTCTCTTAAAAACCTCTGGTTCGTTGATTTCTGTTCAACATTAACCCGAGTCTTGGCCGAAGCAATTCTGTGTCAAATCAATACTGTAAGTTATATGTCTTGTGTGGGATTTGTTAGTCGGCCTATGCACGACATTAACCCCATGATTAATTGGGTTAATGTCGTGATTATTGATCAATCGAAAATTCTAGGGCTCGAATTTGATTAATTGGGGATGAACTCGATTTTTCTTAGTGTATTTATTTTAATGGACCACCAACCAAACACAACCACTGGCTAGACCAGATGGTTGTGTTTGTGGCTTGTTTACTAACCCACGCGGGTTCGAGTCCCGGGTGTGGCACCTTTTTTTTTATTTATGCTTTGTCCTATAAAAAGAATTAACCTTTTATTACTTAAAAATTTTATAAATTCATTTTAATTTATTAAAACTCTTTTAATAATTCTAAAAAAAATTATTTTTAGATAATCTGATGAAAAGCTTTCACCCACAACTTTTGGTTTTCAAAAATTAATTTATTTAATATATTTAATAAATAAATAAATTTTATTCTATTATATTTATAAAATTCCATTAAAATATCAAAACAAATTTATAAATTTCCATAAATTTTATTCTGAGATATTTTAACATTAAGCTTTTTAGAAATAATTTTTATTTCTGAAAAATCAATTATGTAATATTTTTAACCAATTTTTGTTAGTTTTAATCGTAATTAAATCATAATAAATCCAATTTTTATTATTTTTGCACCAAAATTTTATACAATTTATTTTTAAATATTTAGAACATAAATATGATTTTTAATATAATAATTCTTTAATTTTTGCATTTTTGAAAATTAAAGTTAATTTTTGGCAATTTGTAATAAATAGATTTAAAAATCTATTTTAAAAGAAAATAATTTTATAAAAATTATTTTTGTACTCTAAACAACATTTTTGTGACCATCTTGAATTTAAATTTCATAAAAAGATTTTTAGTCATTAATTTACTAAATTTCCCTCAATTGTCGAATATTTTTTAGTATTAATCAAACAAGCAATTATCCCCAATTCGAAGCCCTAGGAACTTATACATCTATAGACTTGATAGACTTAGACATATTTATTACCTTATAGGGTGATTCTTGACATACTTGGGCAACACACTATTTTTCAAGGGATAACATTTTACCAAGGTGAGTTTACATAGCCCCTTTTCCCTATTTTCACTATTTCTGGGGTGAAACATGTTTAAATATTTTATACTATCATTTACTCATATTTACTTGTGATTCAAGTACATCATCATTCAATCATTTGACTGTAACAAAAAGACACAGTACAATCATTAACAATGATCAAGCCGCCTGTTTAGATTATAGCGCTATAGGTCTGACAAACCCATCCCACCCGCATTAGACTCAGGGATGATCGATAACAGTAATAACATTTAACTAACTTGCGAGTTAGTCATCAGTCGACACAAGGTTTGGTTGTACAAAGACGCATTGTTGCATGTCGGTATCATACTCTATCATCATACAACCCTGAGTGTTGTACAAACCATTGTTATCAACTATTTCTCAAAAACCTATGTAATTCTCACCAACTTTTGTTGACCCAAAATATTTTCAACTTAACATGTTTCAGGTCCTACTTGCTTGAAGAATTGCTTGAAGATATGTGCATAGTTTATTCAATTTGATGTACGAATTCTTGTAGAACAATTTTATGTAATTTATTTAAATCATATAATGAAATCTATTATTTACCATGAGCTATTGAACAATCATCAATACGTGGCACCCCGATGTTTCCGCCATCGGTTGGGGTGTTACAGATTGGTATCAGAGCCATGGTTATAGGGAATTAGGTTATTAAAGAAATAATCTAGTCTATAACCATAGGATTTAACCAGTACTTGCTTCTTTTGTTTGCTATTCTCTATCTCCCTCCTACTTCATATCCCTACTCTCATCCCTACAAGAAGGTTGTTCTCCATCACTGGATTTACTCATAGACTAATAGGACAAAATCCCCAGGTTTAACCTGAACCACCTTGAGATCTCGTCGAAGTTCTAGATTTTAATAACGAACACGTGCAATCTGGAAGGGTGAACGCCTGTATTCTGAGTCTTCTGTCTAGGCTGGCATTGCGCATATATCCCAATCAGACGAGGGACCCGGATGCCTACCTGGGAATTCTCGGGATGAGTGTTCACTTATAGGCTAAAGCATGTCTTCATATGTTATTAGAATTTAGAATCTTTGATAAGTCAACGTTTTCGTTTATTCGTTTTAATGAATAAATGATTACATTCCTTATATAAACTCTCATTCATTTCATTGTGTCTATTACAGATCATGCCTCCTCGTCGCAGCACTCGCAACAGCAATGGTGAGAACCACGAAGAAGGTGGTGACAACCATAACCATGACCAAGTTCCTAACCACAACAACAATGGTGTCGATGCCCAATTGGCTGCAATCATTTCTCAACAAATGGCGCAGCAAATCGCAACTCTGGTTCCCAATTTACTTGCTCAGGTCATCCAATTGAACGGCAACGGGAATGGTCACAACAATGGGAACGGAAATGGCAACGGCAATGGCAATGGAAATGGACCCCAAGTCTGCACCCTTAAGCATTTCAACTCTTGTAACCCTCCAAAGTTTAGTGGAGAAGAAGGAGCTACTGGACTCCTCCAATGGTTTGAGGGTATTGAGAATACCTTCATCAACAGTGAATGCCCCAACAACTTCAAGGTTCGTTACGCCATGAGTGTTCTCCACAAACGAGCACTCACATGGTGGAATGAAGAGAAGCGTACTCGTGGGGCCGAGGTTGCTCTTACTATGACATGGGACCAATTCAAAGAGATCATGAAGGAAGAGTTTTGTCCTCGCAATGAAGTTAAGAAGCTTGAGGATGAGTTCCACACCTTGGCTCAAGATAGTGGGGAAAACCTTGCCTACAATACCCGCTTTCATGAGCTTAGCTTATTGTTGCCCCACAAAGTCACTCCCCTGTCGGTAGCCATCGAGAAGTACATCGGTGGTCTGCCCATGCAAATCCAGGATACGGTGTGGGGAAGGAATCCTGCCACCTTGGAAGAAGCCAAACGTTTAGCAGCTACCTTAACTGATAATCACGTAAAGAACGGGACCTTAGTTCGAAAAGGCAATAAAACAAGTATTGTAGCCGCGGTAACCACTGAGAACCAGAAACGTAAGACCAGGGATCCTGCTGCAAACCTCACTCCACAAGCCTCTAACAAGAAACCTTATACAGGAAACCATCCATTGTGTAACACATGCAACCGACATCATCCCACTACTTCAGCGTGTCGCTTGTGCACCAATTGTGGTAGGTATGGCCATCTAATTAATACATGTCGCGAGACCCCAAATCCTAATGCCAACCAACCCACCAACCCTGCTCAGGCTGCTAATCCTAATCGATACAACTATGGTCAATGCTATGAATGCGGAGACCCAAATCACTTCCGTAACCGATGCCCTAAACTGAACAGAGATCAAGATCCTCCAGCTACCTAACCGCAAGACTCACCATTTGACTATTGGTTACTTTTATTCTATGTATTGACGTTATTCGATTCAAGTAATAAAATTCAAGTATTATCATAACATCTGTGTGCATGCTTGGTTGAATGTGAACTAATTGCTATATCTATAATCATACATGCTTGTACAACAATTAGTTAACTACCAAACAACCAGCTTAACGACTGGTAGAGGTCATCATGTCATTCCAACAGTCGGGAGAGGCCCTACCACCTGAACGACTGGCGGAGACTATCAGACCTGCTTAACAATCGGTAAAGTCATAAAAGGACGCAAAACCCTAATGTAAGGTAAATTGGTAATTACGGTCCGGAACGTAATCATGAATTTACAGGTACGTTAAGGTAGTGTGAAATTTTATCAAGGACCCCGGTAGTTGACCAATTATAACCCTGGTTTTCTCTTAACTTCGGGACGAAGTTCCTAAAAGTAGGGGAGACTGTAACATTTCGTGTTAAATAAATGTACGATACGACAAGTTTTATTTTGTTACATTTTAAACAAATGTGCCTAAGTTTTATTTCCCGACCACACAACTTATATATATATATATATATACATAATAATAATAATAATAATAATAATAATAATAATAATAATAACTATAGTAATAAATCTAGTTTGTTAAACTCAAACCCAATATCCATTTCAGCCCAAACCCTTTATTCTTTCCTGAAGCCCAACATCTGGCCCACCAAGAACCCAGCCCAACCCCCTCCTTCCCCTGTGCCGTTTAAAAACAAAAAAAAAAGATTGTCCCGCCGTGGTTCGAACCCGGGACAACCCACACACACACTCACCCTCACAACCAGCTGATCTAGAAGCCTTATCTGTTTCTAACCCAACCATTTAAAATTATATGATGTGTTGAAATATGACAGTTGACTACGAAAAAGTCAACTGTGGTGCTCGGCCATTTTAATTATCATCAATCAACGTGTGATTGATCCAACTTTGGAATGTTTACTTGATTATCGGCCTCTTATGATCTGTATACACGCTAATTACCAACCAATTGACCACCAATTAATACTATTACGCGTATGGACTTAAACACATAGTCAAACTTGCCAATTCAAGGAAACAGATCATCACCCTATAAATTGATTGCTTCTGGACCCCCTATACTCGCCGAATAATCCTTCTTCACCTCTAATTTCTCTTAAAAACCTCTGGTTCGTTGATTTCTGTTCAACATTAACCCGAGTCTTGGCCGAAGCAATTCTGTGTCAAATCAATACTGTAAGTTATATGTCTTGTGTGGGATTTGTTAGTCGGCCTATGCACGACATTAACCCCATGATTAATTGGGTTAATGTCGTGATTATTGATCAATCGAAAATTCTAGGGCTCGAATTTGATTAATTGGGGATGAACTCGATTTTTCTTAGTGTATTTATTTTAATGGACCACCAACCAAACACAACCACTGGCTAGACCAGATGGTTGTGTTTGTGGCTTGTTTACTAACCCACGCGGGTTCGAGTCCCGGGTGTGGCACCTTTTTTTTTATTTATGCTTTGTCCTATAAAAAGAATTAACCTTTTATTACTTAAAAATTTTATAAATTCATTTTAATTTATTAAAACTCTTTTAATAATTCTAAAAAAAATTATTTTTAGATAATCTGATGAAAAGCTTTCACCCACAACTTTTGGTTTTCAAAAATTAATTTATTTAATATATTTAATAAATAAATAAATTTTATTCTATTATATTTATAAAATTCCATTAAAATATCAAAACAAATTTATAAATTTCCATAAATTTTATTCTGAGATATTTTAACATTAAGCTTTTTAGAAATAATTTTTATTTCTGAAAAATCAATTATTTAATATTTTTAACCAATTTTTGTTAGTTTTAATCGTAATTAAATCATAATAAATCCAATTTTTATTATTTTTGCACCAAAATTTTATACAATTTATTTTTAAATATTTAGAACATAAATATGATTTTTAATATAATAATTCTTTAATTTTTGCATTTTTGAAAATTAAAGTTAATTTTTGGCAATTTGTAATAAATAGATTTAAAAATCTATTTTAAAAGAAAATAATTTTATAAAAATTATTTTTGTACTCTAAACAACATTTTTGTGACCATCTTGAATTTAAATTTCATAAAAAGATTTTTAGTCATTAATTTACTAAATTTCCCTCAATTGTCGAATATTTTTTAGTATTAATCAAACAAGCAATTATCCCCAATTCGAAGCCCTAGGAACTTATACATCTATAGACTTGATAGACTTAGACATATTTATTACCTTATAGGGTGATTCTTGACATACTTGGGCAACACACTATTTTTCAAGGGATAACATTTTACCAAGGTGAGTTTACATAGCCCCTTTTCCCTATTTTCACTATTTCTGGGGTGAAACATGTTTAAATATTTTATACTATCATTTACTCATATTTACTTGTGATTCAAGTACATCATCATTCTATCATTTGACTGTAACAAAAAGACACAGTACAATCATTAACAATGATCAAGCCGCCTGTTTAGATTATAGCGCTATAGGTCTGACAAACCCATCCCACCCGCATTAGACTCAGGGATGATCGATAACAGTAATAACATTTAACTAACTTGCGAGTTAGTCATCAGTCGACACAAGGTTTGGTTGTACAAAGACGCATTGTTGCATGTCGGTATCATACTCTATCATCATACAACCCTGAGTGTTGTACAAACCATTGTTATCAACTATTTCTCAAAAACCTATGTAATTCTCACCAACTTTTGTTGACCCAAAATATTTTCAACTTAACATGTTTCAGGTCCTACTTGCTTGAAGAATTGCTTGAAGATATGTGCATAGTTTATTCAATTTGATGTACGAATTCTTGTAGAACAATTTTATGTAATTTATTTAAATCATATAATGAAATCTATTATTTACCATGAGCTATTGAACAATCATCAATACGTGGCACCCCGATGTTTCCGCCATCGGTTGGGGTGTTACACAGGGTGTAGTAAACTACACTTAACACAAAGCAAAGACCCAATTATGTCCTCCTTAGAGGTCTTTAACCTTAATCCTACGTCTCCACGAACTCCTATCATGGACCATGTCCTTAGAAAGGTGCAAATCTAGCAAATCCTGCCTAATGCGCTCATCCCATGTCAAATTTGGTCTTCTCCTACCTCTCTTCCCCTCCACAATGAGGCTCTCCACCGCTCTAACTGGATCCGACGTCCCCCTCCTCTTCACATGACCAAACCATCTCAATCTCCCCTCCTTCATTTTACCCGCTATACTAACCACCCCTAGTCTTTCTAATAATGGCAACAAAAAAAATTTGTTTTGCTTTAATCGCACGTTTTTATGCAAGATTTTTTTTTTATTTTTTTTATTTATGCATATGTGTATACATCAAATATACATATGTGTATATTGCATTTTCAGCTATACATATGTGTATATTAAAAAAATAAAAAAAAATCCTACATAAAATGCAGCGATTAAAGGATTGAAAATATACAAAGAAAGATAAAGGATTGAAAATTTTGTTCTTAGAGTGTAAAAGAATATACCTAAATTTCTATCAAGTACTAATTATCTTAACCACTACATATGGTCCATCACCACCGCCTCCTCTTTCATCCACCGCTACATATAATCCATTACCACCACATCCTCTATCATCCATTGCAAAAGAAAAACCTATCAATATTAACGATTATATGGCCATGACGAATAGAGAAATCGATGTGAACTTAAAAACAGAGGAATTGAGTATGAAGAGAGGAAAAGAATGAAGAAAAATCGTCGTGAAAAAAAGGAAAAGAAATCGTCGTGAAAGGAATTAGGCTTAGGAAGATGTGTTTGGGACAGGGGAAGTGGGGTTGGAAAATTTTAGGGTTTGATGATATTAGGTATACAATGAATGAGTTATGCGACGATACAGATATAAGATTCATTTATACTCGTCTGATGTTCTTAATGGCTTAAAACTATCATGACTGCCAAATCACATATTAGTACTAAAGGTGAGTGTTCCAATAATGCTATTGTATAACATTGATCAACAAAATGGTTTATGTACTGTACAAGACTAAAAGTTGTTACAATAGGAAAACCCTTTATTGAAGCTGGAATAATGTATGGTTGAAATACTAGTACACACATTTATTCAACGAATTATTTTAATACCATCCGACAAGAAAATTTAATAGAAATTCAACGAAGACAATTTCCGTTATCGGTATGTTTCGCAATGACAGTAAATAAGAGCCAAGGACAATCGTTATCAAGAGTTGGTTTGCATTTGAAAAACCCAATTTTCACTCATGATCAATTGTATGTCGCATTATCAATAATAAAAGCAAAGCCATAGTTAAATTACTAATATTTGATAGAGATGTTAATGTTACAAACAAACAACAAATATTGTATACAAGGAGATATTTACAGATTTATGAATTATTTATATATTTTTTAATTATAATAAAATTGTGTGTCTTGGGTATTTAAATTTACCTATAATTATGGTTACTTATACCTTTACAGTTTATATAATTTTATTTCTCATACTTGTGTGTTACACGAAGACATAACCTAGTAGTCATTAAACTAAACTAATATTTCTTCATTATATAATATACTACTAGTGGGTAACCCGCGCATTGCGGCGGAGTCGACAATACGCGGTAGGAACATGATATGCATCAGACACAAGTATTTTACATGTATTTTAATTGAGTCTCTTTTCGCCTTTCGAGGAGATAGCATGTCCTTCTTCACTCGCAATATTGCTAATGCAAAAAAAAAAAAAAAAAAAAAAAAAAAAAAAAAAGATCACCAAAGTGTACTTCAAATGCATTGCTAAAGGGGTTAGATTATATGATTGTAAACAAACACATAATATTGCCATGAATAATATTTCTTTTTGAAATATTAAAAATATGTATATGTTATGAGGAATTTGAGCAAGTTATTCCCTTTTGAACCCATTTGGGTAAAACCATAAAATACTACTTGTAAATGTAACCTCTAAATATAATAGTGTCAATAAATCAAATTAGAAAATATATAACATTCAAAACTCAAAGTATGTAGATAGGTTTCACTATTTTAGCCCTACACTATCATAAAGATAAAAAAAATATGTTGCTTTCTGTTTAACTACCTAAAAATTAAAGAACCTTATAGATGATGAGAGAATCAAAAGCATCAACATCGTTAACATTTTGTTTGCTTTGTTTGCCATCATTTGGAGTCATGTTTCAAGTGCTAGAACAAACAACTCATACTAACATATTTAAATCATAAGGTTAGGAGTAAAAGCAAGTTTATTGTAGTGAAAGAAGATGTGAACTCAACCGGACTTCTGTATAGTAACCTACCAATTCCGTGTGCTTCTCATTAATTTACATATAATTGATCGTAAGACATGTACATACAATAATTATTAACTAAGCATTTTTCAAGTGGATTGGGAGTATAAACAAGGGTGTATCTCAAAGGTAGATACAAAAATAATGAAGGATAATTTGATTGTGAATTTTTGATAATTTAATGAAATAAAGTTACCCTATAGGAAGATGTAATAATTCAATATAGATACAAAAATAATGAAGGATAACTTGATTATGAATTTTTAATAATTTAATAAAATAAAGTTACCTCATGGCATTTAGGAAAGAAAAGTAGTAAAGTTTAGGAAATTATAAAAAAGCTCTTGGTATGTCATCTTAACTTTGAACAATTTAAACATATTTACTCATGTCTCCTCCTTTATAATGTAGTATAGATATGTGTCATTTGTCCTTCCCTTATCATTACAAATTACCATGTCTTTTGTAATTGAAACCGATTAATTGTGAAAATCAAACAAAACATCAGTTGTAGGTTTAAATTTTGATCAATAAGTAAATGGATGCATGTACACTTCCCCTTTTTTTAGTCCATGGGGTGTGGAATCGACAAGGAGTCCGATAAGTCATATGTGGACTTAAGGCTTTGTATGCAATATAATTAGTTTCAAAAGGTTTAAAATATAATCGTTATGTAAATTTTGACTAATTTTTTACACGTTAATGTTTTCATTTTGTATCTTTGTTTTATTTATCACTACGATATGATTGCAACTAAGACAACAACTGCCTAATATATTAGTATAGCAGTAAACATTAAGTAAGATCGGTAAAAGTATTTATTATTAGGTTCGAAACAACAAGTCAAAAGTAATATAGAAAGGTGATTTTTTTTGATGAATTAGTGTATTTTTTCAAAGTTTTTGTGCTTTTGGTAGTTGTCAGACTTGAATTTGCGTTTTTGGGACTTCCGCAATCTAAGATTGCGGAAGTGATGACATGTACAATGAGTTGGACAAAAGCACATTGCCATGTCAACCAGTCCCAAAAACACATTGCCAGCCAGCTTCATCAAGTCCATCGTCGTTGCTTTTTTGCTGAGTCACATTGCCATGTCAACCACTGCCGCAATCTTAGATTGCGGAAGTCCCATTTTCACAATTTGAAGTCTGGGCAACAACCAAAGTCACAAAAAGGTTGGGAAAAAACGCTATTTCATCAAAAAAAAAAACTCATAGAAAGGATAGATAGTTAACCGAAACTAAACCATAACCGAACTTCATAACCAATAAACCAAAACCAAAATTCAATTATGATTATGGTTGTAAACAATCAAACCGAGCCGAGCCGAACCGAACCGTATTTCACTTTGCACACCCTTACTTTTCACAATAATAATAAGTTACCATCAAACCACCAGCTCCTCCCTAGGACCCTCAACACATACAAACATAATGAGAGGTGAAATAAAAACAAAAGGTGGTAGATGCATGACCAACTCCAACTCCAACTCCCCTCTCATTCTCTCTCTAAACTCTCTCTCTCTCTCTACATTATATAGATATATCTTTATCTTTCTCTCTCTAACCTCACCACCTTGCCCTTGTAATCTACTCACGACCATCCAGATCAAACACCTCAGTTCATCTTTCAACCTCTCTTCCTTTTC
The DNA here is from genome assembly GCA_028751855.1 of Ambrosia trifida. Taxonomy (NCBI): domain Eukaryota; kingdom Viridiplantae; phylum Streptophyta; class Magnoliopsida; order Asterales; family Asteraceae; genus Ambrosia; species Ambrosia trifida. The sequence continues at coordinate 27,685,047 of CM054133.1, read as the reverse complement.
ACCACCTTCTCAGGTATATATACATATATATACACACACACATATATATATTTACAACACAAATACCAAATCTTTGTGTGATTTCTTGGTCAGTAGGTGTCGGCCATTAGTTTATAAAAGGTGGTAGGTTGGTGAGTTGACTTAAATGTTGTGCACAGAAATAGCTTATATTCCATGGCTTCTTAACATATGTTAAAGATTCTATTTCTTTTTGGCATGATGTTTGGTTTGATTTAGGAAATAACAATAATTATTAATAATAATAATAATTTTGTGGGTCTTTGCAAGTTTAGATATTTAAACTTTTTTCCCCATTTGGGTGTTTGAATTACTAACTTAATTACATGGGTTTGTTTCTGTAACATTAATTTATGTGCATCTGAATTTAGCCTCCATGTTTGTGATGATGAAATGCTTGACTGGTGTGATAGATAATTAATTAAATAAATAAATAAAAAATAAAAAAAAGAGGAAGAAATACCCTTTTTGGCCCTGCACTAGTTGTACCCTTTTGAGCAAAGATCATATAACATATAATGTTGAGTGGATATTGGATAATAAGTACAAAAAAGTTTTTTTTTTTTTTTTTTTTTTTTTGGGGGGGGGGGGGGGGGGGGGGGGGGGGGGGGGGGGGGGGGGGGGATTTTAACTCACATTAGTAATAAATTGAAGACTTGAAGTTGTGGGTTGTGATTTGTGAGATGGCCTAGTCTTTTGTATACAAGATTAAATTATGTAACCTTCAAGGGGTAAGCGCTTGCGTCCACTCGTTTTTTGCGTTTAACTCCTGTGAAGGCCACCTGCTTAGTGCAAGCTGTGTTTTACCTGATTTGGTTTGGTTAGCAGGGTTTTGGTGGGGTCCGTTAGTTTGCTAGTAATGACTTCTTATGGTTACAAAAAAGAAAAAATGATTGATTCGTGTGGACATTTCATTGAGGACTAAGGACCGATGAATTTTCTTTGATCGAAATGTGTGTATATAACTTGGACATTTTTTATTCATTGGATGGTTTAGGTTTGTGGTTGGAAGTTATGGTGAGCATTCGTCGACAAAGATTGATCAAGCTTTATGGTACATTTTTAAATTTATGTGACTTGTTACAATCATGATTGCTAGTTGAAACATGATACCATGTATTGATATCTTATAAATCATGTTTTTTTTTCGGTTTTTTTTTTTTTTTTTTTTTCTACAACTGTGATGATGTACTATGGTATGTATTAGGGCGAAGTCCTCTAGATTTTATATCATCATTTGAAAATGGGCAATCTCCAAGTTGGGTCCAGAACACCCGACATGTCAGCAGCGTACTTCCAACACCTTCGGCTGACATTGACCAATCTGCAGAGGTAATGATAGGTTTTATATTCATATTACATTCAGATCTATATGCTATTAGGTGACACATATGTCACTAAAAATAAAGAGGACAAGGGAAAACGCGTATAAGAAGGTGATCATGTCTTGCATATACTGGCCTACGATTTGATGTTCTAATAGTGGCTCGTTTAAATGTTCAATACGCACGTATTGGCCTACGAATTATATTATCAGAAAACAGTTGTTTTGTGAAGTCTGTTTTTATTATAAATTTAAACATATATAATCCTAGTTGAAAGCTGACATAATCTGTATATTTTCTTCGTGTTTTTAGCAGGAGAACACGAAATCCGAAGAACCTAAACCATCGAATCTCATTGAATCAAGCTCATCTAATAAGCAGCAGCCCATTCAGCATCCAGGTCTATAGTCTTTTTTAGTAGTAACGAATAATAAAATAGAAATTCGCTGCATTTTGTTAAGAGACTGTTTTAGTGACTCAAAACGCGCAATTTGTAGTTTAAAAAAAAAGGTAGTGTCCATCAACGTAACGCCTAAATGTACTTATTTTATAAAATTAAAGTCAACGTACATCGTAAGTTGACTTTTCATTCATCCCTTTACATGAATCGCTTACGTAATATTTCTATCCTCTCAAAACAGGGCTCTTTCTGATGTTATACAAATGCGAAATGCCTTTTTTTAAATGTTTTGACGATTTTAGTTTGTAATAAATAAATCCAGTGTTAAAAAGGCGGAAACGACACAGAAGAAAACATTTAGAGAACCAAGAACCTTGCATAATGAGAGGTGTGTATTATAAGAACATGAAATGGCAAGCTGCCATTAAAGTGGACAAAAAACAAATCCATTTAGGTACAGTTGGCTCCCAAGAAGAAGCTGCTTGTTTATATGACAGGTATTTGCATAATGTTTAAATATATTATTTAACTAAAAAGGAAACGGCTCAAATGGGTTGATAAGTAAACTGAGTTGGGATGATTTCTTAATCATGAATCGGATAAAGTTCAAAGTTTATTTAAACGCATAAAAAGCTCCTAAATGACTTTATTTAAAATATTAGAACTAATTTCTAATAATATAGTTTTCAATTTCATGATCATAATATCAAAAGTGGCGAAACTCGTTTTGATGGACATGTATAGATCATGATTTGACCTGTCACCCAACGGACTGACCCGCCCATTTTGTTTTCATGTGTGTAGGGCTGCATTCATGTGTGGTAGGGAACCCAACTTTGAGCTCTCAGCCGAGGAGAAGGACGAACTCAGTAAACTGAGTTGGGATGATTTCTTAACCATGACTCGGTCAGCAATCAACAGCAAAAGTAATTTGACTTGCTCTTATTTTTGTATCTTTTCAAGTGATTGACTAGTTTAAAAAAAAAAAAAAAAAAAAAAAAAAAAAAAAAAAAAATTGAAAAAGAAAACAGAAGACATTTTATGCTGACTCAAAATGAAAATAATGCTTTCTCTCAGAACATCAAAGAAGGGTAAGCTCCCGAATGAAGTTCGAACATCCGTCACAGAACAGTAGCGACACGAAAACGAAGGATGAAGGAGGAAAGAGCTTTTCAGGATCTGAAGATGCAGAGACTTCAGGTTCATGATGATTATAAATGTTATTATTGTGTGACATTTCTTTCTGTTAGAACATTATAATCTTTATCCTCAGTTTTAGCAAGTCTTAAGGTCATAATGGACACTTAAGTACATATGTTGTACTGTGTCTTATAATGACATGGCAACTATCAAGTACTTGGCTTGAATCATATAATGCCTGTAGTTGTATGGTAGATCACTAAACAATGGTTAACTTTTCTTATATTAATAATTTTAAGTTAAGTTTTTTGAGATTAATAATTTATATTCATTTATTAGTTATTAGTAATATGAATTGGCTCATTAAGCATCAACCCAATCAAATTTCTAAATACAAGTCAGTGGAGGTAAACAACCAACTCTTTTTAGTGTTCGTGTTAGTGGTTGTTTGGTAGGATTTGCCTGATTAAGTGCTGAATCATTAAGAGGGTCTAAATGGTTCAACACCCCTTATTCAGCTCTTAGCTGAATGGTTAAGAGCTTAATGGAATCATTCAGATACTTTTTTTTTGTTGAAACAAACACTCTTAATGTTGAATGATTAAGAGCTAAATGATTAAGAGGTTTATTAAGAGGCTAACAAACACCCCGTTAGTTTGGTTAAAAAACGAACACGCCCCCCATTTGTTTTCACTCGATTCATCTGTAAGCCTGTTTATATTGTATAACCGACGTTTTCATAGCCGGACTGGTGATCTAACCGCTCCCCTTACCACTCTAGTCGTCAAACCGATTTAAAAAACCGGATTACATCATAAATTACAAAAAAAAAAAAATTGAACGGCACATCATAAACTACATATCTATAAGAATTAACATTTTTGACAATATTTTGAAGCAAAGCAAATGTTCAAAAGGTTCATGGTTAGGTACAATCATGGGTACAAACTGTCAGACGTCTAGTAATGGAGACATGACATCATTTCCTAAATGTTAGTCACTTCATGAAAGGAGTGAAACAAGTGAGACAAACTCGAGTGTAACACGGCCTCTAGATCTAGTGTTAATGACAAAATGTTCAGGGTATTTCCTCAACAACATAAGCAGCCCGAACCATGGTTTGCCCTGAGCTTCAGAGCCTGAATTGTCATCACTAGTAAGATACCTCCTGACTCGACTATGATGCCAGACTCGGCCATATTGTTCCAATAACTGCACCCAATGATGTAAACAACAGTTAGCCATGTTAAGCATAACAATTACGTATGAATCAGTTTTAAAGCCGAAGGTTTAAAAATAGTCATTTGATGCATAAGTAACATATCAAAGTTCATAGAAAGAAAGAATGACCAACTTATAAGCCATCAATCAAGCTAGAGATGACAATTTCAACCGATTTATTTATGAATGGGATGGGTTGGCTTTATATCAAACGGGTCAAATAGAATATATGTAAGCTCAAAGGGAACTGTTTAAATAGATATTTTTATTGTAATAATACTGTTTTTGAAAATCATAGTTTAACAACAAAATTATTTGTTTGTTTCTATATTGGATAAAGGAGTGTTAGCAGATCAACAAACCCAACCCACCCTCAAGATAATAAAAAATGCCATGTTTTATCTTTCAACCCAGGCTACCCGACCGACCCATCTTGCCACTACAGGGTATGCTAGTGCTTTAGGCCTCTACCTCAGCATGAAGTTTCTCCAACGGCATCCAATCACCAGGACCACAAAGGTCAGAAAGCACGGTAGCCACAGATGATACTACATCTTTCTCTTCTAATTGTAACAACTGCTGATTATCAGACTCCCGGTCAATTTTTGATCTTCCCTCTGACTTCTTATCTACAATCACATAAAAAGGAGAAAAAGGCAAAATTACTGAAGGTGTGGTGTAGTGTAGCTAAGGCATTCGTATTAGTAGTTTATATATTATGACAATTATCTAGGGTCTACCACTTAGCCTGCATAAACTAAACGGAAAAAACCAATGTCCAACTACTTTTGCTGAGAGATGGGAAACTAATAAAATATCAACCACATGCAACATACCAGGAGCATATCGCAAAATTATAGAAAACATTAAAACTATACATAACATGCAAAGATGAAAAGCTTAAGAGAATCAGAGGTATATCAGATGCTGCATAAAAGCATAAGATTTCTTAGTGATAACAAAAGTCAAAGCATGCAATATTGATGAGGGGCCGATGACTCTAATGGCTAACTCATATGTCGATCGGCGAGAATGTAAAAAAAGGAATGAAGAAACCTATGTTATGTTGTCAAAAACGCCCTAGGCACGTGCCAAGGCCAAGAAGCTCACCCAGTGCACTGATTGTGTTGCGCCCTGAAAGGCGAACCAAGCGCAAGTTCAGGCAAATTCCAGCCAAAAATTGTGTGAAACTCCAAGTAAGCCTGTAATCAACCTAAAACAGCCTGAACTAGTCAACTAGCCCTATACAAGCCTAAAACATGTGTCTAAACCCCTAGAAATATTATTTTATACTATGCGCCAAGCTTAACAAAGGACCTTGCTTTTTAAGCGCCAAGCTCCTTAAGCCTATTATTCGCCTTGGGCTTTTGACAACATAGGAAGAACCGAATAAACAAGTATATAAATTCCAAGATAATTGTTCTCTTTATCACTAATATTTCTAAAATTAGTTTTATTTTATGTTGTCAGTTTGTATCTCCCTAGTTTACTCAAGTCTACATTTTGTCGCCTAATTTTCTATCTCATTTAAGGCCTGTTTGGTAGCCTCTTAATGAGGCTCTGAATCATTCAGCTCTGAATGGTTCATCATTCAGACTGTTTGTTCTAAAAAAGGCTCTGAATGGAATGATTAAGAGCTGAATCATTCAGACTTGATGCATAGCTGACATTCAGACATCTTAATGATTCAGCACTTAATCAACCAAACAGCCCCTTAAGCTTATACCTAAACCGCTGTTTTAAAACATCGGTTACTAAAATCGCCTATAAAGTATAAACAAAGACATCCGGACACATTTTGATACTAAAATCATCAAACGTTTTGCTAAAACTTATAACGAACCGATCACATGTCTAGTCTACACAAAATTAGCAATTAGACCACTAAAACATAACAAAAACACAACACAAACAACAAAAATCACTAACCGGAATGCGACTTCCCACCGGACGCAGACGCGCCACCACCGTACCCGACATATCCATCGCCTCCATCTCTCCTCACCTTCTTTCCCCCACCTTCATCCCCATCCTCATCAAACTCATCCCCATCATCATCATCATCATCAATCCTCCCTCTCCCACTCTTCTTCCCTCTACCAGACGGAGGCAAACAATAACTATTCCCAATTCCAACCCGCTGCTGACGTGGCACAACGGGTCCACCAATAATACTCCTAACAGGCAACAGAAAATAAAACTCCTTATCACCGATCTGCAACAGATCCTGTGAATCGAGCTTAACAGGAGGAGTACCAGGGAGGTGAAGAACGCCTTCAACGAAACAGCCGTTTTTGCCAAGGACTTCTAGGGCGAAACGACGTCGTTGGAAGTCGTAGAAGATGCGGGCGTGGTTACGGGAGATGTTCATGCCGCCGCCTAAGGAGGATAAGTCGACGTCGACCGTTGACTTTTTGGAGTTGCGGCCGAGGATGATGGAGTAGGTTTGCATGTAGTATTCGAAGTCTTCGCCTTGGAGCTTTGCGAACCCTGCTTCGACGTCGCCGCTGCTGCTGCTTCCCATGTTGTTGTTGTTGTTGGTGGTGGTGTTGGGTTAGGGTTAGGGTTTGGTTGGATGTGTTAATTGGATGTTGATGGAGGGATTGTGAAGGGGTGATAATGGTGGGTTAGGGTTTGTTTCATTGCAATTGCAGGTGTTTTTTTTTTTTTTTTTTTTGAGTAAACTGCCATTTTCGTCCTTGAGGTTTGGCATTTTTTGCCAGTTTCATCCAAAATATTTTTTTTTCTCAACTGGCTCCACTAGTTTTTAAATTCTTGCTGGTTTCGTCCAAATGCCTAACTCCGTTAGTCAATCTCAGTTAACTGAGGGGTAAAGTTGTCAATTCAAATATTATCTGTATTATAATAATAATAATAATAATAATAATAATAATAATAATAATAATAATAATAATAATAATAATACTCTTAAAACACACACACAGTAAAGATTTCTTCACCCCAAACACCCACAACCACCATCACCACCAACACCACCAGTAAAAATTTCTTCACCCCAAACACCCACAACCACCATCACCACCAACACCACCACGACAACCCCACCACACCACCACCACCTTCACGAATCTTCTCCTGCCTCTACTGTCCACGTAAGTTCAAGACAATCCACATCAGCCGAATCGGACCAAAACTGACCTGCAACCACTCGACTTCACAACCACCATACCTGCTGCCCCACAACCGAACCTTGAACAAAAAAAAAAACCACCTCACGGGCCTGTGATCAGCCCACGAACCACCACCTCTGGACCATCACCTATCCATAACCACCCACCACCATCTTCGTCAACATCATCCAGCACCACCACCACCACAACTGCTACCTACCCAACCGAAACAAACCCCAATCGGCTGTCACCATCGTCAGTCGTCCTCCTCTGTTTACCAACACCAATCGGCTGTCACCATCGTCAGTCGCCTTTACAACCCTCTTTTTGGCCGATTAAAATCCCTATGTTTAGAAATAGCAATTAAATGCAACACAACTTCAGTATCAGAACTGGTACCAAAAATAGAACCGTTTTCTTCCAACTCAGCCCTTAAAGCCTGATAATTTACCAAATTGCCATTATGGGCAACGCCCACACGACCAAACCTGTAACCAGCAACAAAGGGCTGAACATTCTTCAACATAGACTGACCAGCCGTTGAATACCTGACGTGGCCGATAGCATTATTACCAGGAAGCTGGTCAAGTTTCGATTGGTTAAAAACCTCGGAGACAAGACCCACACCTCAAGGACAGAGGAGGCAGGGATCGGGAGTGAGGGAGGAGAGAGAGAACGATGAGAGAGAGTTGGGTTTGGGGGGTGTGGCTGTAGGAAATGGATAAGGAAGAGGAGAAAGTGGGTATTTATACTTAGGGTTTGGCTACAATAAAATGACAAAACTGCCCCTCAGTTAACTGAGATTGACTAACGGAGTTAGGCATTTGGACGAAACCAGCAAGAATTTGAAAACTAGTGGAGCCAGTTGAGAAAAAAAAATCTTTTGGATGAAACTGGCAAAAAGTGCCAAACCTCAAGGACGAAAATGGCAGTTTACTCTTTTTTTTTTGTATGTGAGTTTGTTTTGCTTTGATCTCGATTTTGGATCTTGAAATGAAATAAAAAGGGGTAACTTTGTTAACCGTTCTAATTAAGTCAATCAAATTTTTTTTGTCTCTTTAAAGTCACTTTAGTTTCATTTATTGTTCTAATTACCAGGTTTTCAGATTAAAGTGATGATGTGTCAGGTTTTAATATTTTTTAATAAATTTTTTAAAGGTGTAAAATTTAAAATAATATATATATTTTTTTGAAATCTTCATTTTATAAAACCCACCTAATAAAAATAACATTCACATAAGCATTAAAAAAAAAGAAAAAAAAAAGAAGGTGACCTGATGACCTGGTAATTACATAGTATTGGAACAATAAATGAAACTTGAATGACTTTATAGAGACAAAAAAAAGTTTGAGTGAATTAATTAGAACACCAAGCAAACTTGGTTACATTTGTATGACATTTCTCCAATAAAAAAAACACTAATTTTCCATAGGATCAAACGGACTCCGATTGAAATCAATTAAATGGCATTTGAGTTGTCTTATTGAACCATACGATTTTAATTTTTAGGTTTTTGATTTTTTGAATTTTTAGCTTTTAGTTTTTGCAATTTACGTTATATTATTGTATTTTTTATGTAGCATTGTGTCTTTTTCTTATTTTCATCATTGTGACATTTTTGCGATTCATTGTGTCTTTTTTTCATCATTGTGTTATATTTTTCGGCATTGTGTTATATTTTGTGGCTTATTGTGTCATATTTCGTGATTTATTGTGTTTTTTGTATCTTTCTCACTCTTCTCGTTTTTGTTACACGTAGAATAAGTTGACCCATTTTTTAAATGCCTTTTAAAAACAGAGACTCGTTTAAACTCGTTACATAATCTTTTACTTGACCCTCTTGTTGTGACATGCATAACCTATAAACATATCGTAATTATCACTCGATTTCATAAACAATATACATTGTGCTTCAATCTCATATCGGTCAATGCAATTAATTAATTATAAATATGTTTATTATTGTTAAGCGATCAAATAAATATTTTTCTTAGAAACACACCTATACACTGTATTATGCGACTTGACTCTACAAAGGGCCTATGCAGTGCTTAATTGTATGGGCTGCTAATTAAATGAAAACTTATTGATTTGGGCTTATTTCAAACAAATATAGCGGGCTTAAACACGGGTTATTGGATCAACCCGAATAACAAAACCCTAGACGAACCATTATTATAAACGTCGACAATAGCCATACAAGACACCAACAATATTCAAACACGATTGTGTAAACACACTCAACCTCTTCAACAGATCTATCACCAATATAATATTGAACTCTTAATCCGTTCTGTAAACCCTAATTTCCAACTCAGTCTATCCATCTTAAGGTAATCATGTCAATCGATTGTGTTAATTTGCTAAATACAGTGTGTTATTGGTAAACTAATCATGATAGATCAATTTTTTTTGATGATTTAAACATTGAATAGCCAAATGATGTTTGGGAAATTGCGCAAGGGCTTTGAGTCCCATTTGTGTATCGTAAAAGGGACACTGAAAATATTCAACGGTATATCCCTCCTGATGGCTTCTTCACCTAATTATTATTATTATTATTATTATTATTATTATTATTATTATTATTTGTGTGGATTTAATCCATGTCGTTGAACTTATTACTGTTTGCAGAACCCTAAAGTTTATAAATTTATGATTGGTATTTGCTTTGGTTTTGTATCATTAATGTTTTTGGATCTAACTCCTTTTGTTGAGTTGCACTTGATTATAGTTCTCAAAAACCCTTAAAGTTATAGGCTTGTGCTTGGTATTTGCTAAGATGCTTCAACATCATTGTTTTTTTTTTAATTTTAACCCCTTTGTTGAGCTGCACTTGATTACAATTTGCAAGAACCCTAAAAGTTATGGTTTTGTGTTTGGTATTTTTGCCAAGGTTTAAAAGTATGGAATCGTGCGTCGATGCGTTTTCCCTTCCGCCTCGAGGCGGAACTAAAAAATAAATATAAAAATTATATATTTTATAAAAAATAAAATACTAACTGATCTAATTATTGGATTTATCAAAACATTTAAAACACGCATTAAAAAGACATTGAATGTTTGAAATTGACACAAAAAGTCTAAAACTTCAAAAAACGAACATCCAAACCCCCTGAGGCGCAGTTTTTCTTACCGCTTCAGTCTTATGAAGCGCACGTACTCGATTTTTGGGCGCCTTGCCCATTTTTATAAACCATGGTGGTTTTGGATCTACCGCTTTCATTGACCTATAGTTCTTGTTTGCTTTGATTATGTTTCTTTATTGAACCTAACCTGATCTGACTAGCAAGTTTCAAACCTAAAGCTTCTAATTACTATTTTGTTATAATGTTACAGACTAAGTGCAAGTGTCAGATTACCAATATCTTTGAAGATCAAATGAAACATATAGTGAAGATTATGACATTTTTGGTGGCTATAACCGCTGTTTGGATCAGTTTATTGCAGACTGCAATGATTCCCCAGAGTCATACTTGGTTGGTGAGCCTTTTCATTTTGTTCTTGGGAGTTGACTTGTTTAGAAACCATGTTGGCAAACTTTAGAAACCATTAAAGAAAAATGAACCTTTTGTAAGTAACATAATAAATTGAAAATTGCCTTTTTCATGTATGTTTCTATTCAATGTTTGATATGAAAAGGCAAAAACAAAAGTTTAAAAAACATTAAACGTGTATTAGATTCAGTTACACCAAATAAAATGCAGAAATAATAATAACAATCAATAACACTATATAAATCACACGTGTTTTAAGATATAAACAAAAACAAATATAAACACACTAAAGAAGTCTCCAAACATAGAGAAGGTACAACACTGCCCACGAATGACACAGTAAAGCATGCATTGACCCGATTGGCCGCAAATTATCGTTCCTTATCCTACTCGTAAGCGTTGTCAAGGGTTAGGATAAACACCACCAACTTAGAGATGTACGCAAGCATATAACTCACCATGAAAGACATTGCTAGCATAAGAAAAGAAATTATTCTCCGTTGTACGAACACATGAGTAACTTGCCCTATGGGCTTGTCTATGCTCAAAGGGAGGGATATATGAGTATTGGCCTGGTACAAAATCCTCCCGTTTGTGATGCGAGTTTTTGTGTACACGCCCTTAATGGGTTCTAAGTAACTAGAAAGTTAATGCCACCAATCATAGGTGCTATCAGGAGGATGGCCTCCGCGCTATGAGCCCCTAGGTAGTCTCCATCTTGGATGGCGTACTCCCATAAGCGTCGGCGTACCTTTGGGCTGCAGATAGTGGTCCTGTGAATAACTAATGGCAAACCCGATTGATCTGCCCCCACGACACTGGAAAAAAATTGTCGAGGCAGCTATAAAACCATCAGAAAAATGTCACCACCGTCATTAGTCATGATGGTAGTGACAACTCAACAACGTTTGTTGTTTGTATGTTCATAATGGAGGGATAGAAATCAAATGTTGATCTTTTTGATTTATGAATGTATATTCAGTGGATGGTTGAGAAGCTTGGCAGATGTATCGGCGGTGACAGAGTAGTTCTTTGGGCCTGGCATCCAAAATACCAGGGGTCCTTTTGTGAGTGGTTGAAGGATCAACAACTCAACCTTTGACGTCTCGAAGGTTTAAAGGCTCTTGGGAGGTCCCGGTCTTAGGAGAAGCATACGGATTAACTTGTTCCTTCACTAAAAAGAGCTGCCAAAGTTAAATGCTATTATAAAAATGTAATAAAAAACTTGTTGCTGGGATTGTATTACAAAAAAAGTATTATAAGATGATATAGATGTAACTTTTGGTTGTATTTGGAACAATACTTCCGATATGTGATATTGTGATGCTTTCGCTGCAGGCTTTTGAAACCTAAACACCTCAGAGTATGATGTGCCTTTTAAATCAAGTTGTCTGCTAACCTTTTATGTTCTTTATTCTGAGAACAGCTGCCTCTGTACTTCATTGTGTCGTTAGGATGCTATGGGCTTCTAATGGTCGGGGTTGGTTTGATGCAATTTCCCACTTGCCCTCAGGAGGCAGTCCTGTTACAGCAGGTATATGATCTGTCTGCTAATAAAGTTCATCTTTATGTCTTGTAATTATCCTTTCTGTTGCATGATCCCGTTAGGGCTTTTGGTCCGTTTACTTAGAAACAAGTTGATTTGGGTTATCATTTATTTATATCTGACTTGTCCCCTTTGTACCGATTCCCCCATGTACCTAGGTAGCGAATGATTAAGACAAATGAGTTAACTAAGAAAGTTTTGTTGAAAATGAAACATGCCAAATGGGTCAAACATGTTGACCGATGTGTCTGTCATTAAATGCTTTAAACCAATGCATTCATTAAAAAAGATTAGATTAATATGTGTTTGATGATTTAGTTTTTAATCGTACTTAGGGGGTGTTTGGGATTCATTATTCAAAACAGATTATGCGTTTTGGAAAAGCAGGGGTGGAGCTGCTTATAGATTATTGCGTTTTGGTAGCCTAAAAAACTGATTATCTGCTTTTTCAAAACTCAATCCCAAACACTAAAAACTGATTATCTGCGTTTTCAAAACGCAATAATCTAAAAATCAGATTCAAAACGCAATCCCTTAATACATTTATAATCTAATTTGCTGTAAGCATTTGAAATCAACCTGTTTGTTTGACCCGTTTTATTTTTAGTCATTCTTAAAGTTTTAACCAAATTTGACTTGTGAGAATATAAATTAAATGGCATCAACCTATTTGTAAACTGTTCTAGTTGTCTCCATATAAGTGAACACAAACTTTAAACAGGTTTTATCCCTCTTTTTCTAGTGCATTTTTAAGGTGTTGATATGAATCTTGACTTTGAATTTATATGTCAACTGTATGAACTTCTGTTCGTCACTTTTGCAGGATGTAATTGAGGCGAAGCAATTCTTGAAGCATAAAGGGGTAGACGTGGGTTCAGATTGACACTTGTTACTTCGTGCATCTGATTTTTGAATTCTGGTTTGAGTTATATTATCTGTTTCTCGTCTGTCGTTTTGCCAATAACTATTTGTTCTGAGTTAGAACGGTAGGTGTATAAAGATTTCAAGTACGGCAATGTGAAGAACTGTTTAAAACAAAACAATTTAACAATACTGAACATTTGAAAGTCTGAACTAGCACATATACATGGATTGTTCTATCTTTGGGCAAACTGGTTAATTTCATGTGTGATGTGGACTGTTCTGCATACTAATGGGCTGTTTGGTTGATTAAGTGCTGAATCATTAAGATGTCTGAATGATTAAGTGGTGAATGGTTCAGCTATACACCATATCTGAATGATTTAGCTCTTAATCATTCCATTCAGGACCTTTTTTTAGGTTGAAACAAACAGTATGCTGAACCATTCAGAGCTGAATGGTTCAAAGCCTCATTAAGTGGCTATCAAACAGGCCCTGTGTCATTTATATAGACTTTCTTATATAGACTTTCGAAGTCCAGTGTTTCTATAGCTGCAAAAGCTCGAATGCGCAAGCATGAAAGTTTTGGTTCCATGTTTGTTTCCGCCTTTCGAACCAAATTTTGCTACCGTGGACGAGTGTGGGAGTTAGAGTGCAACCCAACAAACAACTTTTGTTCTTATAAGCTGCAACACTTGTATTTTATGCACCTTTTCAATTTCTCAATGCCCTTTTTTTTCTTACACCGCGCTTTGAGTGTCGATTTTCTATTCATTTTAGCTCTATTTGGACACATTATTATTTCGTTGTAAAGCTCTCTTAATAATTACATATCTTCTATACATATAATAAACCAAAGCCATTTTAATGACATGGCACTCAAAGAGACATTATTTTCCTTGAGTGTGTCACGTGTCATCCCATGTGGCATTGGGATATTTTAGGAAAAAAATAATTTAAAAACAAAATTGAATTTTTCACCCTCATGTTTCCTCCCATAATTTTTAAACGTTAATATCTTTAATATACGAGATTTTTTAAAGAAAAAAATTACACCAAATTAACGAGCGTTTTATTATCTTTCCAATGAGTACCATAGTGCTATATAAAAAAACGGAGAAATTTTTTTGTGGGGTTTTGTTCATACAGGAAAAAAAACACAAAATGTTCAGGTAAATCATTAATCATGTATAGGCAAGTTACTAATTATATTCAAATCAGTATATATGATTTTTTTTCAACCAGAGTCGAATAGGTTAATAGAGTTATACGCTATTTTAAGTTAAGTATCAATATTAGTATGTTAGAGTTGTACATTTGTTTAGTCTTTAGGATATGTGTTAATATTAGAGTTACATTAAAGTTCTACATTCTTTTAGGTTAGGTGTTAGCATTGGAGTTGTACATTGTTAATTTGTTTTAGGTAAGATATTAACATTAGAGTTATACATCAGTCTATTTGATATGTAAAATTGATGTATCATATTAAATTTCTCAACCCGGGACGCTCCCGGGGTATAATCTAGTTATGTATATTCAAAATCCATGAAGAAACCAAAGGATACTGTTATAAGATTTGTAAACAGACACCAATACAAACTGAACCCAAACAACATAAATAATAATACAACATTAATATGACAAACATCTCCCAGACTTATAAAACCATCCCCAAACGACCGAAACGACAAAACTAACCAAAACATCAGTAATATGCCAGAGACGGATTCATCGACACGACTTCAGAAAGACCCGTCACATTGGAACCCGTCTCAAACAACCCGAGCTCCTCAATCAATTTCTCTACCAAATTCCCAACAACATAAGACACACCCGAGACTGCAACCGCAGTAGTCAAATAATACGTAATAATCTTAACATACCCCGAGAACCCAGTGCACCGATCAATGTACGCCTTGAATATAGCTAGCAAACCGACACATACAAAAGATGCAACTGCAACAACCAACATGGTGAAGTCCCTATCATTCGTCTCATGAAACGCGTACCCATAGGCCAGGGGTGGTATGACCCCAAACACGAGGAAAGATAGTATTGCGAAGAGCGCGTGCAATGGGAAGTGTTCGACTGATCCTAGTAACTCTTTGTATTTGTTACGAGCTTCTTCATCAGTGCTTGTTTGTTGGCTAGAGAATTTGTAACAGTCGTCTTTTAAGTCCCAAAGCTGTATGTCAATTAAATAAATGATTTGAAATTAAGATGTAACATGTTTTTTTTAAAAGAATTTAGTTTAAGTAGTTACTTACGTTGTGGCCAATGACGAAGACTCCACCAATTAGATTTGCCAACGCTAGTGCTACAATGTTCACTGAAAAACTCAAAGACAACGTACGATAAGTAACATGAAACCAAAGTATCAAACGCATTTTAATAAAAAATAACAAATTTTGATGTAAGTTTTACCAAAAAAAAAAAAAAAAAAAGTGCACGAGTTGGAATATTGAAAATATCGTTTTTTTTTTTATGTGAAGAGACCAAAAATGTTTTCTTTTGAATATAACTTATTTTCAATAAAACTAATATGAATATTTAGGGGAAAAAAACAAAACAAAAACAACAATATATATTTAGATCTGGAAAATGGATTTTAATAGTTGCAACTTTGACCTATATAATGGTCGGGATGAATCCCAACTTAAGAAATGTTTACAGATAGTCCCAGCTTTAAACATATTTTCCTTCAGAAAATATTTACGGTCTACATGATCAAAAATTCAAAACTTAACATTTTCTAAGTTAGCATTAAGCCCGAAAAATACGTAAAAATAAAAACCCAATTTTCCTTTAGCTCTTTAATAATTACTATAAAGAACAACTCTACACTATGCAGGAAATATGAAAAAAAAAAAGGTTAAATATAGATCCCGGTATACTTGTTTTTTTGAACAAACGAATTTCTTGCTTATTGTGAAAACTTACGTGTGGTGGCACCAGCAGCAGCAGCTGATGCTACAATACTTAAACTAGCAATCACCTCCATTAACCCTCCGTAAACAATGCTCTTCAAGATCTCAAATGGTGTAGAATCTTGTCCTGCTGATCTTCTTGGTGTATCATGGGTTTCAGAAGCGATGGTTGGTCCAATATCAATTCTTTCTTCGCCTTTTCCAGGTGGTTTGACACCCGAATTCGGATCATAATGAGATGAGAGTGCTCCACCAGTCACACGTGGTTGATATCCTCGCTTAATTTGTCCTCTTTCGGCGTCTGGCTGGTTATTATCTCCTGCACAAGTTCGACCGGTTTGTGTGTAAGATTTATAAAAATTAAAAAAAAAAAATCTAGGAATACAAAAATAGGATATTGCTTTACCTTGTTGGATTGGAGATTGGTCATCCAGCGGTCCTGGTTTTGGTTTTGCATGTTCGGAGTCTTGGACAATGTTTTCTAATTTTGGATGTTTGGAATCTGTTTCTTTATGGAAAACTCGAAAGATGCTCAAACAATTTCCTACGTTAATTTAAAAGAACCAGGTTTCATTAAGGGTGTTCACGGTGCAGTTTGGACGGTTCTTAAGCGAAACCGTTAATAAGGTTTATAATCGTTGTAAGTCTAAACCGTTACTAATGTTTTGATTTCACTGGTTGGACTTATTAACGAAAAGATGACAAGCTTAATTTATTTAAGTATATCAAATGTCATGTAGGAAATGTTATGAATCAAATACTAGAATTGTGATATCTTGTCACAATTTGTTTTTCTCATATTTATCTCTTTTGAACTGTTTTCAGAACTAGACCACGAAGTCAGACCAATACCTTTTTTATACGAGTCTGGTTGAGTACCTGTGAACCACCTTTATTCAAAATTTCAATCTAGCTAGTTATGACACTAACTGGTTGAATTGGCTAACCGGATTGGTGGTTGAACTAGATTTTCAAATTTTTATTTTTTATCCTTTAAAATCGCATTATTGATTTGTTTTATTTCATGCTTCATATTCATTTCGTATTCTCTTCGTTGACTATATATCCTTTAAATAAACTTATAGGTGATAAACGTGTCTTGCTAGAAGGTTGACTTTGTTTATTTAGTATTTAGTAACAATATAGATGTAATATTTTTATATAACTTTATATTAAATGGTTTTAATTTTTAGAAAAGGTAATGGTCCAATTCATTACCTTCCTCTCGCCTGACGACACCATTTCCATCGACTAGTGGATCAACTGTACTCGAATTTGTCTTATTGCTAAATATAGGAAAAGGATTGAAGCTTCCACCATCTGAAATAAAACTTCATATATAAGTTCCTCATAGTCAACATTAGGGGTGGATTCGGGGATTCCCTAGTTCCCAGGAACTCGGTTTTGGAAAGAAAAGAAAAAATTAGTGGAAAAAATTGAAATATTAGTAAGAATTTACGAAATGAACTCTTTAAAAATAATTCCTGGATCAACATCTGGTCAATATTAAGTTTATATTATAGTTCGTAAGAAGGAACACTTTTTAATGTTAATGTCAAAAATCAAAATGTAATATATATAATTTTCGTACAAATTACAACTATATATAAAAAACCATTAATGTATTATCCTTTTGTTGTTCAAAATCGAACACTTTAAATGATTATATACGATTATAGTTTGAAAGTAGTTGCTATTCGTAAATATATATCATATCAGGGTTTCTAGTATTGAGTCTACAGACCCATTAAATTTATTAAGCTATCCATGTAAGCTCACTAAACCAACTGCAATAAATCTAATGGGTCTGTAGACGTATATAAATACAAGAAACCCTAACAACATACAGGTCAAATCAGTGATCATACCTGAAGGAATGAACAAGCTGAAGCACGAAAAGCATCCAAGCAAATCCATAGGCTTTTCTTGTTGTTCCACCATCTGAGGTTGCCTTATAAATTTTCGACGAAGAATTACTTTGGTGATCTGATCTTTACAATTAGGGCAGTGCATCGTATGCGTGTTAAGTTTCGGTATAACCTTCTCAAATTCCAATTCCACAACTTCCTCCTCCATTATTATTTGTTCTTCAATTTTGTCTGATTGTTTTGTTCTTGATACCTCTCTGAGGTCATTAACCGCGGTTTCTGCTTCTATTTCTGCTTCTTCTCCATTGTTTGCATCGTACTGAACCGAGTTAAGAGCTTTTTTAATGTTTAGATCTTCAATTGCACCTGAATTTGTTTCCAAATTCCGAAAACATCAATCTATGCAAGGTGGTGAACTGATTATAAAAAGTAATTTTCATTTCAGGACTGAGAAAATTAAATCAATATAGCGGGCAGGCAAGCAACAAGCTGTGCCGTCACCTCTTTCTGAATGGCAAACCCACCTTATGGTGGAGTGGTATGGAGGCTCAGTGATAGAAGACTCATACCTAAAATTAAGGTCATGGGTTTGATTCTTGAGAACGCCGGGTTTTACATATTATTCCATTGTCGTGCCGTTAGGCGGGTGGATGGTCGGGTTTTTCCCGGAACTGGTGGCTGATGGGCCACGGGTTTCGTCCGTCTGGATAAGGGCCGGCTAGGGCTCCTTTGGCCATCGGGAGCCATGTACGAGTACCCGGCTTCTACTTAGTTTTACGTTAGAAAAAAAAAATTACGTAAAAAACATATTAGAAACACGTACATACCTCCGTATTTGTGTAAATATGTGTTATTATCTAATGGTTCTGCGTCCCCCTTGTCTGCCTTAATGCTGGAGAACTGTTGTCGTGGTTTTCGAGCTTTTAATCCTGCGTCTTCGACGTCGGTTTCGACGTCCGATCCACTGCTGCTTCTGGTGTCGTGGTTCAGCAACGCTACGTCCATCTTCGCAGCTTCTGAAACTAAACACTAGCTAGTGCAATAAGTAGGCAGGCTTGGCTAGTTGTGAGTAGTTCATTGCTCACATTTATGGCTTTTATAGTTGCACACAGTCAAAGTTGTTACACAGCGTTCATATATTTAGTTATCAACTCTATTATATTATTAATTAGGATATATTATTATTATTAAGGTAGGCGTAATAGTTTTACTTACAAATAAAAATGATGCATGGTGTTATATTTTTTACGTAGGAAAGAGTGATTTCACTAATTATATTTACCGGTTTTACAGTGGCGAAGCTTGACCCGAAGGTTCAGCGGGTCGGAAGTCGCCAGAGGGTCAGAAGTCACTAGTTTTGGGGGGGTCGAAACCCTATATTTCCAAAATTTTCTATACGAATACTATATAATCGAAACTTCTGTGCGAAAATTCAGGGGGGTCGGCCGCCCCCGCCCGCCCCAACAAAGCTGCGCCAATGCGGTTTCATATGAATCATGAGAAAAGAAAACTAAAGGAAAAAGAGTGAAATGTGGTTGATTGTGATTAGGTAGAACAAAATAAATGGGTTAATTTTGTGATGTGGTTGACATAATCTCGCGCACCACACTCATGGTTTGCCCGACCGCTTAGCTAGGGCGGATCAGCCATGTTTCTGTTGACGATCAGGCCCAAGAACACGAACTTTGATCTCAACCAAGATCGACTCTTTCTTTTATTATAATTCTTGACACACAAATTGCATAGACCTTAACCATCTATTTATACTAACATAACCATACTAATCTTACTCAAAATACTTATCCTAATTATAATCTAATACTAACTTACATAATTATCTCTATTAATTAAAACCTACTAGATAATTCAAAAACATAATCTTTCAACTAGCTAATTAAAACTAATTAAATATATAAACTTTCACTTTGACCCTTCAACTTTATTTTAGGATTAACTTCTGACAGCTTCACGGTTTTTCAGGAATCTATTCGATTTAAAAAAAAGTACTAAGAACCTTGTATGTTTTAGAAAAATATTAGTGAAAATCTATCAAAAGAAACCTATTAGAAAAAAAAAAAATCTAGACCGGCCACCGCTTTGCCATGACACACATGCATGGTGGTGTTATAAGAGTTAGTTGTAAATGTAATATCTTCTTTTGAGATACAAGTTTACTGAGAAAGCAAACTCTTGGTAGTTAGAAACAAGGGTGCAAACGAGCCGAGCGGCTCGTGAGCTACTCGAGATCGGCTCGGTAAAAAGTTCGAACGAGCCGAGTCTTATCGAGCTCGAGCCCGAGCTCAAGCCTGAAATAAAGCTCATTTGGTTATCGAGCTCGAGCTCAAGCCTCGACTGTAAAGCTCGGTTGGGCTCGTCGAGCCTTATCGAGCTTTGCTTATTTATGTCAATTAATACTATATTGCAACCCATGCATTAACTAAATTATATTGGGCCTTGGGCTTCTTAATTGTCCAAAACGAGCTCATTAATGGTCCAAAACGAGTCCTTAATAGTCAAAACGAGCTCCTTAATGGTCCAAAACGAGATCGAGCCGAGCTTGGGCTCGTTTAAACTCTTGCAACATACATTTTTATCGAGCTTTTCGAGCCGAGCTCAAGTTCTTAAATATACTATCGAGCCGAGCTCGAGCCCAAAATACAAGGCTCGAGCTCGAGCTTTTGAAAATTGTCACGAGCCTACACTACAACAAAAATGGCTTTTAAGGACCTTTTGTGTGGGACGCTTAGAAAATGGGGTCCTAAAAAACTATTTAATAGGACGAATGAACTTTTGGGGTCCTTTTATAATATACGCTACTAAACCAGTGTCCTAAAAAGTTATTTAATAGGATGGATGATTCTTTGGGGTCCTATTATCATATAACTTAATAAGACCCTTAAAATGTAGATCCTAATAAAGTAATTTATAAGACATTTAGTTGTAGGTGTCCTATTATGTGGCAATGTAATAGGGCACTTGATCACTGGGGTCCTATTATAACATAACTTAATACGACACTTTGTAGTTAAGTCATAAATGTTTGATGTTATAGGACCGTTTCTAGTAGAAGTCATATAAGAACATAACTTAATAGGATACTTGACACATGGGTCTTATAACTTTAACCTTTATAGGACGCTTAATCATTGTGATGTTATTATAATACACCATAATAGGACACATGATATTTGAGTCATAAAACATCAGTTTTATAGGACGCTTTTTCACTAGAGTTTTATTATAACATAACTTAATAGTATACTTAACATTTGAGTCTTATAACTTTAACCTTTATAGGACGCTTAATCATGATGGTGTTATTATAATACACCGTAACAGGACCCTTGATATTTGAGTAATAATAAAAAAAGGCAAAATGGAATTTAGTAATGGTATTTGTTTTGAACACTACTACAAAATAGGCCTTTCTTGACACACTTTTCTTGACACACACCCCTTTCTTGACATTTAAAACTGTATGTCATAAAAATCTATACCTATAATAAACCAAAGCATTTTTTATGACATGGCACTCAAGGAGGTCCCACTTGAGTGTGCCATGTGGCATCCTATGTGTCACTTGGTATTTAAGTTTAAAAAAACAAACAAACCATCAACCATACCCTAAACCAAATCAAACCCTACCATTCTCTTCTCTGTTCCAGATTCTATCTCCCTCGCATCCCCCTCACGTGTTTAGAATCGACAATCAAAGCATTAATCAAAAAGGTATGACACAATAATCTTTGATATTCATCTTCACTGAAATATGCTCTCATCATAAACATCATCATCTTATTCCATCAACAACAGTTCCATCTCTTCCTCTTCTTCCAAATCCTTAATCCGCTTCAAATATCCTTACCCTAAACGTCGACGTTTTGTTGTCTCCTCTTCCTCCACAAATAAAAACGTGAGAAACCACCTTATTGGTGGTGTTCTTAACACATAAGTCATAATATTCACAACACTTTTTAATTGATGTCGAGCTAAACCAATTGCAAGGTAAATGTGAAGGTTCAAGTATATATGGTTTAGTACTTCTGATGTAGATATATTAATATTAAGTATTAAATATTAAATTCTAATAAAAAAATATTTCTATGGATGAGTGGGGTTTGTAGGTACTTGATGGTGACGGAAGTGGTGGTTGAAGAAGAACCAGCGGTGGCGATTGGGTTTTGTTGGTGGTGGCGGCGGCGGTGGTTTCAAGGTAATCTGTAATCAATCGGTTAACTATATGATGGATTATTGTACCGAGCCACGGCAAGATTTCTGGCCACATCTTAGTCCCTTGACTGTCATGTACGCTAAACATGTTTTTACAGTTTTTAAATGCAGATGTACTCATGTAAGCTATAGTTTGCAAACTAAAATTGAAGGTATGTGATGGCTTCGCAAAGTTGAATATTGTGTTTTATTTCATGAAGCATTCACATTGGATTGTAGAGAAAGTTCTATTTGAGATGATGTTTATTAATCTTGAGAGCAATGTTTCTCTTTGAGATCATGTCTGGTACACCAGTAGAATAAAATCTTCTTAAGACTTTGTCTAGTATAGTAATTTATCTATTTATCTATGAGATCAAGCTAGTAGAGTAATTTTAGTTTGAGATCATGGTAGTTAGGTAATTTTTGTTTGTGATCATGCTAGTAAAGTAATTTCTGTTTTAGATAATGTAGAGATTTTTTTTCGACACGTCTGATGCATTAGTAGACATTTCTCACTTATATGTCTCATACACTAGTAGAGTAATTTATGTTTTACATCATGTCTAATAGAGTAATTTCTTATTAAGATCATGTTAGTAGATTTATTTCTGTTTGAGTTCATACTAATTAGGTAATTTATGTTTGCTATCATGCTGTAAAGTAATTTTTGTCTTAGAATGTGCTTCTTGAGTCCATGGTTTAAAAAAACGGGTGAGGTGTACGCCTCGAGGTGCGCCTCGAGGAGAAACTCTAAGAAAACGAGTTTGAGACGCGCCTCATGGGGTTCAGATTGTACATACGCCTCTAAGGGCTGAGGCACTAAGAAAATGTGCACCTCGGGTAGTTTAGGGTGTCTTTGATGTGCTTTTTTGGTGTTTTAGACTTTTTGGGTCAATTATGGGCTATATGAAATAGCCTTACACTTCAAATATAAATCCTCACAATTTGGGATGTTACAATTAGTTTATTTCTCATTATGATATTTTATTTTTCTATTGAAGATGGTAAGTGAAAAAAACAAGGTGAATCGGTCAAAAAAGAAGATGGTGCAAGTTACGGGTAAAAAAAGTTATGCTCGAGTCCGTGAAGAGCTAAAGGTGATTGTATAAAATAGCGCAATTCTTAATATAGCATGTCGATATCCATTGTTACTACTTATTTTTCTTTTTATTCAAACAGGCATCTTTGGGACAAGATCCAAGTCGATTGGAAATGTTTCGTGCATGTTTCTCCAAACATGGAACTACAAAAAATGTGGAAGCTGCAAATGCAATTGTAAGTAATATCTTATATATTCATATACATATCTTTTCTTTATGTTCTTGATGTTGTTAAAAATACATATCTTATTTTTGTTACTATATCTAATACAGGCACAGATACAACAACTTAGTTCTAATCTTCCCGATGGTTCGACCGATAAGCCTGGACCAGATGATGTTTTTTCTAAAGTAATGGGGAAAGATCGAAATGGTGATGCAGTCATGTATGGTCTGGGTGTTCGTGCTTCTGATGTTTGGGGTGTAACACCAAGTCGTTCAACATGTCGTAGAGAAAACATCCAATTGAGTCTAAATGTGAAGAACTTACTAGTACCGTGGTCCGGCTACAAGCCCAGGTATCGGAGATTAAAGGCTATAGGGATGGTCCTAGTGTTCCACCTCTTACATCACCACATTTCCCTATTGCAACCAATGGACCTCCAAGTTTACGGGTATTTTTCTATATAAATCTTTATTATTATTTTTTTTGTGAAATGTTACTTGTACTATTGTGACTAGAGTTTGATATATGTTTGTTGAAAACTAAAATCTAGGTGGGAGATGAAGCTGTTCTCAAAAGCATTCTAAACTCTACCGAGATTGTAGCAAGAGGATGGGTGAAGAGCTTGGACCTAAATGAGCTAGTTGGTGGTACAGAGATTGGACCAGAATGGTGTGAGGTAAACGTTCAAGTAGCAATAAAAATAGATGAAAAGTTGGTGAGACCATATGGGTTATTTTCCACAATTCAAGATTGTATTGGTGCCTCCATTGCATGGCCTTGTCCTTTCATCTCGGTATGTATTTATTAATCTTGTGAAACGAATAATTTTAATAATCTGGAACTTAATGCTTATACATGGATGGTTTATTTGTAGGTAGTCCGTGAGGATTGAGGACGCATGATGACTCATGATTCTTGTTTCTTTCATTTATTTTAATTTCTTTGTTAAATGTTACAAGAGTTTATGTTGGATAAATTTATGTTTAGTGTTTTTGTTATGAATATGCTTATTTGAAATATAATAAAGTTTTTTTTCTTTCATTAGTTGATGTTATATACAGTATATCATAAAATTGTGTGTGTGAATGTTTAAAAAACATTGTATCATATGACTTGTTAGGACTTTGAAATTTTGTCCTATTTAACTTGTTAGAGCATTGTAAAAGTGTTCCAATATGCTTTTCTTAGGACGCTATATTGTTTGTTCATTGATATATTATGCGACCATAAAATTGGTTTCATAATCTTATTTTAGATATTAGGACCCCTTTTTTGGTACTAATGCTCGTATAATGTTACATCATAAAGGTCCTATAAATTAATTTTTTAGGACTCTTGTATGTGTATTAAAAGATTAAAACTAGGTAAGCACATGTTAAAACCTTGTAAAAGTGTCCTAATATGTTTTATTAGGAGTTTTTTTTGGGACATATTATGCGACCAAAAACTTGGTTTCATAATCTTATTTGAGATATTAGGACGTTTTTTAAGTTTCGTGACTTATTACGACCCCCTTACATGAAACGCTTTTACCGTTGGTCCTATTAAATAAAAGGTCCTATAAAATAACATTTTAGGACGCTTTTGTGCGTACTAAAAACCCATTTTTGTTGTAGTGCTAGCTCGATAATGCAAGGCTCGAGCTCGGCTCGTTTGCACCCCTAGTTAGAAACCAAGTAGAACTTAATATTAATCAATTAACATTCGCTCAAACTATTTCTATCTTATATATGTTGATATTTCTTATTCTCTAAACTTGTTCATTTTTGTCTTGCAACCAACAAAATAAATTATAGTAATTTAAATTATTTTGAACAAATATTGCTTTAATTAAACAAATATCCAATTCACTATGTACATTTTATGTAAGTTGAACTTTGAATTCAATAGTGTAAGCCAACTCAATTTATAGGTGACCTTCTGAACAAAATGTAAGAAGCTATATTTAGTATTAATTATGTTCAATAAGATATATGTTAAAAAGACCAGGCGATAGGACACCCGTAGTGGGGCGCCAAACCCACCATTTTGCCTCCATTTGCGCCCCCAACACCAAAACCCACAGCGCTAATCGGCGCTAAACACCCCCATTTTGCCTCCATTTTGCTTTGAGCGTTATGTTTATAACGACAAATTAACTTTGATTTTTGTGTCATTTCTTTCGACCAATGAAATAGAAAGGAGGGGCACTATCTTGTGTTTCCACTACAGATGGTCTTAATGGTTTAACTAGCATGGGTTGTTAAAGAGCTAGGTTTTAACTAGCCCACCCTTTAACTTAGCCTAGTGTGATTTAACTAATAATTAAAGAAAAGAAAGAAAATTGATGATTGGTGCAAGTCCACATGGGCCCCACCTCTCTCCTCAACCCGCCCATTATGGACTTCACGGTAGTCAAAAATTAATTATCAAAATGCTAATGTTGAAACGCGTCAAAGTCATATACGAGATCAATATATACTTGTTTTAAAACAACTCGCTTTTATTGAAATTTATATCAAAATGTACATAGAAAAGAAATACACAACACTGTATTTAGATTTTGTTGAGATCAGGTTATGCTTAGAGTCAACAAGAGTCAAAGGAAGTTAAGTTTCTGATAGTCCAAGGAAATAAGTCAACATGGTTGATAATGGTAAAAATTAACTTTGGTTGTTCGCTGACAACTAATGGGAAGTTAAAGGGTTATTTGTGACAACTTTAAACTTGTTTGTTACAAACCGTTAGATCGGGAGAATTAGGTTAAATATTCCGCTAAATATTCCTTATGTAATTTACCATTTTTTATCAATGGAAACTAATTCACAACCAAAAAAAAAAAAAAAAAAAATTCAATGTTTCTTTCTTTTACAATATATTGATTCTGTAATTGTACTCATTTAAGTGTTCTTGAATAAAACCATAATCTTGTGAGTGATTTGTTCTTTATTTTCGTGTTCAATTCGTGAGATTCTTTAGTTGTTAATCTTTTAATTTCCGCTAAAACATTAACATGTTTTTCAAAGT
This sequence comes from Ambrosia trifida, assembly GCA_028751855.1. Lineage (NCBI taxonomy): Eukaryota > Viridiplantae > Streptophyta > Magnoliopsida > Asterales > Asteraceae > Ambrosia > Ambrosia trifida. The sequence goes on along the minus strand of CM054133.1, from coordinate 27,658,628 downwards.
GTTAGCGAGTACAAGTCATCACCGATAATGGAGGTGCTAAATCAATTTATTATCGATTATAAAACCATGTTTCATGTTTCCTGTGCAACTGTGGAATTCTCCTCGCAACCACTCTACGCTAGTACTGTTCCCGGTTTTAACGGCATGACGAAGAAATGCCATATTAGACCACGTACACCGGTATAGCCCCCATAATCAGATTACTAACCATCACCTAATCATAGTCTTGTTCAAAAATATGAACAAAAATATTGTTTCTAGACCCTTCGTATGAAACCTTCAAACATAAAAAAAATATAACGTAAAACTAAATTAGTTGAACAGATTTTATGGTCTTATGTTCTATTGAATTAGCCATCGCCTTCATCAACAGCTGGCAATTATGATTTCATTAATTTAATTGTTTACAAATTAAATTTGCAGAACACAAAGTCGCTACCGATGAGAGCTACGAACGGAAATAAATATTTTTATAATACGTGTATATGTTTTAATAAATATATGAACAACTAGTTTTTATCCCGGGAGCGTCCCAGGTTGAAATATCTAATATGACATAATAAAATATCTAATATGACAACATAATTAATGACTTGTCAATATATTATTATTATTATTATTATTATTAAACAAATCTCTGCCATAAGTTATCATATTCAAATATATATAAAAAAACGAATCTCTGCGTCGGGGTATAAATCTAGTGCCATTACAAAATATTATATAATGTCAAATGAATTCGGAAGTTTGTAATCGATCATTCTAAAAAGAACTAACATGAAATAAGGAAAAAAAGTTATTTATTGAAATATCGAACGCATTAGTCTAATGGTTATGTGACGCGTTAAAAGATTCATGGGTATATGATCGGGTATATAGTTCGGGTATTTGGGTATGTGGTTTCGGGTAATTGGGTCGGGTATCACCTAATCTCAGGCTCGACCCAAAGCCACAATTTTTTTTAAACTAATCCCAAACCTGACACAATACCTGTTGGGTTACAAAAAATAGTCGTTTTTTTCTCCGTTTTTTATATAGCACTATGGTACTCGTTGGAAAGATAATAAAACGCTCATTAATTTGGTGTATTTTTTTTCTTTAAAAAATCTCGTATATAAAAGATATTAACGTTTAAAAGTTATGGGAGAAAACATGAGAGAGAAAATAATAAAGGTTTAATATTTATATTTAGTAGATTAGTTATTTAATAGATTAGGTTAAACTATATTTAAACCATATTTATTCTTTTTTTTAATTGGTCTAGAGTTGTCACATCATATCCTATGTGGCATCTCTCAAATGAGAGATTGCATAAGAGTATGACATGTAGGATTAATCACTTTGCAATATATATATATATATATAGATATAGATATAGATGTAATACGAATATGGTTAATCGAGAACCAAACCCTATTCAATATGTCTACTAGTGAACCAGGATCACTCTTCGTAAATTGCAATTAAAAACGAGAAGCAAACATTAGATAACATCTAAAAAATCCACGGTCACTTGACCTCGGTATCCAATACGTCGGTCTGCACTTATATTAATGTGTACATATATATATAACTAGTTTTCTACCTGCCGCGCGTTGCGGCGGCAGGGAAAGATAGAACAACAAAATTTAAACTGTCGAATGAAAACGTACTATATTTGACCCGGGTCATTTATAAACAAAATTTACATCAAAACGTTACTTGCATTGATCTTTGTCATATATGTTTTGTTATTTAAATCCACCGGTGGGTCAAAACGAATTAAACCGCCCAATATTAGCTTAATATGAATTCACATAGAGTATTCATTCGTTAATAAGTTTTCACACCAAATCACATATTTGACAACTAAGACTGATAGGTGTGGATTCGGTGAAGTAAGTGGGGGAGCTGACATGGACTCGGTGCCGATTTGAAACACCGCCCTTCCCCTTTGTTTTTCAGGGAAAACGGGGGATTCTCCTCCTTGGTACCGAAGGCCATCATTGGTCCAAAAATAATTATGAAATATAATATATAATAAATAAAAAGGAAAAAAGAATATGAAAAAGGAAGGGGGAATGGGGAATGGGGGAATTGGGAGAAACCATTTCCAAACTTTGGGGGAGAAAATGAGAGAAATGATGTGACGTTGATGTGACAATTGGGAGAATTGGGGGAAAAGAGCACCACACCAAATAGTCTAATAAAACAAATAATTCGGTTATTGTGAATCTAGATTAATCAATTTCTCCTGTATTATTAAATGTAAACAATTGTTCACCTATCAATTGTTAAATGAGCTTGTGTTGAAAACATAGATCAGTTTAAATCTCTGTACACCTAAAGAATGAGAAATAAAGTGCCAATATATAAGAACACACAAAACAAATAGAAGACAACTCAGCAAGAAGCTGAGAAGACCCCTAGGCCCTAGTACACAACACAAAGAAAAAAAGAAAATGAAAAAACCTAACAATTAAACCAAACTAAACCATCTTCTCCAATCATCCACTGGCCATTGCTACTGTTGAACGGTTTGACACTTGACAGCCAAAGATAAGACATATATTTCACTTCTTCCACCAGATTGAAGATCGACATCGCCTTGCCCTAAAATGTACGTGTTATCATTTTTGTAACTCCCACCAAGCTCTGCCTCTACCTCTCCATCCTCCTCTCCTTGGCCTTAACATTCTCCTCACCACGACTTCCGCCGTCGGACCTCCCTCCCACCACGGTGACACCGCCCCTAGGTCTTCCTCTACCATCAGACGGCAACAACGATCATCGGAACCCCAGTCGACCTCCGGGGGTCACCGCCACCGTTCGGTTGTGCTGACTCCAGTAAGGTTCTAGAGTTAGGGTTCGGATATCTCAAGTGATGATCAGTTTGTCTCCGAACCCATTGTTGCAGATTAGTTTAGGAATTGAAGAAAGGCTTTGACCAAATGTTTGATTCCTTGTCGTAGTAAAATTGAATCTAGATCTTTAATTCTTTACTTTGATTTGGTTGCCATAAGGGTATGTGTAGTGGTGGATAGTTATGTTGGGGTTATAGGATTAAAATATTAAAAAGTAATAGAAAAGGTGTTATGTTGGGGTTATGGAAAAAGAGGGTGTAGTGGGAAGGAGGGTTATGTTGGGGTTATAAATGATTGGTAATGATTGGTTAATTATTGTTTTTTATTTAAATAAGAATATTAAATACTTAATAATATTTCATTAAATATAAAAATAATAATAAAAATTTAAACTGAAAGTTTATTAAATTAATAAAATAATAAAAAAATTATTTAGTATTAAAAAATAAAATTAAAAAAAAAATTTTGAATTTCAAACGGTTACTGTTCCAAACCGTTTGAATTTCAAACAGTTTCCCTCCTACTTCAAAGTTTGAATTTCAAACTTTGCCCCCCCAAACGTTTAAATTTCAAAGTTTGAATTTCAAAGTTTCCCCCCCTCCACCAAATCTCAGTCACACCTATAAATACCCCCCTCCTCCCAAATCTCAGTCACACCTCTTCCCTCTTCCTCATCCTTTCCTCATCCTGAACACAATGAATAATATGGGCAGTTTTCAAGCAGGAGCTGCCGGACCTTCTAATGTCCGGCAGTATGCTCGCCGGGTCCGGGGACGGGGCCGGCCCCGGAGACTACCATTCACCTCCTCTCCTCCTCCTCCACAACCTCCTCTTCCTCCTCCTCCTCCTCCACAACATTGGATTTATCACCCTCCTCCTCCTGCTGCGGCACCACCAACCTTTCCTCATCCTGAAGTCGATGATGACTTCACGGATGAAGAATGGGCCTGGGCCATGGATTATACCATGGCTATTAATGAAATGGACCGACTGAGAGTGTCGGCCCCCACCCCCCGAATTGCTGCTGCTATCCCCTCCCCCCACCACCAACCTATCCCCTCCCCCCACCACCAACCTATCCCCACCCCCCAGAATACCCCCACCCACCACCACCAACCTATCCCCACCCCCCATAATACTTGCCCACTCCACCACCACCAACCTATCCCCACCCCACCCCGTGAATATGGGGACCCAACTCCTGAGGACTTGGAAGCCCTCAGGGAACTTGAGGAGGAGGAGCGCCTTTGGAGCATGCCTTCCCCTCGTGGGGAGAACTACTACTTCCCCTCGGATGCAAGGTCCGATGGGAGGGACAGCTCACGTTCCTTATCCCCCGAGTACTACACACTCGAGTGGGACAACTACTCTCCGTAGTGGGAGGTTTAGGTTTTAATAAGTAATTTAGGTTTATATTATGTCTTTATGTAATGTGTTTATGTAACGTTTTAATAAGTAGTTTAGGATTAGGAACTCTGTTTGTAATAAGTAATTTAGGATTGTAATTTTATGTGTTTATGTGGTTTAAATTTAAAATATTATGTAATCTTTTAAAATAAACTAACATTAAACACAAAAGATTGGTGAAAACGCATTAAACATAAAGCCTAAAACATTAAACATTACAAATAGAACACAAAACATAAAACGTAACATTAAACATAAAGCCTAAACATTAAAAATTAAACATAGTGAAAACGCATCAGAGACCACGACAAAAGATTGGTGATTGAGAAGTCTGTTTGGTATTGTTGACGATAGGCGTCGTGTGTCAACTGAATTGCCATCTGTTCACTAACCCCTGGGTGCGCCTGCATCGCCGCTGAATAGACTACATGCCACCTATCAACGTTAGTTCGTATAGAATGCCACTTACTGTAGATCTGGTCAACGTTACGGTGGTTCGTTCCCGTGATTTGGTTGAACTCAGCCAACACATCCTGCCAAAAAGCCCGCCTATTGGTTGACGGAAGCTCCTTAACGTTTACCCACGCCCGCACTAACTCGAGTTGCTCTGTATTCGTCCAGGCTGCCATAGGTTTGGTTTTTGGTTTTTGGTTTGTAAAGAGTGTGTGTATGTATGAATTGTTTGTGTGTGTGAATTGTATATGTGTGTGTTTATGTTGTAGAAGATGAAATATATATATATAGATAATAATTAAATAAATCAGATTTTTTTTTTTTTTAAATTTCGACCGTTGTTGAACGGTCAAAACACATTGTCCCAAGTAAAACGCTCGCTATGCTGCTGCCTTGACACCACCATAACGCCACCATAGCGCCTGGGGGGGCGGTGTTCCCGGCGCTATGGTGGCCCAAAACGCCTCATAACGAGGCCACTACAGGTGCTCTAAGAGAGAGAACACACTAATGTAAAGAAAGAGGTTCTTACACGTGGTGATTGTTTGGTGAGAGAGGAACCAATTAGCAAGGTAGAACCAATTTTTTTTGAAAAACTCAAACAGCATAAGTTACAACTTGGTATTGCAATAAAAAGTTGCTAAATAGAGGAGTTTAAATGATTAACATAAAAATTTAAATATTTATTTGTTTACAGTAAGTTTAATAAAATATTTATTTAAAAATAAATAAAAGAAATATTCATAAAAAGATATGTATATCTTCTAATTTAAAATAGAAGATTTTATTTACAAATTAATTTTATATAGAATTATTGAATATACATTATAAATATATGATTAAATTAGCATCAAGGCATTCATTCTTAAAAAGTTTCTGAATTCTCTTCTGTTCATTAAGAAGTAAGTGTTAAATTTTTTTAAAAGACTTTGAAGTTTTTTCTCCTTTGTTGATTATTGAAAGTGATTTATGTTTAGATTAATAAACATTTATTAATCTAAATTCATGTATTCAAAGAAAATTCGTATATGCTTTTCTTTACAAAGTCACTGTATTGAAATAAGTGTTTTTGTTTTCATTGTGATCATGAATTCTACATCTATATAAGTCAAAGTCAAATTGTAACATATTTTAAATTACGTGAAAATGATTATATGTTGAAGGTTATCCTTTTAATACTGTATTATGTTTAATATGGTTTATTTTTTTTTATTTTTTGTAACTTTTTAAATAAACGTTTTTTTAACTAAGGTTGATTATGTTTAAGTTATTTACTCTTTTCGTGATTTGAGTTTTCTTCTTTTATCATTTTTTATTAAATCATATTAATTTTTTCAACCCCGGGACCTTCCCAGGGTAATCAGCTAGTTACATTTAAGGAGGATATATGATAATATGAATGACGGGTATGAAAACTGACGTGGTGTTGTGTTGATATAGAAGTTTTTCGCAGTCCAACACTTGTATCCCAGTTAGTTGAGGGCCTAAAGTTTCCTATGGGGGCTTGGGTTCAATTCCCACTAGCTACATTTGGAGGACATTGGTGGAGGGGAAATGAGGGATGACCCTGCCATTGGCTTGGGTTCGAGTCCTGATCTCGACCGGTTTTACCGATTATTTGTTGGGAATCATGGTATCAAATACACAGCGGAAGCAGTTTTGTTTATTAATAAAATCGATTATATACAATATATAATATGAGCCGATTTTATATATATATATATATATATAAAATATATGTTTAATTTTATTAATCCAATTAACAAAATATTCCCAATCAGGATCTTGGTTAAACGTGTATAAACAAATAAATTATAAACAACCATAGGGGGTTTAGTAATCAACCTTTGACGACTACACCGGAATTGTAACACGCGGGTTACAACGAATCCTCGCTAGTAGGAAGTTCGCACCCGAGCACTGGCCAACCGATAGCAACACTTTGCAAGGTGGAGGCGGCAATGGTGGTGGTTTGCGGCGGACAAAGGGGCGACGACTCCTAAGGGTAGCCGCAAATCTTGAGAGGAGACAAGTGTTATGTTGTTTTATCTTTTTCAAAACATGTGTGATTAGAGTTTAATCTATCACACCTATTTATATAGATCAAAGACACTTGACCACTTAATTAGTCAAAGTCATTCACTTGACCATTTGACTAGTCAAGGACTTGACCAATTAATTAGTCAAAGTCATACACTTAACCATTTGACTAGTCAAAGACTTGACCACTTAATTAGTCAAAGTCATACACTTGACAATTTGACTAGTCAAAGTGTAAACTTTACTATTTACTCCCTCGAGTTCAAAACTATTATTATTTCAGAAATAATAATCCACCAACACATGAACTTATCTGATTCGTGTACCAACGTGTAACTCTTCGGATCGTACCGGGTCGGGTTACGTTGACCTCGACTTTTAATTACATCGGACATACTATATATCCAACATTATTTCACCGTCGTGCCTTCGGGCGGGTGAGGGGTCGGGTTTTCCCGGGAATTGGTGGCCGAGAGTGCTCAGAATTGATCCGTTGGCCGTTCAAAAAAAAAAAAAAAAGTTTTTCGCATGTAGAGACAATTAAAGGCGTGCCTACAACAACAACAACAACCGTACCCAGGAAATCCCACGAAATAGCGACGCTATTAGTAGGGTCATCATAATTGCCCATCATAATCAAGAACTAAACCACACAACTTTGAGCAACGGGAATTGAGCATAGCAAAAAAAAAAAAAAAAATCAAGGGTCTCTTGAGCTCGATATCCAATACATGGGCCTGAACTTATATTGTCCTGTACAGTGTAGGGCTGTTCACGAGCCGAGCCGATCCGAACGAAGCTTTGCTCGTGCTTGGCTCGTTTACAAACCGAACCGAGCGGAGCGGCTCGTTTACAATCGAGCCGAAAACCGAACGAGCATTCTTCGAGCGCAAATTTTCCGAGCGAGCGCCGAGCGAGAATCGAGCGGAGAATAATATGGACGATTATAAAATTGGGATGTTTCCTTCGATGTTTTCATCGTCGGGTGACAACTAAGGTCAAAATGTCCGATGCTAACACTAATATTGAGATCACAGTGTCCAAGGATAAGGCTTAGATTGAGGCTGGTGAGGTGATGAGCATACGTCAGACAACAGTTGTTGCATTGTGACGTAGGTGTAATCTCAAGTGACAATTAGCGATGGACGACTATTAACATAAAGAAGTCAAGACTATCACCTCATGATTTATTGTTTTACTATTAAATCTAGTGTTAATATTTATTGTGTTAAGTGGCCTGGTTATATTTTGTTTACATATACTGAGTCAAATCCAATAGAATCTTATATATAAAGCCATAAATTTATCTATAAATTGTGTGTATATTTATTATTAAATAAATAAAAATATATCCGAGCCGAACCGACCTGAGCGTACCTTTGCTCGTGCTTGGCTCATTTACAAACCGAACCGAACCGATCGGCTCATATAGAACCGAGCGGAAGAACGAGCGAGCATTTTTCGAGCATTTTCCGAACGAGCGACGAGCGATCCACGAGCGGCGAGCGATTTGAACAGCCCTAGTACAGTGTGCGTATATAAATATATTTCATATAAAAAATTGATAACGTAGGTCGTAGAAAATTAAAACATGATATTGTAAAAAAAAAAAAAGATTATTACTGACATGAGAATCTATATTTTAGTTGTGTGTTGTGCAGAATCTCACTAGATCATCTAGTCTAGATTTTTTTTTTTTTAACGGGTTTATCATTAAACATGTTTATATAAACACTAGATTATACCCCGGGAGCGTCCCGGGTTGAGAAATTTAATATGATACATCAATTTTACATATGAAATATACTGATGTATAACTCTAATATTAATATCTAACCTAAAACAAATTAACAATGTACAACTCCAATGCTAACACCTAACCTAAAAGAATGTAGAACTTTAATGTAACTCTAATATTAACACATATCCTAAAGACTAAACAAATGTACAACTCTAACATACTAATATTGATACCTAACTTAAAACAACGTATAACTTTATTAACCTATTCGGCTCTGGTTGAAAAAAAAATTCATATTTACTGATTTAAACATAATTAGTGACTTGTCTATACATGATTAATGATTTACCTAAACACTTTGTGTTTTTTTTCATGTATAAACAAAACCACACAAAAAAATTACCGCTTTTTATATAGCACTATGGTACTCGTTGGAAAGATAATAAAACGCTCGTTAATTTGGTGTAATTTTCTTCTTTAAAAAATCTCGTATATTAAAGATATTAACGTTTAAAAATTATGGGAGGAAACATGAGGGTGAAAAATCCAATTTTTTTTTAATTATTTTTTTCCTAAAATATCTCAATGCCACATGGGATAACACATGGCACACTCAAAGAAGAGAATGCATATTTGAGTGCCATGTCATTAAAATGGCTTTGGTTTATTATATGTATAGATATAGATGTTTATTTTATATATTCTATTGAACGGTGTTATTATCATTATCTAATTATTGATCTTAGTTAAGTGGTAATATTATTTGATGGGCGTACCTTAAATAGGTTTCCTTTAGTATATATAGGTTAGGATCAAATACATAATGAAAAAAATATGAAGTTATAGGAAAGGTATCAAACGGACTTTGATTGAACTCATTCAAGTGGCATTAGAACCATTTCATCGAATCCTACGATCTTAGTTTTTAGGTTTTCGCTTTTTTAGATTTTTTGCTTGTGCTTTTTAGAATTTGCGTTATATCATTGTTTCTTTTATTTAGCATGTGTCTTTTTTATTTTCATTATTGTGTCTTTTTTCTTCAACTGTGTTATATTTTTTTGGCATTGTGTTATATTTTGTGGCTTATTGTGTCATATTTCATGATATATTGTGTTTTTTTTAGTCTTTCTCACCCTTCTCATTTTGTTACACTGTGTAGGATAAGTTGATCATGTCGTTATATATATAGGGTCAAGATCCTGTACAAAGTGTGTTTTGTGTGAGAAGGGTGACAAGGTGTTTTGGCCATTAGATCATTTTAATCTATGGTGTGGATTAATTGAGTGACATTTTGGTAATTAGTGTTATATTATTAATAATAAATAATAAATTAGATGGCTGAGGGTATTAAGGTAAAATTATCACCCACATTTAATTCTCATTTAAATTGAAATTCGTTGATAAAGGGAAACATTCAAATCAATTCTCTCACATTTCTCTCTCTTTCTCCTCTCCCTCTCTGCACCGCCATCAACCGAACCACCATTCGACAGCCGCCATCACAAACATAAATCATCAGTGTTTTTTTTAGGAATGAAGATGAAGACGACATCCGGTGATAATGGATCAGTGTGTTTATTGTTTTGTTTTATGTTCAAAGGATTTTTGCGTGGTTTAGTGTTTTTTGAATTTAACACACATTTTTAAATATATGTATAGTTGTGTTTTAAAGTGCATTCTAGTGTGTTTTTTGAATGTGTTACTGATTGTGTATGATGAAGATAAAACACACTGGATTATGGAGAAGATGATGATAAAACACACGGGACTGTTTTTGTTAAAAAAAAAAAAAAAAAAACCAACAGCAGGACTCGAACCCGGCCACATCTGATGACAAAACACCACACTAACCAACTGGACCGGGACTGTTTTTATTATCTTATTCAAACCTAATAATATAAATGCGATCTTAAAATGCTTTAAACAAAAAACTATTGTTCAAATCCGGGCGTCTATTATTATAGTGTAATAATCTAATCCCCAAGTGTTTCTCATGTTCCTTCTCCAAACATGACAAATTGGGGTATAATTAAGGGATAATCTTAACACCACATGTCCCATCTTTAACGGTTGCAATATTCGTCATTGGATTTATGTAAATATAATATTCCTTATATTCAGGCCCGGATATTGGGCTGGCCAGCCTGGGCAACGGCCCGAGGCCCAAATACCAGTGGGGCCCGAAAGTTATTTTTAAAAGGTTTATATATAATATAATCTAACAATTGCATCTGCTAATGCTGCCTCTGGTCCTTTGGTAGGCGCCTTGCCTTCAAACCTTTTTGTAGCTGGTTCGATTCTTATTGTTGGATTTTTTTTTCAGCGATACAATATGTTAAGTAGTGATGTACAACTTGCTTGATTGCTCAATTTACTTTTGTAGCTATTGGGTTTGATAACCACTTACTTACCTGGCTACCTGCTCCTAACCATTTTTTATCACCTAAGTGGCATTTGTTTTTAGACTGCCCGCAAATAAATTTAGTTTGTATATAATTTCAAATGAATATTTTCTTTTTTCGTTGTTTTTTCCCCTTTGAACGGCTAATTTCTTACACCCTTTTATTACATCATTTTTACACATTTTTTGCACGCTATTGGAGTTGAACTCTCGACCTCACCTAAGAGAGGATTTCCTCTATACCACTAGGCTAGGGCTGTAAACAAACCAAATGTTCGGTGAACAGTTCGTAAACCGTTCGGCGGGAAGTTCGTTTGTGTCCGTTTGTTTAATAAATGAACGAACACGAACAAAAAATTCCGTTTGATTAACTAAACAAACAAACACGAACAAATGTCTCGTTCGTTCGATTGCGTTCATGAACGTTCGGCAATGTGTTTGTTTACGTTCGTTTATTTATATCCGTTCGTGTATGTTTGTTTATGTTCGATCACTAGTTAAAACTTAGGATAATTATGAACTTTTGAATTAGGAATATCATGTATTCATGCCTATGCCTAAGTAATTTTAGATAATTATGTCTAAGTTAGTACAATTTGACTTATCGACATCGTTTAGTAGATGTACTTTGTCTGACGGTTAGTATTAACAATGTTTTTTAGTTAGTTGCATATTAAATGTTTGTTTTTGTTTGTTTGTGTTCAAGACCCGTATTCACGAACAGTTCGCAAACAACTGAATTTCTTAACAAACAAACACAAACATAGAATAACGTTTGTTAGTGTGTTCGTGAATGGTTCGTTTGTCCAAGAAACCTTAACAAACAAACACGAACAAAGCCTTGTTCGTGTTCGTTAGGTTCGTTTACAGCCCTACACTTGTTCGTGTTCGTTTGGTTCGTTTACAGCCCTACACTAGGCTATAACCTAAGTTGCAAATGAATATTTTCTAACTTATGAAACTATAAAATTCTATGTCATTTTTATCCTTTTTAACTCAAAATTAGGTTTCTTTTTAAATATATATTTTAAAGATTTAAGGGGTTGTTTGGTAGCCTTTTAATCAGTCTCTTAACCATTCAGGTCTAAATCATTCAGCATTCAGACTGTTTGTTTTAGCATCTGAATGGAATGATTAAGTGCTGAACCATTAAGCTAATAAGGGATGCTGAATGATTCAACTCTTAACCATTCAGAGCCTCTTAACCATTTAGACCATCTTAATGATTCAGCACTTAATCAACCAAACAGCCCCTAAGTTTCTTATTAAATATATTTTAATAAATTTAAAGATTATATAAAAGACTTTTTCAAGGGAATATAAAATGGATTCGTAATTAAAAAAGGCGTAATCTAGTAATTCTAAACTCGAAGAACACAAGTTTTTCTAAACTCGAAGAACACAAGTACTTGGTTTGGTGTTTTTTGGGTTGGTTAAATAATAAAAGTTGTGGTCGCTTGTTTTGTCACTGTATCTGGTGTTTTTGTGTTTATTGTTGTTGATTGTGGTTTGTATGAGTATTCAGTGTATTATGTTAAGATTTTCACCCTTTGTGAAAATGGTGTGTTTTAGCATTAGTTATCCAAAATAATTGGTATCTCTTCCAATTGGACATTAATAATGCTTTTCTGTATGGATCAATTTCTAAGGATGTCTATATGATTCCACCAAAACGTTATTATTCCAAAAATGATAACCAAGTGTGCAAATTGGTGAAATACTTGTATGGTTTAAAGCAGGCACCTAGGAAATGGAATAAGAAATTGACTAAAGTGCTTGTTGATATTGGTTTTGTCCAAAGTCTTTGTGATTATCCAATGTTTGTCAAATCTGTTGGTGATGCGTTCATTATATTATTTGTTTATGTAGATGACATAGTTATGACAAGTAACAATGAACATGAAATAAACAAAGTAAAACAATTTTTGAGCGAAATTTTTTTATTAAAGATCTAGGCAAGTTGAACTTTTTTCTTGGAATTGAGGTGTTATATTCTGATGAGGGAATTTGTTTAAGTCAAAGAAGATATTGCTTAGAAGTTTTAAGTGAGTTTGGTTATTTGGGTTGTAAACCTGTTAATACTCCCATAAAAGCAAGTTATGTGTTGTCTTTAAAAAATAACAAGAATGATAAACAATTGGAAAATGTTAATGCTTTTCAAAAGTTGATAGGAAAACTAATTTACATGTCCTTAACTAGACCTGACATTAGTTATACTGTACAATATCTAAGTCTATTTATGCACAAACCAACCATCTACAAGTGGCTTTGAGACTGTGAAGATACTTGAAGTCATCACCGGGTAGATGTATAATGTTAAGAAAGAGTGACGTGTTTGAACTTAGTGTTTATTCTATTGCAGACTGGCCCAAGTGTTTAAACACTAGGAAATCAGTCACTGGGTTTTGCCTTTTTTTTTTTTTTTTTTTTTTTTTTGGGAAATTCACTTATTTCCTAGAAATGTAAAAAGCAAAACACAGTTGCTTGGTATACAGCAGAAGCTGAATATCGAACAATGTGTTCCACACCTTATGAAATAATATGGGTTACAAACTTATTGAAAGAATTAAGTGTTTGTATTAAAATCCCAGTTACGTTGTGTTCTGATGGTAAAACAACAATTTTTATTGCTGCAAATCCAGTTTTTCATGATCGAACAAAACACATTGAAATAGAACTTCATTTTATTAGAGAAAAGATTTCAAATGGTGTTATTGAGACTATGAAGGTTAGTTTAGAGGATCAGGTTGCTGATTTGTTCACAAAAGGTCTTAGGCAGGCTCAACATAATGAGTTGTGCATAAGACTAGGAATGCAAGACTTGTTTAACCATGAGGTTAAGGGGGGATGTTAAAAAATATATGTGTAACTCATGGTTAAAATATTTATAAGTTGATTATTATGTTGTTATATTCTTTGTAAGTTTCATGATCTCATTGGGCTGATTATTAAACATGATTGGAGTTAGACTTATTGTCTTGGTGAGCTGGATGCTGGGCTTATTGAGCTAAGTGGGCTTAATCTAAGTCTGACCCATCAGTCTTGAGTCTGAGTATATAAAGGGGAGAAGGTTCAGATTAGGGTTAATCAATCATTTTTTACACCCATTCTCTCTCTATCTTTCTAGCCTGATCTCTGGCTAATAGGATTTAGATCCTTCAACAAGTGTTGAAGACTTGGTCATCATGAGCTATTTCTGTATATTTGGTTCATCTTGTCTTATTTTGTAAGATCGTTCCATTATTGTCTTTGTACTTCTGTTAGTACATCAACTGATTGAATAAATCAGTTGATAAACTTTGTATTTTAAGAACTCTCTAATTTGGAGAGTTCTCCGGGTTTAGTTGGGTGTTATTTATGTTGGTTAAATAATAAAAGTTTTGGTCACCTGTTTTGTCACTATATCTGGTGTTCTTGTGTTTGTTGTTCTTGATTGTGGTTTGTATGAGTATTTAGTGTATTGTGTTAAGATTTTTTTTACAAAAAGCAGCAAAAAATAAAAACACGAGAGATGTAAGTAACTCTAATATATGGAATTTCATTACTTCTGGAAAGAAATTGTTATACGCAATTATGGTTAAACTCATTTTTAGTCTATGGGTTTGCAATCTCCTTAACGGGAGCTTCACAACAACTAACGTGTTATTAAAAGGAACCTAAGATTACTGGTATGGGACGCTCAAAGTTGATAATTTGTGAGAAAATAAATGGTAACTTATCCCACATAGAAGGAAGCTAGAGCCTCACAATGGTATGTAAGTGGGAGCTTGCATTATTTTCTGTCTCTTTACCAATTAGAAATAAGTGGAGACTCAAGATGCACGTCTTGGTTTTTTAGAGATGCATATTATACAACGTTTTGATAACGCACTTTGAACACTCGCATATGTATCTGTTGGTTCGACATTTGTAGTAGTAACTTGTTGTTTGGTCATTTGTAACGCCAACTGGAAGTTAGGGATGGCAATCAGGGTCGGATTTGGGACAGGTTTAGGTAATCCCAACCCCATACCCGATCAGGTATGCTTGTCCCAAACCCATTGAGTTTGTATTGGGTAATTACCCATTGGATATTAGGTATACCTGCGGGTGTTTGGTAAACCTGTTAATTTTAAACTTTGTTTGTTTTGATTGTAAGTTTCAACAATAGCATATCAAGGAGACAAACATCAATAATAGTTTTTCAATAGTCAACTTTGCAAGCGTAATAGGTTGGCAAATCGAATTCTTTCCTGATGTATATTTGTTTTAGTTGGGTTGCTCTGTATACATTTTGGATACCTTAGTTTATGACTTTATTATTATCTGCCCATTTTGACCGGTTATTTTGGCAAATTTGACAGGTTTATTTTTTGGATATCTGACGAGTTTTTACTTGTTTGTTTTGGCTCCCAATGACTAAAATATTGAATCCTCCACTGAAAATAAATAAAATGAAATGAAATGATAAAATAACTAACACACATCCACATTTTATTATAAACAGTTATAGAATTATATCACCTCAGTATTACTACGAGCTTCCATGAGAGTTTCCTCGGTCTACTCATGTCGCTTCAACAACCAGAGCGCATATATCGCATGCCAGTCTGAGACAGTCTCTCAACAACCACACTAAGGGGGTGTTTGTTTTCTAGTGAGAAGCTCTTCTAACCACTTATGTTTGTGCCGTGCAGACACGGTTAGACATTTGGGACACACAGAGTGTTTGTTTTTTAGATGACATATCACTTAAAAAGCTCTTCCCTTCCTCTTCCTTAAGCAGACATTAACCCAAGTCTTCAAACCTCTTCTCCACAACACAAAACACAGTTCTTCTCCTATTCTTCAAGATTTGCTCCTCTCTCCCTCCTCCTCAGATCTGCCAACCTCTTTGTGACATCCGTCACCCTCGTCTTTCGTCAAATTGACAATAATAGCCCTTCAAATATTTCCATCATAGTCGTCGTTTTCAAATTTAATTTAAGAGCGAACTAAAAAAAATTATCATTTATATTTATTTCGAACCGTGCCTACGTTTTAATTAAATGCGTAGCTTGAAACGTTATTCGGAATGGATTTTATAAAAAATTTCAGTTTTATAAAGTTTTAAAAACATTTTAAGTTAAATTAGTTAACCTGGTTAATTTTTTATAAAGGAAAAATCTAACTAGGTTATATATGGAGGGACTATTTATGCCAAACGGTCAAAGTTTTAAAAATTGAAACTCCCCTCCCTTCCCCATTTCATTTTTCCGGTCAGGCCATTGGCCGGATCCAGCGAGTTCGCCGGGAAACTATTATTATCGATTTAATACGCTTTAACGTTTTTTTTAATCCCGTAAAATTCTCCTCGACATTACAACGTTTCCCCATCCATTAAACGAGTTCTAAACGCGTTCTAAATGAGGATTAATCGAATTTTGAGTTAGTAACCGACCAGAAATTTATATCGCCAATTAACTCGTCTTTAATCGAACATCAATATAAAACGTTTATACCATTGCACTTCTGCACCTTTACACGATTCAAACCCATTAAAAACATAATCAAATCATGGCTGGAAGCTCTTAAATTGGCTCCAAGGGGTTCAACATATTCTTCACATTTCGAGCCGATTTCCACTTGGTGAGTCTTCTTTTTTGATGTTTTGTTGTTCGGTTTCAGTGTAGGATCAAAAGCCCTATAGAATCAGCCTTGATTGTGGCTTAATTAGATTAATCTAGGGTTAGGGTTCTTGGCTAAGAAATTTGGGGAAGAAGATGACCATTGATATAGTGTTTAAATATTATTTGAAATTAAATCTTTCAACATATGTACCAAGTGTCCTAGTGGTTGTGCTTCTGCTTGTACCTAGAACCCACTCAGGTTCGACTCCCCTCAGCCACAAGTCCTTTGCTATTTTTTTTATATCCTTCATTTATGTTATTTATAATATTATAAATGCATTAAACTTACAATATTCATAATAAATTCATTTTTGCTCCAAAAATTATAAAAATTTAGTAGTAGCATCTTGACACCATAAAGAAAATTACCACACTTTTATTTTCTGGAAAATGTCTTATTTTTATATCTTTATTGAATTTATTTGTTTTAATCGTATTTAATTGATTAAAAATTCATTTTTAATGATTTTAATCTCAAACTTTTTGGGAAATTATTTTTCACCATCATGAACTGAAATAAAAATTATCAGTTCAGAAAAAATTCATTTTTATTAATTTTCCTATTTTTAATCATTTAAACATGATTTAATCTCATTAAATCAGTTTTAAATATATATATATAAGTTTATAAAAATTATGGGAAAATTATTTTCATTGATTTACATCAGAAAGCATCCATTTTCTATAAAAATAGCATTTTTGGATTATGTCTTGTATTATTAGTCTTATTTATGTTTAATTAGACATAATAATCATTTATTTATTTATACTATTTAATATCTATTTTATAAATACTTTTCTTATAAAATATAAATATTCCTATGTTTGAAAAATCTTAATTACCATTTGTTGGATCATTGTGTAACTCAAATTTATTTATTTCAATATTTATGATTATTGTATTTATTTACAATAATTAGTTAGAGTAATTAACTAAATTATTTTGTACTAATTATTTAAACATATTTTTATTTAAATATTCAATTGGTAATAATTATATTACCTAAACCATATTTACAAACTTTGGAATATTATTTTTAATATACAACTTTTATATTAATTCGACTTATCATAAAAACTCTAATTCCCTAAATCGACCTAGCAAACCCTAATGCCTTAGACCCTAGTTATCTTAGACTCTTAGACTTTTTGTCTTATTAGTATTCTATAACGTTAGGTTGAATTCTCGGAATTCCCATTACTTAGCTCACAATCGCTTAAGTTGGATTTGGATCGTTTTCGCAAACTTTTCCCTTTTTTACTGTTTTACTATTTTGGGGTGACTCGTGTACCTATTACCAAGTTTCCATTTCTTATTACTAAAAAGCAATTCTTATGTGTGTTTGCTTGTGTTATTTGTGTATCTATGACTTGTCAAATCATTAACCGTTACGGCCTAGCATTTCAATGAATAGATCTATGGTATATACCCTTGTGACTCTGTTGAGAGTCCCTGTCATTGCTATGTGTTTCATTACTACTGTTACTAGTGGATACTATATATATTTCATTTCATTTTAGGGTTGATTTGACCCGGATACCACTTATTACATTTTGCAAAATAACACATGAATTGCTAAATTTTCTTACTATATGTATCAAACGGGTATGCTCACCAATACATTTTTGTATTGACCAAATTATTTTTGTACATGTTTCAGGTTCTTATGAGATCACTTCTAAGCTTTTGGAACTTAGGCTTAGATTGAGATTTATTGTATTTTAGTTTAGATTGCTAGTTTTAATTGTTGTATTTTATTTCAATGTAATAAACTATTCCATTTAATGTATCAAAATTTACATTTCTAGTCCATGAGCTATTGAACAATCATCACTACATGACACCTCGATTTTTCCACCATCGGTTGGGGTGTTACACTCTTCCCTCCGGTCACCTCCTCCGTCCGGCCGCTTCTCTCCGGCCGACCTCCTTCCTCCTCCTCCCCTCCGGCCGACCTCCTCCCTCCTCATTTCCTTCCCTTCGGCCGACCTCCTCAGTCCTCCCTCCTCCTATCCTTCCCTCCAACCCGCCCGACTCATCACAGGTATTATATTTTCCTTTTTTTTTTCTTTTTCCTTTTTCTAATCAGGTTTTAGGTTTTGTAATGTTCATTGTTACTACGTCTTGGGTCCCCATTTAAAGTTTAAACAGCAAAACCTTTTTATTTTATGAGCTGAGTGTTCTTTAGGTCAATTGGAAAACGACAAATGACAAATCACAATACACGTTTTTTTTCTTGTTTTAAAGATCTGTTCTTTGATATATTGTTATCTCGTTATTAATCAGTTTTTTTTTGTATTTTTTTAGTATTGTATAAATATTTTTGTTTGTGATTATTGTGTTCTTGTTGATATTAGTTGTGAGTATTGTGTTCTTGTTGATATTAGTTGTCCATGAAGCATTTTGATTTTAGTTGTGAGTATGTATGCTTGCAGAAGTTAAAAAATAAACAGTCTTCCTCTTGCAGACTGCAGACCTTTGGTCAACCTTTTCTCCTGCAGATGTCTGTAAATGTGATCCGCAGACTGCAGACCTTTTGCCTCAGAAAAAACAAACAACACGTAAATCTTTCTCTATGTAATTAAATCTAACTAAAAGCAACATGTGTATCTGTCACCAACTATAAGTGTAGGTTTTAACCCAATAAACATACGTGTATTATGTATAAGTATATGATTCTTATAATTGTTTACTTAATATTCATATCATTATAAACACGTTTTATAATCTAAACCTATAATTTCTGAATAAATACTTTTTGAAGAGAGAATCACATGGTTGGTCCATGTGCTTTCCAAATTTTGCACTCTTTGTCCTAGTGGTTCACTAATTACAAGATTGGTATATAGGTTTAACAAAAGTGCACTCGATTGATCCCTATGACTAACGATAGTTAACTTTTTTGGTTAAGACCACCCACGTGCTTCCCACATGGGGGTATTATAGTCTTTTTATGTATGAACCCAATATAAAACCCCACCCTTCTTCTTCCTTAAACCATCACCCCTGCACCTCCACCTTCTTCTTCCTTAAACCATCACCATCTCCCCAAATCACAACCACCCTTCTTCTTCCTCCACCACAACCATCACCAAAACCCGATCCAAAAGGAATCCAAAAAAATAGTCGTTATAGGGGCCAAGGTGTCGAGGGTCAGGGCGCAGGTAAGGGTTAATGGCCACGAGGGTCCTAGGGGGAGAGGGGTTGGAGGTTGGGTTAACAAATCTGCTCCACCACCATCTGCTCCACGAGGGTCCCAGGGGGAGAGGCTCCCTACCCGCAACTACAACTCCACCACCATCTGCACCTTCAACCGCCACCCCTACCCGACCACCGTCTGCACTAACAACCACCACCGCTGCTGCCTTCCCAACCTACAACCGGAGCTACCACATATTCATCAACCCATAACCATCACCTGGTGACCACACCACTGTAGCCATCCAACAGTCTAGAAATCAAGGGGCGCCACCACCGGTGGTTGTCGGTTACAACCACCATAACCCAACCACTACAGTTATCTCAACCTACCATTGTAATGATCTCAACCACCAGTGGTTGTCGGCTAATGGCTATGACCGCCATACTCCTCATTCTAGACCTGGTTGACGATGCTTTCAAATCCGCGCCGCCACCTGAAACTCACGGCTAGAAAACCATAAGATAGTGATAATGGTTGGTGAAGAATGAGATCAAGGTGGTTGGTTCAGGGGTGGCTGGTGATCAATAGAAAGAGGGTGACGGGAGTGGTGGTGAGATGCTAGATAGAGAAAAAAAAGCATATTTGGATGCTTGATTATCTCTATGTATGGAAATGGTTTGGGTGGCAGTGGTGGTGGGGTGGTGGTGTTGGGGAAGAAGAAGGGTGGGGTTTGGTGGTGTAGTTATTTATAATGTTTTATTTATTTATTTTTTTATTATAAGGGCAAAATAGACATTTCGTTCTATTTAACAGAGTGTTTTAACGACCGTTAGGGGTAAGGACCAATAGAGTAACGAAATTAATATATTTGGTTCATGTTAGTAATACGTTTACAACTCTCAGGACCAATCTTGTAATTAGTGAACCACTAGGACCAAGAGTGCACAATTTAGAAAGCACATGGACCAACCATGCGATTCTGAGGGCTGGCAAATCGTGTCTTAACAGGTTTAACAGGTATCTGACGACACGAACAACACAAGTTCTAAACATAAACACGACTTGTTTAACTACGTTACATCCCATGTTTATATCACAGTTATACGTTTTATGTACCAAAAAAGAGAAATGATAAATTTTTGCCTCTTAATTCTAATTATTTAAAAAAAAGTAAAAAAATGATATAGTGTACTTTTCAGTTAACAGATCTAAGACTATGCGGAGTGGGGGCGGGAGAGAGGGCGGGAAGGGGGGAACACCGCCGCAAGGCAGCGTGGAGAGGGGCGGGAGTGGGGGGGGGGGGGGGGGGCGGGAGGAAAGCCACTGGCGTGGGGCTTGGGGTGGGGGTGAGGTGGCAGCGATCTATTGGTCAGTTTTTTTTTTTTTTTTTTTTTTTTTTTTTTTTTTTTTTTAACTTTAACACAATATAATATTATTTCCTTCCCCCCTCTTCCCCCCTTCCACTCCCCACAATTATTTTCCCACCCACAAGGGTCCCACAAGTGCCACATGACGCTTCATCCCCCTCTTTCCTGCCCCCCACTCCTTATAGTCTAATCATGTATTTTACAGGTTACCCATTACCAGCAGGATTCTCTCTCTCTCTTTTTTTTTTTTTTTTTTTTTTTTAATCTCTTTTATACAAGATTCCAAAATGATACTACTCTCTAGAGATGTCAGACAACAGTCATAGTTCATTCACCTGATGGCAAAATCGTGAATAACTTCAACTCCAGTGTCATTCTTCTGCAAGCAACAACATCCGCCTCGTTCATATCGACTCTCCACACTATACATATACACACACAGACACACACAGACACACACATAAACAAACATATACTGATTGATATACACATCCCTATACCTTTTTCCTATCAATCACCATGCTCTCCAGAGCTCTTCCAACAGCCACCTACTCCACCTACAATGACGTCATCAAAGAACACACAAACGCAATCACTCGTTCCGTTACAACAATTCGACGAAGAAACAACGGTTATGTGTGCAATAGGAGAGTAGTTGGACCGGTGATGGCGGTTAAAGTTGATGAGCAGATGAAGAAGACTGTTGTGGCGGTCGATGTGATGGAGAAACGGTTGGCGGATAGGTTACGGATGGGGAGCTTAACCGAGGATGGATTGTCGTATAAGGAGAGGTTTATTATTAGGTGTTATGAAGTTGGGATTAATAAGACTGCTACTGTTGAAACCATTGCTAATTTGTTGCAGGTACACCGTTTGGTTTTGTTTTTGTTGTTTTTTGTTGTTTATGTTTGTTTTTGGTTGTGGATGTGTTGTGGTTAGGGTTTGATTGATGAATTAGACAATGCGTGTTTCGTGTTTCGTGTTGTGGAAGTTTTGGAGATAGGTACATTTTTAGATGATGAATTGTGAATGTATTGGTTAGGTTTTTGTTGATTTGGCTAGGTTTTGGTGATGGATGTGTTGTGGTTAGGGTTTGGTTGGTGAATTAGTGAATGCATGTGTCGTGATGTGAAATTTGTGAAGATTGATGTATTGTAGGAGGTAGGAATGTAGGATTTGGTTTGTTTTGGTACAGTTTTAGATGATGAATTTTGAACGTATTGTAGAAGGTAGGATTAATAGAGCTGTAACTGTTGAGATGATTGTTTTGGTTAGTTTTGGTGATGGATGTGTTGTGGTTAGGGTTTAATTGGTGAATTAGGCAATGCATGTTTAGTGTTGTGAAATATTTGGGGATTTGAACATGTTGTAGGAGGTAGGGTTTATTAAACTGCAATTGTTGAGACGGTTGGTAATTTGTTGCAGGTTAGGTTTTTGTTGTTTTGTTATGGTTATATTTTGGTGATGGATGTGTTGTGGTTAGGGTTTGATTGGTGAATTAGAGAATGCGTGTTTCGTGTTGTGCAAGTTTTGGAGATTGGTATGTTTTTAGATGATGTATTGTAGATTTGTAGGAGGTAGGATTAATGTAACGGCAATTGTTGAGACGGTTGCTATATTGTTGCAGGTTAGGTTTTTGTTGTTGTTTTGGTTAGTGTTTGATGGCGGATGTGTTGTAGTTGGTTTTTAATTGGTGAATTAGAGAATGCATGTCTTATGTTATGAAATTTGTGAAGATTGATGCATTTTACGGTGTGCGCATATAATGTATATATGTGTGGCCCTCGGGGGGCAAAAGTAAAGTTGCACTAGTTTTAACGTTATTTTACTAATTTCGTGAAAATAACGTTAAAAACGACTGACGGTTAATCATGCATCATGTGGTGGCGTTGACAGCCAAAAGACAAAGGGGTACATGCATCGATCGGGTTTGTCCCGATTGCTAAGTGTTTTGTGCCTTATGTCCAAGGCTTGATACCAAACCACATCGAGCCGGGGGTCTCACTGGAAGCAGCCTCTCTATTCTTAGGGGTAGAGGTAAGGCTGTCTACATCTTACCCTCCTCAGACCCTACCTTAGCTTTGCTATAGGTGGGATTAACTGAGTATGATGATGATGATGATGATGATGATTTTGAGCGTATTGATTAGGTTTTTATTGTTTTGGCTAGTTTTTCGTGATAGATGTGTTGTGGTTAGGGTTTAATTGGTGAACTATAAAATGTGTGTTTCATGTTGTGAAAGTTCTGTACATTTAGATGATGAATTTTGAACGTATTGTAGAAGGTAAGATTAATAAAACTGCAATTGTTGAGACGATTGCTAAACTGTTGCAGGTTAGGTTTTCGTTGTTTTGTTTTGCCTATATTCTGGTGATAGATGTGTTGTAGTTAGGGTTTAATTGGTGAATTAGAGAATGCATGTATCGTGTTGTGACATTTTGTGAGAATTGGTATATTTTGATGATGAATTCTGAATGTATTGTAGGAGGTAGGAGGAAATCATGCTCAGAGTGTTGGATTTTCAACGGATGGATTTGCAACTACAACAACTATGAGAAAGTTGAATCTTATATGGGTGACTTCACGAATGCATATTGAAATCTACAGATACCCTGCTTGGTAACATTGTGGACTTATTCAACCAAAATTTATGATATGGCATATCTTATTGGTTATGAAATGTTATTTTATATTTGATTCATAGGAGTGATGTGGTTGAAATTGAGACTTGGTGTCAAGGTGAAGGGAGGATTGGGACCAGACGTGATTGGATTATCAAAGATCATGCAAATGGCGAGGTCATCGGAAGGGCTACAAGGTGCGTTGTATTAGTTCTTTTTTAATCGTCCAATGTATTGATATTCATTCATAGTTTCAATGGGTTTGAACATATGTTGAAAATGGAGGGAAGCAAGGAAGTAGAGAAGTTTCATTCTTTTCCTGTATATTGCTAAGCCATTGTCGGGTCTTGTTTCCGGGTTGAACCATATAGGGTCTTGTTATAGGGCTGAACTTTTTTTGGCCTTTATTGTTGGGTTGAGCCGTGTCTAGCACTCCTAGCCTTTTTCGAGTCCATGAGTTGTAACATGCAAAGAACTCATTAGAAGGTGGCCAAAGGCCGAAGGGCCGGAGAATAGTTCGATGATCAAGTCAGTCATGTGTCCAACATAATATACACAGTATGCATACAGAATGTGTAATATAAAAGAATGAAGAAGGAGAGGGGAAGGAACCCCTAATCAAGTTGCTGCTCCTTCCTTATCAAAGAGGGTGTGGGGGCTGGATCAGGCTTAATGGGCCCACACTAAACACTGAACCTATATACTAAGCTGACGCGGGACGAACTTGCAGTTGGTCACGTATCATATGAGGCGGAAACATGAACAGAAAACAGAGAGAATTGATGTATTATTGAACGTGTAAACCATTACATGGAGTTTATGTTTACAGAGAAAATTCTAGCATTTGTCATCAAATTGACAACTAAGAAACTAAATTCGACAACTAATAATTTGAATAATTAGAACTCACAGTTTTTTTTTTTTTTTTTTTTTTTTTTTTGTCAAATAAAAATTCAAGGAAATCTTCCAAATCAGTTTGTGATATTTTGCGGTTTTTTCATGTGTCGTCAACACTACCACCGCCCCATATTTGATTTCATTAATTGTGTTATTTGTCTCTCCGCTCTCGTTATCCTTCCACACTTGAAAAGAACTAGTTCTCGAGTTCTTAGAGTAAAAGGTTTTGGTTGATGAGTTGTTTACGTTTTCCACTTCCATACATTTCTCTACCAACTCCTTTGACTTCACATTTTCATCCATTGTCAATTTTGGTTGATGAGCTGTTTATGTCTTCCACTTCCATAAATTTCTCTACCAAAACCTTTGACTTCACATTTTCTTCACGTGTCTACCACACTTCCACTGATCCGTACATGATACACTAATTTGGTTATTTGTACCTCATCGCAAGCCCAATTCAGGACTCCTGTTATCGTTGTTGAAGAAAATTGTTTCAGTATAATGAATTGCAGAATCTGCACTACATTATAAAGCATTTAGGTTCTAGATTGTCTGTTTATGATGGAGTGCAAAATGATCGACGTAGAATTATAATTGTAAGCTAAACATTTTTAATTAACATGCAGCAAGTGGGTGATGATGAACTCAGAAACTAGAAGACTCCAGAAAGTCAATGATGATATAAGAGACGAGTACTTAATATTTTGTCCCAAGACACTGAGGTTAGTTCTTCAATGCAAATTACAAATTTGTCTCTGATAACAAGGTTGTTCTTACTAAATCAATGATTATATTTTGGTTTCCAGATTAGCATTTCCTGAAGAAAACAACAGTAGCCTGAAAAAAATCGCAAAACTGGAAGATCCTGCTGATCATTCGAGGCTAGGACTTGTGGTAAACTGAAAGTTATTCCAGATATAAGCTCTATACAACTGTCATACGTATGGAAATTAACAATCTTTGAAATATACAGCCCAGAAGAGCCGATCTGGATATGAACAAGCATGTGAACAATGTTACCTACATTGGATGGGTTCTCGAGGTTGGTAAAAAGTTTCAATGTTTCATATCTTGTTTATAAGTTTATGTTTTACACTATTACATATGATGCGTTCCGAGGTTAGGAAATCCTACATGTGTATTCATATCACATGCACATGTGCAGCATCTCATATTTAAGTAATTAGGTTATGTATATGTGTGCGTATATACTGGTTGGTTTTGGTCATGCATTGAAGCTGTATACATGCATAGGAAATCATACTAAAATTCATAGGATCGAAAATCAATTCAAAGAAGACCCGTTTAAAACACGGGTAAGACAGATCAACTCAAACACAAGCTGTTTATTTAACGGGTTTAGACCGGCCAACATAAAGCCTGATTTTTAACTAGTCGGTTCGCGTTGAGTCAGGAATTGCCACCCCAGTCCAAGCTATCCAAATTACAATAATCTTATCTTGGATAGATACAACACAAACAAAAGAAATCTTGTAAAACATTGATTTTTTTTTTAACAAATTAACAGAAAGTTGGTGAATTTGATTTGAAGTCTTCCAAAAGAAAAGGAGTCGCTATTAATGAGGACAAAGTTAGAGTTGGCAAGATAGGCAGGTCGTACAGATTGGGTATTGGGTCAAAAAGGGGTTGGTTGAGATTGTTCAATTTTGTACAGGTCAAACTCGAAACCAAATTGTTTTATTGATCCAAAAACACTTTTACACACACGCGCGCGCACATAACAAGGGGTTTTAAATCCAACTGGCTCATTTGACACTTTTACACACACGCGCGCGCACATAACAAGGGGTTGTTTTAAATCCAACTGGCTCATTTGACCCGGACCCTTTTCAGCCTGCCTGCTTTATTTACCTGACCAGTTTGACTAGTTAGTAGTCAGTGATAAAACATAACCCAAGTTGACCGACCTCTAGATAAAGATGTTGACAGGTTTGATTCTTTGACAGAGCATCCCACAAGAAGTCATCGACACCCATGAACTACAAACTATCACCTTAGATTACAGGCGTGAATGCCAGCATGATGATGTAGTCGATTCCCTCACGACCTCTGAACAACCTGTCGGAGGAGGAGTCAACGGATATGCCAACTCTGGTGAAAACTTAAGCCAGTTTTTGCATCTGCTAAGATCATCTGGAGATGGTCTCGAACTAAACAGGGGGCGCACTGAATGGAGGAAAAAACCCGTGAAAATATAAGCGCGTATCATTTATCATCTTTCTGTTTTGTTGCATCTCTGTTTCATATTTTATCCTTTCTGCATTTTGCCTATTTTGTACCTCCTGGGATAGGCTAGATCTCCTAAATTATAAAATCAGACCAGTGGTTTTTGTATCTTAATTTTTTTTTTATTTTCGTATGCTGTGCTTGTAGAACCAACCGTATGAGTCGTTTATCTATGTATTGTTAAAAAAAATATATAGTTGAGAAAATAACTATTCTGTATTGATTTATGTTTAATAATTTTTGGGTTTTGGTATCAATTATTATTAGGCATGTTGGGTGGTTGATATGTTTGTGTTGTGTTGTGTTGCCTCAACTATTTAACCAAGCTGAGGAAGAGGGAAAAAGAAAACTCTTCAAAAATTTACTGCATTTCTAAATTTGAGTATTGACCGCTAGCCTCGCGGCTCATCGCTGTCGGCTACTGACACCCTCACCCTCGCCTCTGCACTGGCCGCCATTTCCATTGTAGATTGCGAATCTAAGCCTCTTAAGTATGTAAAAAACCCATTGCTCATTGCAAATCTAAGCCTCAGGGTAATTATGTATATTGTTCAAATTTTTATTTTAAGTGTTAAATATTTAATTGTTAGTTCTTATTGATTTAAACTAATTTTTAGGGAATGTGGAGGTAAGTATGTATATTGTTCAAAGTTTTATTTTAAGTGTTAAATATTTAATTGTTAGTTCTTATTGATTTAAACTAATTTTTAGGGAATGTGGAGGGGTTTTTTAAACAGGAAAGTGAATGCGGTGTTGTTAGTCATATAACCTTATTTATATGCTAAACCATCAAAACTACGTTGTTTTGATAAAAATCTCCTTTTTCATTTAGATTTCAATCAAAATCACCTTCATGTGGATACTTTCTGTTCACTAAATTTCTTTTCTTGATGATATAAAGATTTTTTTGGGTAGGATTTTACACCTTAATACACTATTTTATATTATCATGGAGTCAGAAGAATTTTTTGTGTTATCTACTTTGGGGAAAAAAAAGATGAAGAAGAAAATGGTAGTAGAAGTAGTTGTGCAAATTGGTAAAATACAAGTTAAAATTAGCATCGATCTCTTATTAAATATGGATCACATAATTCATGAACACATAAATTTAGTTTTCATAGAACAAGAAAAAAATCTAAAACTTTTATTAGAAATTTAGAAGCTAAATTTATTATATATGTGATTATTAATATTAATATTAAAATGTAAAGCCAATAAACAATAAGCAAGCCCAATTAGGAGTACGGTCCCTAACCGAACAAACTCTTTTGTAACACAAACATAGATTACATATATCTTTTCAACTAGTACGATATAGCATTATTTCATAGACCTTTGTAACTTCCATACACAATCAAGGTGATGAATTTCTTCTAGACTTGACATGGATCTCGGCCTCCGGTTCACCTATTTCGCCTTGCGCAAGGGACGAGAACCCACCACGACCACCTAGACCACGCGTAAAACCACCAAGACCATTAGGATAGCCTCCAAAACCACCACGACCAAATGGAAAGCCACCACGACCGAATGGGAAGCCACCAAGACCAAATGGAAAGCCACCACGACCGAATGGGAAGCCACCACGGCCGAATGGGAAGCCACGACCGATAAAAGGAATCCCGGGTAACCAACCTAGTGGCGAAACCCACCAATTCCAACCACCAGGGAATCCAAGGCCTGGTATGAGCCCATGGATAATCAAATGAAGGATGGTTTTCTCATCGTTCAACGTACTCGATGGATCAGACTTCATGAACCGCGCTGACCGGCCTTCGCTTAGGCTTGTGACACTCAATAAAATTATAAGAAAGGTGACAAACACCAACAATGGTTGATGAAATTTCCCCATTGTTATATACAACAATTTATGGTTTTGTGGCTTCTCTATTTATAATGGCAATATGAAAGAGTATGTGTATGAACTCATTTTCTTTTTTACAATTATAGATACTAATTAAGAAGCATATCTGCATAAAAACTTTACTACCATTAGAACTCTATTAATAATGAGTAGATTAATATCTTTTACGACTCTAACTACACAAATTACTACTAAACATACTATTTTTGTATAGTGTATGAGGTACATTTGGGAAATCATTCGGTGTATAACACGTCTTGGCTACGTACAATATTAATATGGAATAATCATATAATGGGCTATTTGCTACGGATTTGTGACTCTGAAATATACTTATTATCAATGTTTTACGTCTGATACTAATGACAATATGTTCCGTCAGCAAATTCTTCGACTATTTCAGGACCTCTTTATTTTAATGGGGAATTGGAATTAAATAATTCAACTTTGTCGGGTTGGTAGCCTCGTTGACGGCGTCACGCATATCTTCTATAATATATAAATGAAAGCTAATGAGGGACACGTGGCATCTTATGGAGGCTTCCTTTAAGTTTTTCCCGCTCATTTTACCGGGTCAATTAATTGGGTCATGGATACTCCATCTACTATTAAATTATTTTTTCTCTATCATGTGCATGGCACATGCACTTTCCCCCATGATTTTTAAATGTTAATAACTTTTTTAAACGACACTTTTTTTGAAAAAAAAAATTACACCAAATTAACGAGTGTTTTATTATCTTTCTAACGAGTGCCATAGCGCTATACAAAGAACGGAAAAAAAAACGAGCGTTTTATTACTAATGGGTCTACTCTAAAAACAAAGTTATGATGACAACACCTGTTGAATGCAAACCACTGCTGTCATCAGAAGTTTATTTCATCCTCTGTTGCTTGCTTTATCCGTGGATAATAATCAGCTGATTCATTCATCAGTGGTTACCGATTCATCAGTGGTTTCCAATCAACTATTTCATTTATCAGTGGTTACTAAAGGCAAAAGCACAACAACCAATGAATGGATTTTCAGCTTTAGTTGGATTTAGTGTTCCCGTGTTTTCACACGGGATTTCACCTAGTAATGTATATATGTGTAGCTCTCGGGGGGCAAAAGTAAAGTTGCACTAATTTTAACGTTATTTTACTAATTTCGTGAAAACAACGTTAAAAATGACGGACGGTTAATCATGCATCAGGTGGTGACGTTGATAGCCAAAAGACAATGGGGTACATGCACCAATTTGGGATTGTCCCGATTGCTAGGTGTTATGTGCCGTATGTCTAAGACTTGATACAAAACCACTATTGAGCCGTGGGTCTCATTGGAAGCAGTCTCTCTATTCCCACGGGGTAGAGGTAATGCTGTCTACATCTTACCCTCCTCAGACCCTACCTTAGCTTTTACTATTGCCTATTGGTGGGATTAATTGAGTATGAGGATGATGGAACCTTGTCGGGTTGAAAGGAAAAAATCACAACTTGAAAATTGGAGTCTAACATGCCTAACTTGTCTTGATTTTTATTTCAATAGACCAAAACCAGGGCCGTCCCTGAAAATCTTTAAAAATTCATGTACCCTATCCGAACCGTTAAAAAATAGGCCCATTAGGCACAAGTTTAAGTGTTAAATGAGTTATATAAAAAATATATACATATATATATATATATAGGATTTTTTTTAAAAACTAGGCCCTCAAGATTTATGGACCATGTCCGGTTGGCCTCCTCGGACCACCCCAAAGACGGCCCTGACCAAAACTAACTAGGTTTAACCCAGTTAGTTTTCTGCCTACGCCACTTCCGTGGCAACCAGGACAATTTTACATGTCATCTGTCACATGGCATGCCACGTAGGCAGAAAACTAACTAGGTTAAACCCAATTAGCTTTAGACTAGTGAAATAAAAACCAAGACAAGTTAGACCAGTTAGATTCTAATTTTCAAGTTGAAATTATTGTCTTCCAACCTGATAAAATTGAGATTATTTAATTTCAATTCCCCTGTATTTTAATTTGAATTTAGTTATTATTTATGGTTTGGAAATGTATGTTTAAGATCAGTTTTTAATAATAACATTTTCTACTTTCCAACTATTTAATCAACTTTCTTCAATATCATTTTTTTTATAAAAACCTTTTAAAATATTTATTCACAAACTAACGACGAGATTAAGCGTGTCCTTAAAATGTAAAATAATTGGAATTCCTTATGAAGTAACACGTTAGAGTAACTTTGTTAGGGGTTAAAACATGAGAAGATGGATCTAGAAGGGCCAGCTGTTTTAAGACCATGTGTAGTGGGGCTTTATATTTATAAAGCCCCTGAATGTGATTGGTCCACGTGGCTGCTGAGTCAGCGTGGAGAGAGAAACTGAAAAAGGGGTGTAGTGGTGGGGCTTTATTTATAAAGCCCCTGATTGTGATTGGTTGATTTTTATATATTTTTTTTAATCTTTTAATTCAAAATAATTAAAATAAAATGCAAATAAATATAAAAAAATTACAAATAATAATAAAAACACCCAAGTAAATATTAAAAACACACAACTGATATTAAAAAAAAATTACAACTAAAATTAAAAATAAAAGTTACACACTTCCTAAATTCCTAAATTACTTATTAATCCTAAATTACTTATTAATATTCCTAAATTACTTATTAATCCTAATTTTCTCCACTATGGAGAGTAGTTGTCCCATTCCCCGGGGAAGGTGATGCACTCGGGTGAGACGGAACGTGAGCTGTCCCGTCCATCAGATCTCGCATCTGAGGGGAAGTAGTAGTACTCACGAGGAGGGGTAGGTTGGTTATAGTAGTACTCCTCCTCCTCAATCTCCCTCAGGGCTTCCAAGTCCCCCTCAGTTGGGGAAGTCCCATGGTCTTGGGGGATGGGGATGGGGGTAGTTTGCTGTTGGGGGATGGGGGTGGGGGTAGGGGTAGTCTGGTGTTGGGGGAGTGAAGCAGCCCAGGGGGTAGGGGGCGACAACGTTAGTCGCTCCATTTGTTGCTGGGCCATGACATAATCCATAGCCCAGACCAATTCCTCATCCGTCCAGTCATCATCGGCAGGAGGATGAGGAGGAAAGGTTGGTTGTGCAGCAGCAGCAGGAGGAAAGGTTGGTTGTGCAGCAGCAGCAGGAGGGGGATATAACCAATGTTGTGGAGGAGGAGGAGGAGGAGGAGGATAAATAGGAGGTTGTGGAGCAGCAGTAGGAGGAGGAGATGAGGAGAATGGTAGTCTCCGGGGACGGCCCCGTCCCCTGGGATACCGGCGAGAGTACTGTCGGAGGTTAGAGGAGGATGAGCCTCCTGGTTGAAAACCAGACATATTATGGTTTGAGGAGGAGGATGAAGAATTGGAGGTGTGGTTGATAAATCTGATTTGGTTACCTATTTATAGGGTTAGCAAATTTTGAAATTCAAACGGTTTGGGGGGAAAACGTTTGAAATTCAAATTTTGAAATTTAAACGGTTTGGGAGGAAATTTTGAATTTCAAACGGTTTGGAACAGTAACCGTTTAAAATTTAAAATTTTCAATTATTAATATTATTATCATGTTTATTATTATTATTATTATGTTTATTATTATTATTATTATTAAAAATAAAAAAAAATAGTTGACCTTTGACCTTGCCACATGGCAAGGTCTGATTGGATGTTGAAACAAGCATATGGCGTTATTAATATAAAGCCCAACCCTCAAATCAGCATATAGCGCCCCCCTGTAGCGGTGTGGGGGGCGCTATTTTTGAAAATAAAGCCCCAATGGAGCCCCACTACGGGTGGTCTAAGTATTAGATATTGAATCAGAAATCATAGAATGGTTCCTTAAAATGTAATAATTGTCAATCCTGTAAACGATATCAGCATTTCAAATTGCACCATTAATATAGCATAAAATGTTTAGATTTTAATGTAGCTATTCAAGTTTCTACAAAACTCCCCACTTACGGTGCACGCATATAATGTATATATATACGCATATAATGTATATATGTGTGGCCCTCGTGGGGCAAAAGTAAAGTTGCACTAGTTTTAACGTTATTTTACTAATTTCGCGAAAATAACGTTAAAAACGACGAACGGTTAATCATGCATCATGTGGTGGCGTTGATAGCCAAAAGACAAAGGGGTACATGCACTGATCGGGTTTGTCCCGATTGCTAAGTGTTTTGTGCCTTATGTCCAAGGCTTGATACCAAACCACATTGAGACGGGGGTCTCACCGGAAGCAGCTCTCTATTCTTAGGGGTAGAGGTAAGGTTGTCTACATCTTACCCTCCTCAGACCCTACCTTAGCTTTGCTATAGGTGGGATTAACTGAGTATGATAATGATGATGATGATTAAAGTTTCTGCAAACAGATTTATGTGCGCACATAACATGTTGAAAATCGGGCAGGTAGGGGGACGAGAGGGTCAGGCGATGTACACTTGCAAATCGTTCTAAAAAATCTCAATTCAGTTCGGGTCAAAATGGCGGTAAAGGTGTTAGTAGTGGTAGTAAAGATGGTACTTGGTAGTAGTGGTGATGATTGAGGTGGTGGCGTCAATAACAGCAGTGAAGGTGAGGTTACAACGGTGGTAGCAATTGTGGTGATGTACAGCCAGTGACGGTGTTGGTGGTAACAATAGCCATGTCAGCGGTGATCAGGAGGTGACACTGCGACAGTAGCAGGGGTAATGATAGTGGCAATAGTGACGACGGCAAAGCTGGTTGACACACTTTGTAAGACTGTAAATTGTACTTAACCATGGATAAGCAAGCATCAAGTATTTATCTGTAAAAAGAAAAACTATAGCTAATCTAACAAAGCAGGATCACTATATAGACCAACCTTTCCCATTATAATGTTTGGAAAATCAGCCTTTTGTATTTTTAGGTGACAATAACTTGGTCATAATATAGGCCTAGCTTTTAGTGACGAAATTCGTGTGATCAATCACAATGGCAGAATAAGAAAAAGTCATTTTATACGAGTTTGTAAAATGGTTTAAGATAATCAAAGTAATAAAACAAAAAGTAAACAAAATTATCAAAGGCACAAACCTACTTCAAGCAGGTGAATAAAATTAACATAATATAGTAGAGCACACCAAATTAATTGTATTTATTACACAGTTCTAATCCTTTCAATTTGACTTCATTAATACGCCTAAGAAAAAAAACTAACCGATAGAAGAGACACGTACTGATTCAGTTCAAAACACGAGCTCATCCTTTAGATTCAAGTGCCAGAAGTATTTTCTTTCTCGGACCCTACACAAATAAGGCCATCAAGGAGTAAGAAAAAGGTCCCAGAGAGAGAATCTGATAGCATCATATGTTTTCAGTTCGATAGAATAATAAATGGTTGGTCAATGGTCATCACATTCTTGAATAATTTGCACCTTCTGAATCCTATTACACACATGTGACCTAATGGGTGGTATTGATTGAGCTGAAATGGGTCACTTTTGAGTTGAAATGAGTCACTTTCTATCGCATGTCAAACAGGTCGATTAGGGTCCATCAGATCTTTGTATAAGTAACTTAAGACGTGTGCATTATCTATAGACTTTGTGTAAGACAATCAACGTGTTCCCTTTTCAGCTATTGTTTTTATTTGAACCTTATCAATAAGGATACAGCTCAACTTGACCCGTACATAAAGGAAATGGGTCGAAACTGCCGCTTCTAAGTATTTCACATCGACCATTATAATGGTATTGGCTACATTAGTATTTAATCCTTTCCATCATAGAGGTGAGCATGTGTCAGATTGGTTCGGTCATAGGCCAAAACTGAATCTACATTTGCTGAATCAATCTTTAGATTTTCATATCTGATCAGTTTGGCTATAAACTATTTGGTTATTTCGGTTCGGTTATGCAGTTTTCTGCTCACTCCTATTCAATGTACATACTGTTCTTAATAGCCGTTCTTTGGATTCGCTATGAAATCCATATGTCTAGACGCCTAATTCTAAATGGCCATTCTCTTTACCGATGAAATCGCCGAAATAAACATTAGTTAAAATGAAACTGGGTAGAATGTTTCAAATTTTGCCGACTGTTTTAAAACGCAGAACACATCCTTAAACGTTTTTCAAAAGAAAGTTTATTATTGTAAATATTATGTTTTTTGTATAAACAAGTACAACTCGTTAATTATTTTTAAAATTCAAGAAACAGAAATTGTTTTCAGCCTTCCTGGTCATGCCAACCTGACTCAACCACAGCCCATTTGTTACCTTAACCTAATTGCTCCAGTTTCAACATAATTTGTGTAGATAAATGTTTTTTTTTATCTGAAGCAACAACTCAACATGACTCCAAACCCATGGTTTCAATTCCATGGCATTTTCCAAATTATCACTTGCTTTTTATCATCTAAACCTGAGTCGAGACTTGAGAGATAAAGATATGTATTAAAGACTAAGACTTGTACAAATGTTGAATTATCTACCAACCAGACCTAGTGCCCTCTTAGGTATCTAAGATTATAGCAGAACAACATTTTTCTTCCAATACACGATTCTACGATAGAGATATAGAACAGGAAAACTAACCATTGGAATTCCTATAGCTTTAAGGTCTTCATCAGTCATGTGTAGAAGTGCAGTCATATCAACCTACAGAAGATGTAAAAAGCTCATTACATGTTCTAAAAGCCATGGTATGCAAGAAAGTATTGTTCTAGAAATCATACTTCCTCTGCTTGAAATGTAATCGAGTACTTTTCAAGACCCAGTGACTGTAAGAATGTGTCCACTGTTTCAGCCTGCACGAGAGATGTGTTGCTAAGAAAAAGAACCATCATCATAGAAAAAATTGGCTAATAAAACTAAGAAGTCCATCAAGTCCTTGAAGAGATCAAAATTAAGGCCATATGTGTAACTTGCCACCCGTGGTTATATTGGTTCAGGTATTCAGTTTTCTGCCCACATTTGTCAATAGCGACAAGCTACCTATATGCTACGTTGCTACGTAGCGACAACGACAAAATAGCACATGCTATTTCATGTTTAGCGATAAAGTAGAGAAACAGAAAATACATGTTATAAGACCAAACCTGAGGTAACGTCGTATCAAGCGGTAGGGATGAGAAATTTTTTTTTTTGAAAACAATTAAAAAATATAAAATATAAAATATAAAACTAAAAAAAAAAATGTCGCTGTTTATCGCTATACATATATGATATAACCTGTACACCACGTAGCGCACTATAGCGAGCTGCCATTGTAACTATGTTTCGGCCCAATATCATTTTAACTAATCTTTATTTTAGCGGTTTCGTCTGTAAAGAGTATGGTCTAAACTGATGTGCGTTTTAAATATATGAGTTGAAATTGTTACATTTAGAATTAGGCATCTAGGCTTAATGGATTTGACAGTGATCCAGAGAATGGGCATTAATAACAATTATGTACAATTGAATAGAAAAGTGCAGACAACTGAATAACTGAACCGGAATAACCGAATTCATTGAAAAATCAATTGTAAAAAGAATAAAAAGCCCTTGGTTAACATAAAAGGTGGGCGACATCAGTCATTTGGACTGAAATGGCAAAAAATAAATGTAAAACGCATTACCACAGTGTCCCAAGCGAAAAATACACAGTGGATTTAAGTGACAATTTTGGCCAAATCACCAAGACTTAAAAGGAACTTAACTAGTTAACTCAAAAATTTTAAATCCGGGAAACAGTATGATAAGAACCTGCTAATAGTGAGTCAAAGTCAAGGTCAAAGTCAAAATGCTGAATTTAGGGGCTGAAGTTTAGGAAGTAACTCTTTTATTTTTCATTTAAGTATTCCATTTCATGTTCTAGTTTTTCATGTCTAAGATGTTTTGATTATTGTGTTCTTGTATTTGGAGATCCGCCTATCTCGAATCAGGCCAACTATTATATTATTTCAATAAAATCAGCCTTTTGATTTTCTGGTTTCTATCACAGTACTAGCAACCTTTTTAGTCTTCGGTCTACTATCGATTTATCCAACCCACCCATTTCATAAAACAGGAAGTAGCGAGAAACATACCTTTTTTTTCTTAGTAACAGTGCTAGCAACTTTTTTAGTTTCTTTAGGGGCTTCAGCTATAACACTTTTCCTAACAGGTTTACTGCTCTCTGGTACTGCTTTTGGCTTTGCTGGAGCAGCTACTGTTGGCTGTGAATAAGTTATACCCGAAAGCTTTTCACGCAGATCTCTTACACCTCCAGTTACCCGTTGATTACTCTTTTTCTGAAGCTTTAAACGGAGGTCAAGGGCACCAATTCTGCGATCTAAAAAAGGCAAATGATAGTAAGTATATGTATGAGGAAGGCTACTAACTTGTTTATGCACGTGTATGAGTTGTGTTTATATCTTGGATGGATCAAATTAGTCACTTGAGTTAGATGGGGAACATGTTTTAGGTCTCCCATAGTTTAGTTTTAAAAAACGCATACAACCTCTGAACTAATTTTATTCAGAGAATTATATTTTTTATTGTAAATTGTAATAATATTGTTTCTGTAAAGTCCATCTTGCTATCTCTAGCATGAGGGACTATTTTAACAAAGAGGAAGATAATCTCTAGAGTAATGATCAAATTCATAATTTCATACTTGATACTTGTGGATCAGCTTGTTCGTAAAGATCGTGCTCCCATTTGTCATCATCTTGTCTCTGCCTGGAGCAACAAAGTAACTGGTTCAAGTCAAATAAGATTGTTGCCCCATTAAACTCCCTTCTGACTAGGAAATGTGGTTCATAGGGTGTCATGCATTTAACTTTACATAAGAACAGTGGCTGACAAACTAACAGATGTCCAGAAGCAAACTAAGTAAAAAAAAAATATATATATAACTCTATAGCACAAATGAGAATACTTTTTTCACAGAAGGAAAATGAGTTTTTTAATATCAATCACGGATTACATGGCATAAAGAATCACAATAACCCAATCTGGATTGCTATGCCCAAATTTAGTTGTGGCCTGCAAGGCTTCAACTAATATCAAATTGGAAGTCCCAAAATTATTAAAGTATGTTGCAACTCACATCAATAAGCCTTTAATCCGAAGTTCAGCAAACTTTAATGATACATATAAAAAAATGATAGGCAAGAAAAGATACAACAACCTTACCCTGTTAATCCCACCCATAGCCATAAAAGCTATTGGTAGAGTCTGGGCTCTGGGGATGCAGGCACACCTGACCTCTATCCTAGATTCCTAGGGTATAGAGAAGTTGCTTCCAATGAGACCCCCCCCCCCCCCCCCTCTCTCTCCCTCTCCAAGGCTCCAAAGACACACCTTGATAGCATAACCTAAATGTTCATCTACAAATTTCACATTGATTATATACTTCTACTGATATTTCCTATTGTGCTAAAGACATCAAACGAAGATAGACAATCAAGCAACCTTCTAGCACTAATTCGCGTAAATGAAAGTATAGTTGTTCACTAAAATCTACATTTAAAATTTTTAGACTATGTATATTACTTTGACAGGGTTTTGTTCTTTTCTGAAATAGCTAGTTTCATGGTTTTGTTGATACAGCTAGTTAAAAAAGACAAAAAGAATCCCTAAAAGATGAGAAAGGTGTATTGACAAACACGACTTACGAAATACAGATAAATTCCAAATTTTATTTTGTAGAATCATTGTCATCATCATCATCATCATCATACTCGGTTAATCCCATCAATAGAAAAAGCTAAGGTAGGGTCTGAGGAGGGTAAGATGTAGTTAAATCCATGGGACTTTTAAGAGTTGAAATTACCACAAGCCTACTCCATTCAATAGCTCTCACTACAAATATACATCTACAAAGTTTTGATAAAACAAACCACTAGTATCAACTTAAAATCTACTTACCAAGTACATACATAACTACATACCTCCGATGCTTAATCTATATAATAATTTGAATATGTTTACAAACATATTCAAATTTGAATGGTTTGTCATAAAACAAACCATTATGACAATTTGAATATGTTTACAAACATCCTTATCTTACCGACTTGATCGTCATAAGGCGTTCCTATACCCCCGCCCCTAGATCACCTTCTAACGCGTTTATCCGCATACTACAGCTCCAATCTAAGCTCGAAAGCGGTTCAACCGACGGCACTATCACTAACCAATGTCACTTCTTTGTTTGTACTGATTCCAAAAACAATGTAAACCAACTCATGTAGTACCTAACTACATCTAATCACTAACCCATACTTAAACTATAATATAAACATACAAAACACATAATAATAATAATAATAATAATAATAATAATAATAATAATAATAATAATAATAATAATAAAAGAGGCGTAAAGAAAGAGAAACGAACCGCTTGCCGGTAACTTGTCTACGGCGGCCGGAGTTATCTAGGGTTCCGCCGTTGAGGCGGTCTTTAATGGAACTCTTAGGGGCAGTCTCGACACGATCAGCATACATTCTGTATGTAGAAGAAGAATAATAATAATAATATAATAAGTTATTGATGAAACCCTAACCCTAAATTATTCTCCGATTATGTGATTGGCAGTTTTTAGTTGTTATAATTAAGTGCATCCGGACCCCGTTACCAATCGGGTTGCCCCGGTTCCTTAAAAAATCGAAGGTGAGATAAGCGGAAAATTAAATCGGGTTACAAATTGGTTAAACCCACATTTTTTTTTAGAGGAAACTGCCATTTTCGTCCTTGAGGTTTGGCACTTTTTGCCAGTTTCATCCAAAAGATTTTTTTTTCTCAACTGGCTCCACTAGTTTTCAAATTCTTGCTGGTTTCGTCCAAGTGCCTAACTCCGTTAGTCAATCTCAGTTAACTGAGGGGTAAAGTTGTCAATTCAAATATTATCTGTATAATAATAATAATAATAATAATAATAACCCCACCCACATCATAAACTCAACCCAAATTCCATTCTTGTTCTCTTCAGATCCATCATGTGACCACAATACACCACCACCACCATCCTCCTCCTTCTGACCCTAAACCTAGGAAAGAGAATGATTACCAACGATTTCTTTGATGGATTGGATGGTTTTACGAACACCGGCTGATAAATCGCGGGTCCCCTCCATTCACGAACCAGAGACCATTTCCAAACATAATAATAATATGATGATGATGAAAGAAAGAAGCAAATGTGTGTAGGTTATTAAAACAACATATGAATTGAAAATAGGGAATGGCAGACAGAGAGAGAGGTAGGAAGGAAGGAGCGAGGGTTTTGAAAGATCGATTTTTTTTTAGGGAAGATGAAAATGAAAATAACAGGGGGGAAGGTATTTTATTTTTCGTTTTTTTCTATTTTTCAATTTTGGGGTTTAGGTTTCCTAATTACCTCCCGTTAAATTTCCTCCAAATTTTTTCGACGTATTAGAGCCTGTCCTCGACAACCTGGTGAGGGGTAGGGTGAGGTTTAGGGTTAGGAGGAAGAGGATGGTGGTGGTGGTATGTGGTGGTCACAGCATGATAGATCTGGGAGAGAACAAGAATGGAATTTGGGGTTGTGTTTATGATGTGGGTGGGGTTTATTATTATTATATAAAGGAGATTTGAATTGACAACTTTACCCCTCAGTTAACTGAGACTGACTAACGGAGTTAGGCACTTGGACGAAACCAGCAAGAATTTGAAAACTAGTGGAGCCAGTTGAGAAAAAAAAATCTTTTGGCTGAAACTGGCAAAAAGTGTCAAACCTCAAGGACGAAAATGGCAGTTTACTCTTTTTTTTATGTGAAAAGTATTGTTTAAGCCTAAATTTTGGGTGAAAAGCGTTGGCTAAGCCTGTACTTTTGGTAAAAAAGAGTGACAGTTAAATAAATAAAAAGGATAAATTACAATTTTCGTCCTTTACGAATTGGGCATTTTTCATTGGATGTCCTTTCGCGTTTCAATTGCTGTGTTTAGTCCTTAACGACCTAAAATCATTACATCACTTGTCCTAAGGGCCTAACCTGGTTAGTTTTTAACGACAAATCAGATCATGTGCCCCTCACGTGAGGGTATTCTGGTAATTTCAATTATATTTAAAAATAAAGCTTTAATCCCCTTTCATCTTCATCCTCTCTCTCTTTTTCTCTCTCTCTCTCTCTCTAAAAACAGAAAACCCAGCCTGTTGTCCCATACCATTATAAACAGCAGCAGCTGCAACACCATTAAGCTGTTGCTGTTGCTCCTGCTCCAGCCCACCACCTGCCTTCTAGCTCCCAATCAGCTAGCGGATTCCACCAAAGCTAGCTCCCAATCAGCTTTTCCACCTTCCAAAACAGAAAACCCCTCTTTCGTACCCACAACCCTTCCACCACCACCACCTAGTACTGGAACACGAACCACTTAAATCATTAGATCTAGTCTTACCTACCTGAAACAGCTTATCTTCCATAAAATTCTCATCAGGACCTAAATCACGCTCCATACCAAAATCCGAGTTCTCTAACAGCACACCAGAGTTAACTAAACCAGGACAACAAACAGCTAGCTTATGCAACGACGACCAACCACCTAGAGGACAAAACGACGACGTAACAGACGCGTTAGGCGGGAGAAGATCAGACACAACAGACGAAATCGTTTGGTGACATTTGTTCTTCCAGCAAGTTGTACGGATTAGCGACGAGAATTTGGTGCAGACACAAGAGAGAGAGAGAGAGAGAGAGAGTGACAATGGTGGTTGTTGGTGTGGAGGAGAACAATGGTGGTGGGTCTGGATTCACCTAATTAGAAAGGGGATTAGGGCTAATAGTGGGTGGTTGTTGGTGTGGAGGAGAACAATGGTGGTGGGAGTGGTTAAGATGGGTGAGGGTGTTGGAATAATATGTGTGTTTTTGGTGAAGGGGGTTGTGAGGAAGAAGACAGTATGTGTGTCTGCAAGTGTTTGACTCTTGGTTGAAATTACCAACTTACCCTCATGTGCAAGGCACATGACCAAAGTTAACTGAAATTTTTAACTGGGTTAGGCCCTTAGGACAGTGGGTGTAAGATTTTAGATCGTTAAGAACTAAACACAGCAAGTGAAACGCGAAAGGACATCCAATGAAAAATGGCCAATTCGTAAAGGACGAAAATTGTAATTTATCCAAATAAAAATAAGCAGTCGTATAACGGTATATTATGAATTTTATGAATCGTGACATTGTATTATTAGAATAACGTAAAAGCTAACGGTGTCAATTTGTTAAAAACAAATCTAAATGCGAGTTACCTTCGATAACTATCTACTTGAGTGTTTTGATTACTTTTATATTATTACTCATAATGGGGAAAGATCCGGTACAAATAGTTTTTTTGGTAAGAACTGTGAGAATCAAATGAGGGTATTTTTTTATTTTTTTTTTCAAAATTTTTTTTCCCCATATTGTTAAACATGTATTATAGTATTGAAAACTAAAAAAAAAAAAAATTGGTGTAGAGTAATTACGTGTAGAGTAATTACATAATTACTCTAGTGTAAACTAATGTATTTACCTTAATGACGTAATTACACTAAAAAAAATTAATTTTTTTTTGTATTATTCATCTAGAAAGAATGTTTAAGCACATGGGAAAAAAAATTCTAAAAAAAAATAATTTTTTTTACCCCTTTTGATTCCCACAATTCTTACAAAAAAACTATATGTATTTGATCTTTACTCTACTCATAGGGGCATAATAGGGTCTCAAGAAAACAAATATATATTAAAGCATGGATAAAAATAGACGCGTCACCATGAGATACTTATAAGTTTTACTAAAACATTGTATTATGTAAAGGGAAAAAAACAAAGTATTACTTAAAAAACAAAGAACGATATTAAGATAGTGTGGATGGTTATAGAAAAAACTCATTCAAATTGAGAAAACTCTGGAAAACTCATACTTCTTGAGTTTTTTATTATCTGAAAAAATTAGGGTGTGTGATATACACGTTTTTAAGAGTTTTGAGCAAAAAAAAAATCAAAAAATCGCCGAGTGGATTTTTAAAATAAATAAATAAATAAGTTTTATGATACATATGTTACATGTCTGTAAAGTGTGTAACATATGTTACACAACAAAAACTTATTTATTTTTTTAAATTCACTCGGCGCTTTTTTGATTTTTTTGCCCAAAACTCTTAAAAACATGTATATTAGATGCCCTAATTTTTTCGGATAATAAAAAACTTGTTACGATTTTCGTTGGTAACTTGAGTCCGGGTTGAGTCCGGCTGCTGACAATTTGCCACTACCGATTAAAAAAAATTAAGTCTGAACCCCTCAAATTCAAAAACCAAGCTTCCCTTGTGCTTATACATACAATTGATGCAGCTTCAACATCTGCCGAGCAACCTAATTTATAAAAAATAATAATAATAGCCTACTATTCCTTCATGTCTCATGTAGTTTATTTTAAGACTATAAGGAGTGGTGGGGGGAAAGAGGGGGATGAAGCGCCATGTGGCACTTGTGGGCCCCTTGTGGGGGGGGAAATAATTGTGGGGAGTGGAAGGGGGGGAAGAGGGGGGGGGGAAGAAAATAATATTATATTGTGTTAAAGTTAAAAAAAAAAAAAAAAAAAACTGGCCAATAACAAAGCGCCACGTGTCAAAGATAATTGCCCCACGCCGGTGAAACCCCTCCCGCCCCCCCCACCCCCTTCCACGCCACCTTGCGGTGGTGTTCCCCCCCTTCCCGCCCCCACTCCGTCTTGTCTAAGAATAACAACTAGTGCTTCATAGACTTGTATTGTACAAACAATTCCTACCTATATAAACAACCTGCTAACGAGTCAAATAATAATCTGAGACACTTCCAGAACTAATGCAAAGGACAGTGCAACTCTTTTGCCCATCATCATCAAAGGCAGTGCAACTAGTGACAAACGACGATCAAAGGCTTGATCTGGGGTCCATTGCCCGCACATTCGGCCTTGACCCTGCAACATTAAAGCTAAACGGGCACTTTATTAGCAGAGGACTCGATCTTATCGCCTCTTCTGTGACCTGGAAATCATTAATTTCGTTTTTTTCGTCACGAGGACTGGCCACTGGAACCGGTGGCTCGGCTGCTGTTGTTGTTGATGGGAAGTGTTTGAAATCGGGTTCTAAGAGTAAGTCTTTGGTTCTGTTGATTGTGTTTTTGTTGAAAGTAAAGTAACCATGACATCTAGGGGTGTAAACGAGACGAGGCTCGAGAGTTCGGGGTCGTGAGTTGTTTTTAAAGCTTGAGCTCAGCTTGTTTATTATTTTTTAATTAATTTATCCTAAGCTTGAGATCGGCTTGTTATAGTTATTACTTTTATATAAATATTATTAGTTGACGGTTATATTAATCAAAAGCTTAGTTTAGGCTTGCTAGCTGGCTTGAGCTTGTTGATAAGTAAAGCTTGGAATCGGACTCGTTTACTTACTTAACATGTTTTTTTAGGTGAGCCTGTTTACTAAACAAGCTTATTTTTTGGCCCGGACTTGTTGAAGCTTGGCTCGTTTTGGTCATGGCCGGCCTTAAGGGTGGCGAGCTGTACTCGCGGCCGAGGCTCTGTATATAAACATTTAAATCCTTAAAAATTATTGGGCTTTCTCTATAAAAATCTAAAATTAAAAATCTTAACCTTTTAACTTCACTTAATATATAAAAAAAACAAATTACATCTGGACAATGGGTAAGCGAGCAACAAATTGCGCCGCTATCCCCTTTTGAATCGCAAATCCTATTCTACTAAATACAAAGCCTTGGTTCCTTGGGCTCTGCGAGTTACTGTGGACCACCTTCTGCACCCACTCCAAAAAGTGAACCGTGTTGATTCTTTAAACATGCTGCCTCGTGCTAGGATATTTTTGCATTAGGATATTTTTCATTCTAAATTCTAATCCTATATTTTTGCAATGTTTTTGGTATAGCGTTAATCGTCGTTCAAAAAAAAGTTACTTTATATAATTCGTTAGGGCCTATGGTCTTCTTTTGGCTCATGCAAGGCACTTAAATCCCCAGGATCTGCTATGGTTTTGATCTTATTTTTT
Source organism: Ambrosia trifida (assembly GCA_028751855.1). Taxonomy (NCBI): domain Eukaryota; kingdom Viridiplantae; phylum Streptophyta; class Magnoliopsida; order Asterales; family Asteraceae; genus Ambrosia; species Ambrosia trifida. The sequence goes on along the minus strand of CM054133.1, from coordinate 27,613,989 downwards.
ACAAGCCAATCTCGAGTAATTCACGAGCAACTTGGCTCATTTACTCCCTTAAACCAAGTCAAGAAGCTGTTTGACTTGAAAAACTAGCATATACATGATATTGTAGGCATAGCAAATAAATAAGAACTTAAGATAGGCATAGATGGAGAGTATAAATGTATAACCGAATGGACACGAATAATGCTTAGGTTGTTGTTAGCCTGTTAGGGCTATAGCACAAAACGAACATAAACAGACACAAATGACCAGTTTGTGTTTGTTTGATTTAATCGAACACGAATGGCTCTTTCATGTTTAAATTTGGCCGAACAAATAAACAACCACGGTTTATTATTCATGGGTTTATTTTGCTTGTTGATATTATAATAGAACACAAAGGGAGATAAAGTGTTCATAGTAACGAAATTAATATATTAATCCAACTTATTATAACATGGACTGTGAGAAAGATTAGAGATTACATGGAGATTTTAGACTTAATTCATAATTATTCATGAGGATAACATGGTTGTTTATATAGCCTTACAAGCTTGGTTTTAAAAAGCGCGAAGCACACAAAAGCGACGAGGTCTAAGACTGAGGCGTAAAAGCATCATTTACCCAAATATAGATATAAATAAGGTTTATATATGATTTAACTTAAATGTACAACCTTTTTAGTTGCATGTATAACGCTTTTCTTGCGCTTTTTGTACACTGCGCGCCTTGAATGACATAACGCACATGGATCTGCGAGGCGCAAAGCATCATTTACCCAAAATATAGATATAAATAAGGCTATGTGGGCTAAAAGTGTAAGGTATGTATCACTTTTCGGGCTTCATGTAGATGATATGGGTAGATGGCTCTAAAAATTGGCCCATGCTAATTTGTTATTATTATTATTTGTATGTAAACAACGTCATATAAATAAATGAATGATCCGGAGATGTGTTGATGTTCGTTCATTTAGTTAATGAACAAATAATTTTGTTCATGTTCGTTCATTTGTTAAATAAACTAACATAAACAAACTTCCCGCTGAGCAGTTAATGGAACGCTTGATTCGTTTACAACCCCAATTGTTACTATAATCTTGGATTTAAGTTCGTTGATTCTCATACAGCACTTTTCATCATTAAGATTGTGTAAAATGTCACAGATTCAACTTAGGAACTTAAGAATTAGAAGCTGGCAAGCTGCTAGAAAATACATTAATAACGTTCACGATGCAATTTACATAAGGTTATTTTGTGATTTTGCAGGAGCAAATGATTCGGTAAATGGGATTACCAACACAAGTGATGGAGGATGCAATAGCATCCATAGCAAACCAGTGTTTGAGGATTCAAATTCGAGCAAGAAAACAAAGTTTAAAGGTTTGGGAAACGTCTTCAGTTCATACTTATCTTTTTGCCATTCTTGTTTAATCGCTTATAAAAGTTAAAAACTGAAGCTGGATATTATCTTTGTAGATGTTGATAGCGAACGTATTTCATTCAGTTTGAAGAGAAAGCAAGAAGATGCAAGTTCTTCTCTTAAGAGGCTGAAAGTGGACGAATCAGGTGCGCCGCTGATTTCCTAGATTAGTTTTTTAGTAGATACGCGTGCTGTGTAATGGCAAATTTATGTCTTGGAACGGGTTGGGTTGACCTGAATTGGTTCATTCGCATTAAATGGATCAAAATCGCCACCTGCCCTGAAAATGGTTTCAAGAAACGATTCATATGCAGTTTTCTCGGCGTAAATATGAAGCGGGGGATAGAGGATGAAACGGTTATGTCTGCTGGTTGCAAAAAATGCAGATAATATCAAGGCTTCAATTGTACTATAAGTACACACTTTAAGTTCCAGATAAATGTTTTGCTTTAACTTGTTTATGATCAATGAGTTTCTGATCGCGGTGTATATATGCTTATCTCTAAGATAGATTGGATGGTCTGAGTTTAGGGTCTGGGTTTTGTGTTCGTTATGTTTTAAATGGGTTTTAAAAACGAGTCGTTTTAAGAAGTAGACTTTGCTTCGGGTTAAAACGAGTTTTAGAAACAAGTTGTTTTTAAAAAGAAGATCAAGAGTATGTTCACCATCTATATTTATGGTTCTGGTGCATAACCAACTAGCGGCGAAATAGGGGAGGAGGCGACAACAATGGCGTGGAGTCTGCGGTGGCGGTGGTGGTGGTGATTTTGATGGCATTTAGGGTGGCGTTGGTAGCGGTATTGAGATTGTGTTGGTGGTGGTGGTGTTTTCAAAGGTGGTTTAGGGTTGTGATGGTTTTGGTCGCGGTTGTGGTTCCATCGACAATGGCAATTGAGGTGTTGACAACAATTGTATAAGCACACTGGCAGTTGCGTTGTTGGTGGCAACGACAATGGAGATGACAATCAAGGTCAGTAGTTGTGTCAACACGGTGTTTGTTGTGTTGGTCGCAATGGTGGTGGAGACGACGATCAAAGTGGCGACAAGAATGGTCATGGGTGTCGCTCGAATGTTTGCCACTTTTGATCTATTTTGAGACAAGTGTTTAAAAAGTCACTCATATTGACTGGTGTTTTAGTTTGAATAGACCTTAATGACTTGAAAGTAAATCTTTTGTATTTGTATTGATTAGCAGATACGGTAAATACCCCCTTAGGAGCATTTTCCGCCACGTCAGTATCGCAACGTCCCTTCAAAAAATGTGTAATGGTTAACGCAATATATGTCCTTTCAATCATGATATCTAAGCCTTAGGGGCTGTTTGGTTTATTAAGTGCTGAATGGTTAAGAGGTCTGTATGGTTAAGTGCTGAATCATTAAGTTGGACCTCTTAATGGTTAGTTTTCTTGTTCCACATTGGTATGAGAGTTTCATTAAGGTTCAGCCTAGTTCAGTGCTTAATGGTTCAGCAACATCCCAAGTCTTAATGATTCAGCCTTAACCATTCCATTAAGAGGCTGAAACAAACGCGATGTATGCTGAATCATTCAGCACTGAATGATTAAGAGTCTCATTAAGAGGCTACCAAACAGCCCCTTAATCTCAAACTTTGAGATGTCCGCAGCACCAATATGTCATTTGATACGCCTAAAAATAATTGTTGTTCAAAGTTCAACCAAGAAAACTATAAATAAACCTATGGTATAAATAACCAATGGACCACCTCCATCGCTATTGTATTTGTAAGTGAAATGAATGAAATCACCAACCATAAAAACAAGCTCACATTAATGGTCATTTTTAAGGATATTTATTTATAGGAGGAACAGATTCGGTATCGAACGTGGGCCACAATAATAAATAAAAACAGCCCATTGGCTTGATAATTAATACGGCCCAAACTGTGTACCTACCATTATTAATTTATTATTCATATTGCATGACATGTGTAAGTTGTAACGCAGTCTTGACATGTCACTCGACAGCCAATCAGCGTGCAATCGTTGTGTACCAGTTCCAACCACGTGCCTCATTTTATACGTGTCACAACTCACAAGTTATAGCGAAAATTTTATAAGAATCGTTGGTCCCTGTGCTTTTCATATATTGCATTCTTGGTCTTAGTGGTTCACTAATTACATCATTGGTCCTGAGAGTTGTAAATTTATTACTAACATGATCCAAATGTGTCCAACACTTGTAGCCCAGTTGGTTGAGGGCCTAAAGTTTCTTATGGGAGGCTTGGGTTCAATTCTCACTAGCTACATTTGGAGGACATTGGTGGATGGGAAATGAGGGATGACCCGGCCATTGGCTTGGGTTCGAGTCCTGATCCCGACCGGTTTTACCGATTATTTCACTGTCGTGCCTTCGGGCGGGTGAGTGGTCGGGTTTTCCCGGGAATTTGTGGCAATTGGTGGCCCGGGTACTTTCGAGTACCTGATTTGCCAAAAGGGTGTCCGAGAGTGCTTGGAATTGATTCGTTGGCCGTTCAAAAAAAAAAAAATAACATGATCCAAATGTATTAATTTCATTACTCTATTGATCCTTGCCCCTAATGGTGGTTAAAATTATCTGTTAAAAAAATAAACAAACATTATAAATAAATAACTTACACCACCACACACCCCATCGTTCTTCATCTCCCCGCTCTTTCTCTTCTTTCCAGACAACAAGAACCACTACCACCATCTGACCAGACCAACACCAGCACCTGACCAAACCAACACCACCACCAGACCAGATCATCATAACTACCACCACCTCCGCCAGATCAGAACACAACCATCGTTAGATTAAGCCACCAAACCGTCGGACCAGACCACAACCACCCCTAGATCAAACCACCAACAACTACCAAACCAGACCTCCATCACTGAGCCTTATACCACCGTCACCGCCGTTACTACTAGGGCTTCGAACAGGGATGACGATGATGGAGCCTAGGTTTAGGTCAGATTTGAAATCAATTTAGGGGTTAGGGTTTAGATCGAGGTGGGGCAGCGTGGTGGGAGGTGGGTGACTTTATCCCCGAAAAACACAAAGTTCACTAATTCGGATTTCTTGTTGGTGGTGACGATGGAGGTTGTGGTGTTTTTATGGTGGTCTGGTGAAGAGAGGTGGTATGTGTAATAGTAGCAAAGGCGGATGTAGTTGTGGTAATGGTGGTGGAGGTGGAGAGAGGTGTACGATGGTGGTTGTATACGGTGGTTGGAGAGGTGGACAGTGGTTGCAAGTGTGGTGGAGAGTATAGAGAGAGAATGATGAATGGCTGTGGTGGTGGTGATAAGTTTGGCAAAAGTGAGGTGGATATTATAATTTGTATAATTGAAGGCAAAAAAGACTATAATACCCCCACGCGGGAAGCACATGGGTGGACTTTACCAGAAAAGATAACAGTCGTTAGTCATAGGGATCACACGAGTGCACTTTTATTATACCTAGATACCAATCTTGTAATTAGTGAACCACTATGACCAAGAATGCAATATCTTTAAAGCACAGAGACCGGTCATGCGATTCTCTCGAAAATTTTTGTGACTAGCTATTAACTTATTAAAGTATTCACGTTCTTCATATTTTTTGAGTTTAGTTCTTTATACTATATTTTATATTATATAGAGTGGTTGTGAATGGTTGTAAGTATAGAACATATAAAAGTTAATGTTTATCAGTAAATTTGGAGGAGTTATTGTCCATTTATATAATTTTTTAAAGTGACTGTGAGTGAAGAAGAAGAAGAAAGAAAGAAAGAAAAAAGACAATTATAAAATTATAAAAAATATTGTTTAATTGAAAATCAGAAAGAAATGTAGTGTTTTTTTAGTGTAATAGAGATGAAGATGGAGATGCTGATGCAAATCCTCTTAAACTGGCTGGTGTAGGGCTCTATTCCGCCATCTCAGCGTCACATATGTGTCACGTCAAAAAAGAGCTTTATTCCGCATCTTCCAATAACTACTAGAAAATAGAAAAGCGTCCTCTTAATTAAAAAAAGAAAAGAGAAAAAGAAAAAGAAAAAATGTGATTGGTTAAATAAAGGCTCCCCACCAAACCACCATATTAACGCTCGTTATTGTTAGGGTTGACAAATCATGTATAAAATGACCTTTTAAGCTAGAACACGATAAGACATGATATACTTGTTTATACCATACTAACACATTAAGACATGAACCTGTTTTCCAAAGCAACACGATAAAGGAAACCATCAAATATTATAAAGGTAGAATTTCAATTGGTAAAAACGTACAAGTCCAGTACTTTACCCCCATGACCTATACTTTAAAAAAAAATACTTAACATGTTTTAACGGCTACTAAACAGATAAACAGGCATTTAATATGTTTAGACACAAAAATTAGTAGGTATATGCAATACTATTCACAATAGGTTTCCAAATAAATTTATATTAAGATGTAGATAAAAAAATGCAATTCCCAATACTTGGAATTTGAGTCTTATAATGCATCATATCTTAAAAAGGTTATAACATACAAAACAAAACATACTTAAACTTACAACTTGTAAAATATACATGTTTTAATAAATAAGTGTGTTATTGTGTGTTATATATATTCAAGCCAATGATAAAATGAAAATCACATTGAGTTTAGTAAACCGTGAAAGCTCATGTAAAAAAAGACTCTTGTTCTTTTTTTCTAAAATAAAACATGATTTAACATAAATGTTTTTAAGAAGAAAAAAACAAAAAAAAAATGTCGATTAAATTATGTTACAACATACAAATAGACGAGTTACATCATGTAACAACGCAACTTTGTTATTTTTTTTACATCCCATCGGCACTCTTTTGTTTTTTCTTCTTCTCAAAACACTTAAAAACATGTATGTTACGTCATGTTTTTTTTGTTTTAAAAAATGTTTTTTATATGAATTTTTAGGTTTTCTCAAATTAAGGTGGTTTTAATCCATCCCTTTTATATATATATATATATATAACACCAACTATATGATGTCATAACTTTGATTTTTTTCCCTTAAGTTTTAATACAAACCAAATAATAAGTTGAAATTAAAAAGGGTGGGTAAATGAATACCTAATATGAAAAAAATTGGTTGTGCATTTAGGAATAAAAATGTATTTGAAACATCTACCAAAAGTAATTTAGATATTTAAAATATAGAGTTAAGTATATGTATAGCGTATGTGGTATGTATGTTAAAATTTTAGAATATTTCTGAAGTTTGAGAAATTATACAGATTGTCCCAAATTATGTATAAATATAATATCAATGTTTCCTAACATGGATAGAGGTTTCTTTTTTCCTGTTAATTGAGTATGAAATTATTAGAAACTTTCTATCATGTGATATTGATGTCATGATTAAGGTGGAAATGATTTTTGGGAGATGAGATAGTGGGTTTGGAAATGGTTTATTGGAGTGGCTTATTATTATGCATCATCACTCTTTCTCGCCGAAAAACGACTTGCCAAAGTTTGTGGTAACCTGACCCGTCAACAATTGGTTTTGTCGGAAAAGACACGTAGGTAGGGGCGGGTTTATTGTAAACTCAATATGGGTTATTCTTTTTATTTTTGTTGTTGTAAATGTTTAAGGGGTGTAGAAACTAGGGGGTGAATATGTTTGCTTAAAAACTATTTATTTTACACTTGTAAATTGTTTTATCTTGTTATAAACATAGTAATATACGGGTAAGCAATAAACAATAATATATGCAAGCATGTAAATAGACAAGGGAATGAGTAACAAAACTGGTTAATAAAGGTTCTAGAGATGTTAACTAATCTCCCTTCGTCCTTTCCCTAATCACTTGGTTGAGATTTTCTCCACTAGTTGTATCCCTTAATTCGGTGATGATACTTATTACACAAACGTATCACTAAGCAAAGGTAGTGATCACATTCTCCGAACGTATCACTCTTATCAAGGAAGTGATCACCTTCCATGTCTCGCTTTATCTTAAGTGGTAGTGATCATCAGTATCGCTAATCACTAAGCAAGCTTAGTGATGCCCCTTAGCAACAACATCACAACTATATCTTTACAATCTCACAATATACAAGAATGAATGAATGCCTAGTTATGTAACAACTCTTATTTTTTGCCCTTTCTCTTTAACCTTATCTTGAATATCACCTTGATTTGATGTAAATATTAAGGGAACTAGAGAGATATATTTAAGAATGTTAATACAAAAGTTTAAAGCAAAAGGGGTAAGTGTAAAAGGTTGGGGTTGGATAGTATTCATAGGCAAATCACAACAAAACAAGGAAAACCGATCTAACAGCCTGACGGGTTAATCCCACGACATTGATTATGTATCGTTAGGTTTGTGTTTTCTTGAACGTTGTACAACGACTATAAACAACCACAATACCTTTTACACACCTATACCTATGATTTAGGACATTTCAAATAAGCTACACCCAACTTATCAACTTAGGTGACAACTTTGATTTGGTAAAGCAAACTGCTTTTTATTTCAATTTTCGATGATGCTCTTATTTCGTATCTTGATGACACACCTTAAATAGAAAATAATGAAACTATATACTTACATTTTCAAAATTCAAACCTCTTAGATCAACAATTTTGGTTTAGTTGGGACTTTGATTAAGGGGCTGTTTGGTTGATTAAGTGCTGAATGGTTCAGCTATGCACCAAGTCTGAATGGTTCAGCTCTTAACCATTCCATTCAGAGCCCCTTTTAGGCTGAAACAATCAGTCTGAATTCAGAGCCTCATTAAGAGGCTACCAAAAATGATTTTTGTGAGAAACACATATCTTGTTTATTTAACATCCGGTTAAATTAATTTTCTTTCTAATTCGCAATCAATTTCTTGAAGCTCTGATTCTTTATAGACGATCTTTCATTTTTGTCCTTCAATTTTTCATCAATTGTATTAGTTTCATTTTTCATCTTCGAATATATGGACATGTCACCAGGGTCGTCTCAAAATTCTTGGGGCCTTAAAGCGTATAATAAAATTGGGGCCCTATTTGTTAAAAACTGATTTTTAATAACATGATTCATCTACGATCTTTGTGTGTATGCATAGGAATATACAACAAACCTCGATGCTAACAATCGAAAGCCAAATTTACCTATATATAGTTTATTTTTTAGAATTTATGGCCCCCACAAAAATGAGTCCTAAAGCCCTAGCTTTGTTTCATTGCCTCTTGACCGAACATGCAAGTCACACTTAGTAAATCTTGCATTTGATGGACGTTGCACCTGATGATGTGTTTATCTTGATACTTTACACTCATTTGATGTTGATCATAACTTGATTAAATTCAACGTTTATCAATATCCTAAAACTTCATCACTATACTAAAACCTTCTATAAGTGTTTTACATATATACGATACACACATATTCACCACCAACAACCTGATAACACAAGTTTATAATTTCAAGCATATCCAAACTAGAGACCATTCGTGTTTCTTAGACATGCCAATAAACCCTTAGAAGTGCTAATTATAATTAATCCAATAATTAGCTCATGTTATTATGATTATATTTTCATGAGCTAGTTCGAGCTCGATTAAAACCCTAACCCAAGTTATGACCTTATGGAGAAGAGTAAACAAGTACTAAAAAAACAATTACTATTATATTGTATATCTATAATAAAGAAGCGACGGTTAAACAGTAATTTACTAATGACAAACCTATTTTTACTCTGCACAACTCAGAAATTATATATCTATAATAAAGAAGACGGTTGAACACTGATTTACTAATGGCACACCTATATTTACTTTGCATATCTCTTTGATGCCTCTCTCCCTAAGTCTCTAACAAATTGGCCACTAACTTTAAGGTTAACTTTATTTTCTTTCAATTTGACCATCAAATTTTTAGCTTTTAAGATTTAAAACTTTGGTCAGTAACTTTTAGCTTAACTTTATATTCTTCTAATTTGACCACCAAACTTTTAGCTTTTAGGATTTAAAACTTTGAGCACCAAACTTTTAGTTTTTAAGATTTCAAACTTTGACAACCCAAAATTTTAAACTTCCATTGCACTTTTGCCAAACTTTTAGCTTTTAGGATTTCAAAGTTTGACCACAAAACTTTTAGTTTTTAGTCTTGAGTATTTTTTTAAGCCCACGAGAGAATAACAACCACATAATATTATCTTTTACGTCCACGAAACCCTCCACACAACAGGAGTTCCCACAGCGACGCACGATCTTTATCGTCCATCAAACCCTCAATGTAACAGGAGCTCCCGCCGCGAAGCGCGGGGTAATAAAATCCTAGTTTTATGCTTATATTATTAAAAAAATATATTTTATTATCCGTTAGACTAAAAAAAAGAAAAGGAAAATAAAAAAGGAAACAAAAGGGGAAAAAAGTTCTTGAAGCCCTCTCCCTCTCTGGTGTGTCTCTCATGTATACCAAATTACACCCTTAAATAGCCCCAAATCCAAAGCCCACTCACACTCACTCAACACACACAGAGTCAAAAATGCTCTCTGTGTGTGCTCCTTAACAATACTAATAATATTATTATTATTAATAATAATAATCGGCGGTTTGCACATATCTCCACACCATTTCCATTCATCTTCTTCACATTTCCAATTCTATATTATTATTATTATTATTATTATTATTATTATTATTATTATTATTATTATTATTCCTTCAATCCTTTTCTCAACGGCTACTTCCGATTATAATAATATCCACACACAGACCAACAACAACAACAACAACCTTTGACTTGCTTCGATTTAGTTTTATGTTTTGTGTCTGTGTCTGTTTCTATTCAGTTACCTCCAGATTTGTTTGATTGTCTAATCTCATGGACCACGATAAGACCAACACGTATGTGTTTAATATTATTATTATTATTATTATTATTATTATTATTATTATTATTATTATTATTATTATTATTATTGTTCCTATTTTTATTGCTGCATTTCATGTTTTTTTTCAACCAAAATGTAGGTCGATTGTTTCATTTTTGTGTTATTTTGATTGATTTGAGATGAGTCAAATGTTTTTAGAGATAGATTGTTTTTATTTTATTTTTATAAAATATTAAAGTCGGTATTAATTATATTGTGGTTTGGTCAACTTTTAATTGGTTGAGAGTGATTTGCATAATTTAATAGATGATTTGGTTTGCTAATTGAGTGATTTAAATGATTTAAGGCTTGATTTAATTCTGATTTTTTAGATTTTAATAATTCAGCTTTTATGTTTGATTATAGATCCTGCATATTATTATTTAAACTACTTTATGTAATAATAAATCAAGGAATTAATTGCTGTGTTATGTCCTTAATTAAATACATTGTAATTGTAATAATTGTGCCTATGAATTGTAGTGAGGAAATGTGGGATTGGAAAGACGAAGATTACGCGTTGCAACTAGGTAAGGGTTACGCGCGGCTTCGTTTACGCATTTTTAATAATTAGGTTATATTTTGGGTACATGGTTAATGTTGATTTGGTGAAAATGGTAAACAGATGTATCGAATAGCGTATGGAACGATGTAAGGGACAACGGCGATGATCTTTCTTACGTGTTTGATGAAACAACTACCCCGGTGAAGTCTTGTGGGGATTTGGGTTATCAAGTTACTAGTAATGGTAATTTTGTGATTTTGTTACAGGGGATGTGTTTATGTTTTAGTTGTGGATGTTGTTATTCGTGTTTGATCTGTGACGTAAATGCTTGAACAGAAAAGGGAATGGAGATGTGTTCCCAATCAAAGAGACGGCGAATGCTGCAGTTTGACGATGAAGGTTTGGATGTAGATGTTCTTCCACTTTGTGATGAGGAACTTTCATCCAACTTTTTGAAGTCTAAGGTTTGTGTACGAGGGCGGCATTATTATTATTAATTTGTTATTATTATTATTATTATTATTAATTTGTTGTTATTATTATCATTATCATTATAATATTTGTAATTTTGGTGCGTAGTTTATCTTCGAGAAGTTATATATAACATGCAATGAGTAGTACTTAAATCTAGGGTTGCAAATGATTTGAGCTTGATCACAAAAGCGGCAAAGCTTGAGCTCGACTCAACCATACCTTAAGCTTGATTTGATAGCTCAATGAGCGTTCATAATTTGAGTTTGAGCTAAGATTGAGGAAGATTCGAGCTCAAATAGCTCAAAATTGGTGCTAACAAAACATTCTTAATTAAGCAAGCTCGATATTGTTTTGAGTTGGACGAGCTCTAGTTTGAGCTTGAGTAACTTAATACAAGTTAAGACTTGTTTGCAGCCTCAAAATTTACATTTGTAATGAGACTTACATATTATATTGGGGGTTTGAGTCAAGTTTTTTTAAGCTCAAACATAGCCTGTTATATACATTTTGAGCTTGTATTTTGCGCCCAAGCTTGATAAAAGCTTGACTCGTTGTTGCTTGATAATGTTATCTTGTTTAGGAGAAAGTAGACTCGTTGGACGACGCATTTGCCGACATGGAACAATGGGTGCATGGATTTGCTGGTTTGATCCTTAACAATTACATTGTAATGATATAAGAATGTGTATTCAGTTTAAACGTAACTTAAAATTGCGTGTTTCCAGATGACACGTCTGTATCTGAATCTGGTTATGACGGTTTGGATCAATCATCAGAAGCGTGGTTGGCCGATTGCCTTGTAAATGACTCGGGGATGCATTTTAGCCTTGATGATATGTATGTTAATATTGAATTTATGTTGTCATTTGGCATCTTAATCCACATTAGTGATTTGAGTCCAATGTTTTGAGTACAGGGATATATCTGGGACATCTGATATTCGGATGCATCTTACAGGTACTCGCACATATTAATGTTTAGAAGTTTGTTTAGTTTGTTTGATATTTTTGTTATTTTCTTTTAAAACTCCGTGGTTAATTGTTTAACCGTTATGTTAGATTCAGGCAGTTCACAACCTAAAAATCAAGGTAATATGGTTCAAGAACACCACACGCCTACCCGTCAAAACATTATTTTCAAAGGTATGTCCTCTCGAAACTGAAGTTTTCTGCAGACTTTTACTTTTGTTTCAATAATCAGTATGGCCCTAATTAATCTGAAAGTCACAATCAATTTGTACCGACACTGTAAACTGATCATCGCACCTTAAGTATAAATGCACGACCAAACATCCCCTAATTCTCTAAATCTAATTTTTTTGACTTTGAATAATAAAAATTTATAAATTCTACGCATAAAACACCCGACACACAACCACATAAAAAACAAAAAGGAATGTTTAAATCCAGCTTCCGCTAGTTAGCAAGGATTGGCATAGGCCCATGAGTTTTCCGGTAATGGGTTGTCACCATAGTTGTCAATAGCAAATAGCGGATGAGAGCGACAAGTTGCCGATACGCTATGTAGTGATAGCGATGAAATAGCGGGCGCTATTTCACATTTAGCGATTCACTAGAAGAAAATTTTAGAGATATTTTATATGTATATTTTACCAAAAAAAAACAACAATCTCGCTATTTCTTGCTATTTGTTGCTATCAACCATATAGCGACATAGGAGCGCTATGCTACGCTATTCGCTATAGCGGGCGCTATGGTCGCTATTAACAACTATGGTTGTCACGGTTATAAAAAAGAAGTCTGTCAAAAATCTAATCCTAGAGTTCTTCTAATACACAGGTAAAAAATCTTTCATTAAGACAACAGCAAAGATGACATCATCGGTCGTTCTTCCATTTGCTTTTGTAAAACCGTGTGGCGAAGGTGCGGTTACTCTAAAAGACATAAACCAAAAGATCCTGACCCCACCCCCATCAAAATCCAAGAAAACTTATGAAGATCCTACAATGGCATACCCGACGTCTGCATTCTCAGGGAAACCTATTGTTGGTAAAACTAAAATCCGGACAGAAGGCGGGAAAGGCAGCATCACAATCATGAGAACAAAAGGATGACCAGATAAGCGCTTATTTTTCTTTCGCCTATTTGGCATAGGACTTTTAATTATTAAAGAAAGAGATAAAGACAGAAAGAAAGAAGTAAGTTTGTTGTTGATCACAAGTGCAAGTGTTTGTATGTTCATGGAGTCCCTTTAGGGTGGTAGATTCCTGTTTCTATCCCTGAGTTGAGTCGAGTTGAGTTAACCGGAATCTATTAGGATCTTTCGGTGTAAAAGATCCTTCTACCGTTTCCTTTTTTTTCGACTTTTGACAATGCTAATTTGCTCAATTTATATAAAATTACAACTGTTTCTTCTTGTTACGCCGCTGTTATCTGGTTATTGTTCTCATGAGCAGACACACATAGCAAACTTGTTTGCGGTCGTTACGTATCCGACATTCGAGTAAAACCAGTGATCCGATTCCTAGGCCGGGTCGGTCACTGGTAGGTTTAATTTTAATTTTAGTTGTTAAAATGAGTTTAAATCATCTTTTTAAAGGTGCATTGAGGTAAGGTCATAATAGGATAAAGTTGGAAGGGTTCTTGCTTTGTTTTTTTTTTTTTTTGTTGACTGGTGATCAGCAGACACACATAGCAAACTTGTTTGCGGTCGTTACGTATCCGACATTCGAGTAAAACCAGTGATCCGATTCCTAGGCCGGGTCGGTCACTGGTAGGTTTAATTTTAATTTTTAGTTGTTAAAATGAGTTTAAATCATCTTTTTAAAGGTGCATTGAGATAAGGTCATAATGGGATAAAGTTGGAAGGATTCTTGCTTTGGTTTTTTTTGTTGACTGGTGATCAGCTTTAGTTAGGGTTAAAAAAGAAAGTAAAAGAAGGTTGATTTAACTCCATGTGAAGTTCTATACCTACTTTTATGTGCCATGTGATGTTTATGTTCCAATTTATTAAAAAAAGAAAAAGGTTAGGGCTGACTGGTATATATTATGTATGGATATATGATAAAGCCACCCTTCATTTTGGCACTTTAAAGTTTAAATTATATCATGTGATAAAAGTTTGGGCCAAGAAAGGTTTTTATAAATGATTTGGGTTAAATTTGTAGGACTTAGTCCAAAATATTGACTCATTTGAATTGGGCCTAGAACCAGTTTAGACCGATTATTGTGCATCTATATGTGGAACTAAAGTCACAACAGATGTCCAAATGGTCCAAAACATTTAACTGGTATGTAGTATGGTCTTATATGGAGAGTTTTGATTGTGGCTGACACTAGGGATGAGATCGGGACGGTATTGGTACCGAACCGATACCGATCCCGACAATACCGATACCGAACACATACGGTACGGTACCGGTATGGTATCGATATTTTACCTAAAAATACTGATACCATACTGATCCCGTACCGATACCGATAATACCGAAACCGAAAATCCAAAATATGGGTACCGATACCGATCCCGAAACCCCTCGGTTCGGTATCGGTTTGGTACGGTATCGGGATCGGTATTCGGCCTTGTTTGCTCATCCCTAAAAGTAGAGTTGTACAAAAAAAAAAAAAAAAAAAAAACCTGGATTGGATCTCCAAACCGGTTTCTAAATCCTAAACAAGTTTGACCTGAACAACCAGTTTGTACATCGGTTCCTACTCTCGTTAAGAAAATTGGTTTAGACACTAACCGATTTGAAAAGCTAGTTTGAAATGTTGGTTTCAACTCGACCCAAACTGATTTGTATAGGGTTCAACTATTTACTTTCATAACCGGTTTATGACCCTGATTTTGTCCTAAGTTGACAAAACCGATTAGGTTTACATAACAATGAAGCAACTAGCAATGTACCTTATCAATATTGCACGGATGATGATGATAGCACAATTGAAGTTACTGAGTTTTTTGGTGTATTAAAAATCATTATTTGGTGTTGTCTGTCTTTGTGACCTTTCAAATGACATTTTGAATAGGTAACTTTATGTAGAGTTAATGGTTTGTGTTTTTTTTGAACGGCAAGTGGTGTAACCGGTGAAGCTCCGGATTACTCATTCCACCTGGATTGGGGATCTCCCCAGGTGGAACCCCCACATGTGGTAAATATGGCCCCGACAGGAATCGAACCCTCAACCTCCACATGACAGCCAACAGAAAGGTGCAACTAATATCAACCGTTACATTTCAGGGAACAAACCAATGTGAACCGCCTGAACCTTCGCTACCTTTGAATTGAATCACACGATCACTAAGAAAACGTGACTGAGGTGGCGCATCTTGAGGTTATTTTGTACCTATGCCTCTTAAGTGGTGAGACATAAGAAATTGTGGACCTCATGGGATTATGTGTGTTTTAGATTTTCTGTGTCAATTATTTTATTTTTGATGTGTTGATGTTTTAAACAAACTATATAAACTATTTTATTTTTTGTAAGATATATAACTTTTATATTTATTTTTTAATTCCTTCTGGGCTTACGCCTCGGTTCGCTACACCTCATGGGGCAAAGGGAAAACGCTAGAGGCTCAATTCCGTTATTTTAAAATTTGCTGTAGAAAGTAAATAGATTGACATTGAAACAACAACGATTAATTATTATTGCTATAAAACAAGCTCATATTTTATCTTTGTTACCTTTTCTTAATAATGAGAAACACAGGTGAAATTTTATCTTTGTTACCTTTTCTTAATAATGATATCATTTCACTATTTTCTCTATAGACAAAAGTATCTTATGCATATATATAATTTATTATTTAGTACAGTTATTTTACAAAATTATATAACAAAACCAATGAAAACAAAAACAAACACAAATAACGCATGAATCAACAAATGTCAAAAAAAAAAAAAAAAAAAAAAAAATCAAAATATATCAAGAACTTCTAAAATAAAGTCATTGCAAGCAGGACAGTTACCTTTAGACACATGAAGCTCCTTAGTACACTGCTTACAAAACGTATGCCCACACGGACCCAACTCCGTGCCCTTACACTTAGCCGTGCACCCGCTGCACACGTGGCAGTCACCGGTTACTTGTTCTTCTTCCTCCTGCTCATCACGTTCTTCATCTTCTTCATCCATACCTTCAATGTAATTAGATCCATCTGTACTCAACAACGCCATCAACGACAAAACCTGCTCTCCTTCCTGTTTTTGTTCGTTGTTGTCGTCGTGTGGATTGGTTTCCCCTTTGTTATAATCATCGGTTTCCACTGGAAGTAACCTTACGCTTGGTTGAGTCGCTTCATCCGAGTCGCCTCCTTCCTCGCTTTGGTACCTCCATGATCCATGTTTCGTCGTCATTTTGCTCTTATTATTATTATTATTGTTATTCTGGATTGGGATATCAGACGTAGGGATCTTAACAGATGACGTCCATGCTTTTCCAGTGCGTTTTAAACGTAGTTTGTTCCGAAACGCCTGCCAATTCTTCTTCGATCCAGATCCTTGATCGTCTCGAAGCATTTCGATAATATTCCTTCCAGACGCTGTTTGTTTGCCTTCTTCTTCTTCTTCCATGGCTACAACACGAGGTAATCCCTACGTTTTCGAAACGTTTTTTAAATCAAATTTAGAGAGTGAAATGTTATGAATTTGAATGGTTGAATTAGAAGATGTTATGATTGATGTAAAATGTTGATGATCAAAGGGAAATAGAAGTGAAGCATTTGTTGTATAGGATTGTGAAATGGAAAAAGTTATTAGTATTATTATTATTATTATTATTATTATAACAGAAATGATGAAGGAGAGGTGATGAGAGATGGTGTGGAGCGATTCTTATGGTAAAATTAGTCCGTTACAACGGTTTTTCGTATTTTGAATAATTAATTACAATAATCGATTATTACTAAAAAAAACCCTTTCAAAATCTTAGTAGTTGTTTTTTACAGTTACAGTATCCGAAAAGTGTAAAAATAGAATAAATGCTAAGGCATTTAGTACACTAGTATAAAAACGTTATGCCATTTTTAATATAGTAATAGGCTTTTTTACGTTTTAAGAAGGCCGAATTCGAAATAGCCTAATATGAATTCATGTCGATATCTCTCTTTGATTATTCCGCAATTGCCTATATAAAATGTGTTTTATTTTATTTTTTTTTCATTCTCTTTTCTCATAACTACCCAATTCTTCCTACGAAAGTTTGCTATCCACTTCCTCCATTCAACCCATATCTTTTGATTCTTCAAAACCGATTTAACATCTTCGATCGTGGAAGCATTCCAAGTTGTAAGTATATCTTTACCATGTTTATATTATATTATTTTGTTATGTTATGTTATTGTTATTATCAAGATATAATATTTATAATTCATTGTTGTAATCTGATGTTATAAGTTTCGATTGTGGTTATGAAGATTTATGCCTACAATTGTCTGATTATTTGCATTGTTAATGTTTGAATCGAGTATGATTGTATTATTCTTCGGATGTGTTTGAATATTCATATGTTCATCATGGTGTTCTTGAGAGTCATAATATTTGACGTCAACCGAAATGATGTTGGATATTGTTAGTGGTTTAATCTGAATATTCAAAGATTGTTGTATGTTGTTAGTGGTTTAATCATATATTGATATGTTTCCTAAGTTGTTGCCTAGAATTGACTGATTATTTGCATTGTTAATGTTTGGGCCGAGTATGATTGTATTGTTCTTTGGATGTGTTTTAATATTCATATGTTCATCATGGTGTTCTTGAGATTCATATTATTTGCTGGAAGAGTAAAGATTGTTGAATGTTGTTAGTGGTTTAATCTGCTTAGGAAATCCATATAGAGTTGGGTCATGTTTTATGGTTCGGATCTTATTAATTGTGTATAATCATGATTGATATGTTTACTAAGTTGTTGCCTGAAAGTTTGGAAAGAAAGTTATTATAGTTGACCGAGATAATGGTATGGTTTTTGAAAAGACTTGGGTGCTAAGATTCTAGACATAAATATCCAATTAATAATGTTCAAATAAAACCGATTCAAGATCAATATGTTGTATACCAGTATGAAATATAGATTTTTTTTACAATAATATATACACATTGATTTAAATTCAATATTTACCAATTATCGCAATCAAGGCCTCATCATCATATTTTGAGCATTAAATGCAATGATCACCTTTATTAATGTCAATGTTTTACCATTTTTAGATTAAGAGACAATCATATTAAGTTACTTAACACAATCATCTCCGGATTATTATATGATTACCTCAATCATCTCCTAATCATCATTATCGCAATCATCTCCTCATTATTATTTGATTACCTCAACCATCTCCTCATCATCATTATTTGATTTAATTAGATAAATACGATATTTAATTTAGTAATAAATATAATTTAAAGTTTTTTAACAGTTCCCTAAAATATATAGTATACTCAAAATAATTTGTATATCGTAATAATAATATACGTCTTTCATTTAAATATCAAAATAATTCAAAAATCACGATCTAAACGAATAAAAGAAGACGACCATATAAATTTCGAAGGTCTTGCTATATTTATCTCCTACAAATCATCTACATAATAATTTGGAAATAATTCAAAAGTGATAATAATAATTTGGAAATGATAATCTATCTCTATAATAGTTAGTAAATGATAATATAATTTAAAGCTATTTAACAGTTTCCTAAAATATATATAGTATATTAAAAATATTTGAACTTCACGATTTAAATTAATAATTAATACGACCATATAAATGTCGATATTCTTACCATATTTTACCTCCGACAAATCATCTACACAATAATTCGAAAATAATTCGAAAATAATAATAATAATACGATTTTTTAATTTTGATGAAAAAACTAATAATATTATTATTATTAATTTAAAAATCGTATCTATTTTAGGTAATTGCTGTCAAAAGTTAAATTCATTTATTAATAATTTAAATATCATGTATATATTAGGAAATTGTTTACCTAATTTCAATTAAAATTAAATTTATGTATTTTCAAAAATTGAAATTCGTTAAAATTTTTAAATTTTTTGTTTGAAAAATACTTAAGAAATTTCGAAAAAATATAAAACGATTCTAACATGTTTAGTCTGTGATATTGTATATTATCTTTAAATGTTAGTTTGGTAATGAATAAATTTAATGAAATTAATGTTTTTGGATTATAATATTATTTATGTTTAATTTGATGTTTATGTTGATTTGGATTTAAAATTCAGTAACTTTTGTATGATATGGGAAAATTAAAAATTAAAACATATACGGTAAATTTACCATCATCAAACATAATACATATTTTAAAAAAATATTTCTTAATTTCATATAAATTTCTTCTCGATTTAGTGTCACACACGGATTCATAACACATCTTTTTTGCTTCATGTTTGCTTTGACATATTACGTATATCACATATAATCAATGATATTATGAGTATCTTTTTTACTTGATATTTTATCTTTTTTTTAACCTGTGTAGTATAAGAATAAGGACGGATTGAAGATATTAGTATTACTTATATCACATTTAATATGGATGGATTAAAGATCTTAAGTATTGTTTACAAGGAAATTTTTAGAGGTTTATGAATAATTTATGTAACTTTTAATTTATATTTTTTTATTTACATAATATAGAATGCTTTAATTTAGACATTTTACGGTCTTAATATTTTGTTCGATACACACAATAGTATTATGGTAATGGGTTTTAGTCAAAAAAAGTTTCAATCATTCAATATCTTTCATTTCTTTAATTGTATTATATTGTTTTGTTATACAATGAGAACATTCGGCCACAACGCTTGCTACATAGGTAAATTAACCAGTTATTTATTTAATTTAATTTTCCATTTATACTCAGCTTTATTCTTTTATTACCGTGATGTATTCTTTAGCATTAGTAATTGTTTCGTTTTAAATATTTTGTTTTTAACTTGCTTGTGAATAATGTCACCTGGTGATCAATAACGAGTTTTGGTTTGATATGATCAATTTAATTGTTTAGGACAAACAGTTAAATTGTTTAAGACTTTTAGCCTATTTTGCTTTCCACAATTGAATTCTTTGTTAAAACTATAAACTTCAATATATGGGTTTTTTTAACGTATAATACAATCTTCATAGATTTTTTTTTTCCATTTGACTTGGGCGTTTACCGTGTGTACACACGGGACTCAAACCTAGTATTTTTTTTATTTAAGTGGGGAACGAAGTGTCACACTAGGGATGGTCAACATATTTGAATGATGCTATAAATCTCCATTAACGTGTTAGACAAAAGATTCTTATAAGAAAATATAACCAAACATGCCTTTGTTTGAACCTCTAAACTCTAAAGATAACAGCGCATGAACAAACATTTGATCCCTGTCAAAGTCTGCGTATTTTCGCCCCTTCTTGGTGGTTCTACAGTAAGGTTTTAGGACATTTTTTTAAGGCTCCGGTTATTTGCACAACTAGGGTTTTTATTTGCACAACCCCTCCACGGGTCGTCGAGGCCTGGACAGCCCGTGGAGGGCCAAAAAGGCAAAAGGACGGGTCGTCCAGGCCCAGACGGCCCGTATAAAGGCAAAAGGACGGGTCGTCCAGGCCCAGACGGCCCGTCTAAAGGTTTAAATCCAATCCAATCATTGGTAATCATTGGCAATGATTAGGTGATGATTATTTGGTTTTTTTATAAGTGTAGTGTGGATGTTTAAAATGGGTTTGAATGTTTGGTTTTTATAGATGTTTGGTTTTTTATAAATGTTTGGTTTTTTATAAATGTTTTTTTTATTTGTATAATATGATCTTTTTTATATAATTGTGTATATGAATATGAACGAATGTCGTTTATGTTGCCGAACTAAACAAAACCAAGATACGAACAATAAAGCATAAATAAGCATAAATATTCAAAAAATTTACATAAACTATGAGTTCAAATGTACAACCAAGAATATAACCCACCCGTCTAACCCGACCCACCCGGCTGATCCGACCCACCCGGCTGACTGGTGGACGCCCCACCATGCTGACTGCTAGACGCCCAATCCGGAAGTGGACGCGGCTCCAAACCAGCTTCCCGTCGTCTCTCATTCTCGCTCTCTAACAGCCACCGCATGTCACCCCACATTGACCCCAACTGATCCAGGATCTGCTGAAGTACCTGGGTCGTGCTATCATGCAACCTGACAGCATGATAAACGCGGCCAGGACGCTGTAGCTCATCAACGGGGGGGTCTGGCATCTCTACATCCACCGGTGGGTCGCCGTCGGCAACGTGTGGCATCTGGACCTCAGGGGCATTCGACCCATTGAGATGTCTGAGCGGCTCTGGCACAAAATGCTCGCCACGGTCGCCAGCAGGTCCGAAAGCACGCTGGTAATAAGCGTGTGGGTTGCTGCGAGGGACCCGTGCTGCCACCTTCATCTGCGTCATAGTCCTAATATTTAACGGCCTGAAATGCAAAACAACAATAATAATATTAAATAATAATATATAAAATTAAATAATAATAAATAATAATAATAATATTAAATTATAATATATAATAATAATAATCTTACCTGGGCATCATCGGACGAGGTAAGTTGTTCTCCTCAGCATGCGTCCACAATTCGCCCGGGCAAAGACGCAACGCGATGGCGGTGACGATCCCACCAATCGGAATCTCCCCCGCCGGGTTCCTATGAGGGTAGGTCGCGATGTACTCGGCAAAGCACCTGTGTAGCGCAACCGGCCTACCCCTCAAGATGCAGTAGAGGTAGAAAAGGTCAATCTGCTGGACCCTCTCGTTACAGTTACACCGTCCGGCAATCGACCAGCTAACCAAACGGTGTATGTAACGGATCAGAGGGTCCCGGATGTTGCTGGACCTATCCATCCTGCACAGAATAATAATAACATTATAAAAATTTCGGCAGAGTTTCCTCTGTTTTTGTACGAACCAGACAACACAAGTCGTCTACAAAAATCCAAAAACAAACAACCTAAACTAACTAAATAACAATAATAATTAACTAACTAAGCGAACTAAATAACAATAATAATAACGAACTGAACTAAATGAAAACAATAACAATAATAATACCTCTCGCCGTCCTCCCCATACGCTCGACCACCGATAGTGGGCCACCAGGCCATCAGCATGTCGTCTGGCAAGGTCGTCAAGGCCGTGGTGTACATATCCTGGACAAGCTCCTCCTCTCTGTACCAGCAGCAAGTAGTAGCCCACTGGTCCATCGTATATGCGTAGAGGTGTCCGAATAATCGGAACTGTACCTCAGGCTCAGGCTCGCCGTCAGGACCTACTGGAGGCTCAACACCTGCTGGATGCGGCGCGTAGCGGAATGTCGAGATGAACTCGATCGTCAGTGGCCGATACGAATCATGGTCGAGGTCAGCTAACATCCGCCCCCAAGGGCTGTCGTCTGGGATCCACTCCTCAAACCTGTCCGCTGCACCGATCGCGCGTAATGCGGACCAGTCAACACTGCGCGATCCGTGTATCGGACGCAGCTCCATATGACCCCAGCGCGCGATCTCGTAGTCGTCGTTATCGTGTCTGTAGGGCCAATCTCTCAAATCGCCACCTGCAAGAGGATTCCCGTCCGCAGGCTGGTTACGGCGTCTTCTGTTGTTTCTGTTTGCCATATCTGCAGAACAAAAACAAAACACTTTAGGCGCGCGTTTATATTAAAAGGAACTAAACAAAACACAAGAACAATAACACTTTAGGCGCGCGTTTATGTTTAGGCGCGCGTTTAGGTTTAGGAGCCTAAACCTAAAGGCGCGCGTTTATGTTTAGGCGCCTAAACCTAAACGCGCGCCTAAACATAAAGGCGCGCGTTTAGGTTTAGGCGCCTAAACACAAACGCGCGCCTAAACCTAAAGGCGCGCGTTTGTGTTTAGGCGCCTAACGCGCACAAATGCAAACCAACCACCACTGACCACCACTGCCCTCACCACCCAACCACCACCCAACCACCACTGACCACCACTGCCCTCACCACCCAACCACCACCCAACCACCACTGACCACCACTGCCCTTCACCACCACAGCCCCACAGCCCCACCACCACTGCCCTCACCACCCAACCACCACCCAACCACCACTGCCCTCACCACCCAACCACCACCCAACCACCACTGACCACCACTGCCCCACCACCCAACCACCACCCAACCACCACAGACCACCACTGCCCTTCACCACCACAACCACCACAGCCCCACAGCCCCACTGCCCAACCACCCAACCACCACAACCCCACCACCACCACCACCCTATCCCCTACCACCACCACTGCCCTCACCACCCAACCACAACCTTAAAAAAAATAAAAAAAAACCCAAAAACTAATAATAACAATAATAATAACAATAATAATAACAATAATAATAATAATAATACTAATAATAATAATACCTGATGGTGGTTGTGGTGGAGGAGAGACAGAGGGTTAGAGAGAGAGGGAGACGGTGGTGGATGGTGGTTGTGGTGGAGGCAGAGGGTTAGAGAGAGAGAGGGAGACGGTGGTGGATGGTGGTTGTGGTGGAGGAGACGGTGGTGGATGGTGGTTGTGGTGGAGGCACACGGTGGTGGATGGTGGTTGTGGTGGAGGAGAGGGTTAGAGAGAGAGGGAGAAGAGAGACGAGAGAGGGATTGTGGGACGAGAGGAAATCAGATCTGTTTTTGATCTGATTTGAATTTTTTGATACGGGCCGTCGAGGCCTAGACGGACCGTCTAAAACCAATTTTTGCCTTGAGACGGGTCGTTGAGGCCTGGACGGTCCTCAAATAAATTTTTTTTTTAATTTAAAAAACAGAAGCTTCTCTTGGAAGCTTTGTGTTGGGACGGGCAGTTGAGGCCTAGACGGGCCGTCTAAAAACCAATTTTTTGCCTTGGACGGCCCATTAAGGCCTGGACAACCCTAATTTTTTTTTTTTAAAAATTTTTAGTGTATTTTGTATATTTTAAGCTTGGTATTTGTATTTTTTATAAAAAAAAGGGAGTATATTTTTATAATAAGTATAAATGAACACATACAACAAATTTTTCCGTTCGTCCGGTCCGGTAACATACGATAAGCTAAGTTAAGTCGAAGTATTGAGGTGATCGAACATCAACCCTTTGTATACGGTCGTCATATACCGTCTCCCACTCACTTGCCTCTTCATATCGCCACTTACGCCATGACGGATTCAGTTTTGGCATTGGGGCGCCTTCTGCCAACTCAATCTTGATGAAATGATTTTTGTTAACAAAAGCAAACGATACGAACGCATGTTCTTCAACGCTGTGTGGACCATCGAACATAGGGAAGTACGTCTCACTTTGATCATACGGAGAGAGAAATTGAACAACCACCCTAAATTTCTGAGCAATCAGTAATCCTGAGGCGGGCATCTCCATCCATTGGTCGTGCGTTGCTGGTCCCACTCCAATGTGATCGAATGAGTTGGAGACTCTGTCGTAAGTATCGTAATCTACTTCGTTTAAAATTGGCCTCCACCGGTCTTCATTCTCGACGATCTCCTCCTTAAGCTGTTTGCGGATGAAGTACCACATATCCTGTTGCCACCCTAAGCACACAGCTACGGATCGAAAGCCACAGTGACCGTCTCCATGGACATCCCGAATGTCTGTAATGTATCTATGATATGCAGGTGGAAGCCATTTCTTAAACCTTTCGATCTCCAGTTTGTACCTGTACCCATCAAAAAGTGAGATTTAATATGTGTATAAATATGTATGCATGTGTGAATTTATATATTAGTAGTTTGTACCTATCCCTTTCCAACAGTGGAAAATCTTCATCGTAAACAATCGGTTTGTCCCTTGATTGTTTACCTCTTCTAGAAGGCTTTTTGCCCTAAGTGCAAAAAATTATATAACAACAACAACAATAATGATAATAATAATAATAATAATAATAATAATAATAATAATAATAATAATAATAATAATAATAATAATAATACGAACCGCAGCCTTATCTTCCTTTTTTTCCTTTTCACTTGTTGTTGGCCGACCCCGAGTATCGGTTTGTACCTCAGGAGGTTTATGTTTAGTCATAATCGGATTCAACACCTCCTTCATCTTCTGCAACATGCTTTTTTTCACTTGCACCGGTTGCGACCTTAGTTGCTCAGCGAATGCATTCATTTGGTGCTGAAAGTCAAACTCGGGATTCTCAGCTACTTCTGGCATAAAGTCAAGTCGTGTCCAGAAGACGTCGATATCAGCCAGTGACACTCGTGTACCTGATATATATATTCAATCACAACAACAACAAATCAATAATTTTATAAAAATTTGGCAGAGTTTCCTCTGTTTTTGTACGAACCAGACAACACAAGTCGTCTACAAAACGCTTCAAACATTTATAAATTTGACTATTATATCCTAAAAAAATAATAAGTCTAAAAAATGATGTTACCTTTCGTATCATACAATTGCAATTGACAGGAACATGGCAATCCATAAGTCTTCTTGAGTCGGTGTTCACAAGACCTCTTTTGTTCCATATAATAATTTATCTTGTTGACCCCTCCGAGCATCAAATTAAGCGCTAGATGGGAAACCCTACCGATTACGTCTTGAAACAACGGTAGATCATGTTTCCACATTCTTGTTGATCGGCTGTGTTCGAAGGAGTGCTTTATCGCTACGCGCCGTGATTCCATAACTTTGTCTATTTCCATCACAAGCGCGTGGAGCGAGCTGTTCGGCCTTTTATGTACCTCTTAATCAGAGCATGCTGACTCTCGACCCTGTTGGTCGTAGTCTGACCGAACGTAAGGTTTTCATTTGCCCATTCTTCCACAAACATTTCTTTATAATCTCGGAGCCAAACTGACTCCATGTAGTCATAAACCTCTGTAAAAAACAGAATAGTGATGTCAATACGGAAAATATGTACGCTTGTAAAGCAAAATAAAAAATAAAATATATACCCGTTCGATCCTGCCCCCAAAGTCGTCTGTAGAGCGCTTCAAGATTGAATTCGTAAGCCTCTTTGTCAGGAGATTTACACAGTCGACCAAAATACTGCAAAAATATTTCCCATTCTTCTTTTGGAAATCCTGCTTTATGATATTTTGCAATATTTCGTTGAATATGATACCTGCAAAACAACAACAATAATATTAATAATAATAATAATAATAATAATAATAATAATATTTCGTTGAATATGACACATGCAAAGCAATTTCGTAGCATCCGGGAAAACTGTAGCACATGCACTCATCAGAGCCAGATCTCTATCTGTAACAATTACACGTGGCTCCATACTCTCCTCCAGCAAATCTTTGAGCCTCTCAAGCACCCATGTGTAGTTACTCGTTTTCTCTTTAACGATAAATGCATGGGCGATACAAAACGACTGGTTTGTCGACGTCATACCCACAATTTGAACAAACGGGATTCTGTACTCGTTCGTTTTGTAGGTGGCGTCGATCAGCATCACATGTGGGAAGGCACGCCAGAGATTGTACGAGACCCGGTGTGAAAAGAAAATATTCTCAACAACATCTGTCTCTGGATTCTGCTTGGTGAAATAAGTAAATTTCTTTTCAACCAGGATACTCTCGAGTATCTGCATAACAATAATAATAACAATATTTAATATTTAACAACAACAAAATTAATAATAGTCTATGACAATAATAGTAATTAATAATAATACCTGCATTGGGGTTTTATCGCCGTAAATTCTATGTTTAATCTTGCTCACTGTATTGTGTATGTCTCTTAGAATACATATATTAGTCGGGTTTTGTGCTCTGATGGCTAAATGTATGTTTGCCGGTTCCAGGCCTTGAAAATAAAGCGTTTCCACCATTTCTTCTTCTTGTGGTGTCAGCCGCCTAGCAAAAGCGTGACCCTCAACATGTATAAAAGGGTCGTGGTTATGATTCGCGTGTTTAACCTCCAACTTCCAACCCTCTTTGCGTAGCCTCCCTATTAACATAAATGGACAGTTAATCTTTTTGCTACCCGTAGACCTTACTGTGGCTGTAGTATGGTATTCGCCAGCACGGTCGCATCTCAGGTCTATCCTAATTTTTCTTGCATTATTTCCACTGCCTTTTGAAACAGAACGTCCTGTCACTAGGACGTAACCGCTAGCAAGGGCTCTATCGTAAGCCCATTGTTTCATCTCTTCAACAGACCCGAATACCTGAAAATTTATACAAGAGTCTAGTTTAAATTCATACTACTCTAAATTATATACTACTGTAAAGATATACTAGTGTAAATAAATAAACGCACCTGCTCGGTTTCATACGAAACATCCGGGTTAGGTTCAACTTTTATGTTAGCATCTTCCTGGTTGTCATCATTAGCACGATTCCCGCGCGAATGGTAACTCCCGTACGTGTACTGCGGGTAGCTTGGTGGCACGAAAAATGACTCCTGTTCCTCTACATATTCCTCGTTGAGATCGGGCAGCATGTTCCCGTCATTACCACGAATCCCGGATTTAACCTCCTCTTCACCAACTTGAACCTCGGGTTCATACCCTACGCTTTCAGAGACGTAAGACTCGTTCTCAGACAGGTCAACGGTTGAAAAGGTTTGTAAATATGTCATCGTGAGACCGGGAAGTCGAAATGGGTCGAGGGTTTTGGTGGTGGTGAAGTTTTAAGGTTTGGTTCAAATGGGGAAAAAGCTGATCGTGTAATGGTTAAATCTGGAAATCTCAACGGGCCGTCGAGGCCTAGATGGGCCGTCTAGGGATTAAATGCCCTAACCTAACACATTTCAACGGGCCGTCGGGGCCTGGACGGCCCGTCCTAATGCACCTTTTTCAGACTTTTCAGTCTGAACTACCTGCTTTTGCAGGAGTTCAGACTGATCACCTCGTACATCGTACTTCTACGGGCCGTCTGGGCCTCGACGGCCCGTCGGTTTTGTCTTTTCTGTAAACAAACGGTCCATCAAGGCCTGGACGACCCGTCCTGAAACCCTAATTTTTCTTAACGGCCTATCTAGGCCTCGACGACCCGTCCTAAGGTTGTTTAGGGTTTTTTGTTGGTTGTGTAAATAGAAATGAACCTTTCACCTCTTCTCTTTAATCTTGATACTTTTCTGGTGCGGAGTCTTCCACCGTGACTGTGGAGCAAGACGGCACAAAAGTATAATCGTAAGAAAATATAGCTACAAAATACAAACAATTATTAGTGCATGTTCAACATGTTTTTAATTAGGAGCCTCCATTGTCAGTGTTTCAGAATTTAGGGTTACAAAATCCTGTATGCATAGGTTTAGTCCATCTACCTATTCGTATATTCCTCTTATTAAGACTTAAGTTATGTTTTTTTTTTAATTTTATAATTTCATGTTGTTAGAATGATCGAGATGAGTTATATGTTTTACTTCATTTTGTTAGGATAGAATACAATATCTTGAAAGTGTTTGCCGCACCATTGCTTGCATTATTCAACTATTAAAATAAACTCTAAATAAACACATAATTCACGAACTAAAAAACTGCAATTATAATACAACGTACTCTTAC
This sequence comes from Ambrosia trifida, assembly GCA_028751855.1. Classification (NCBI taxonomy): domain Eukaryota; kingdom Viridiplantae; phylum Streptophyta; class Magnoliopsida; order Asterales; family Asteraceae; genus Ambrosia; species Ambrosia trifida. The sequence goes on along the minus strand of CM054133.1, from coordinate 27,585,250 downwards.
GTTACAATAATATTCCTTTACATTACTACTATATGTTAGATATATAATTCTTATTTCCCATATTCCTCCTTTATCCTAAGTATATATATATATATATTGTCACATATATAGGGTAGGGATCATACGAGAACCAACTTTAGGGAGAGAATCAGAGAACCATTGTCAACACAAACAAAAAAAAACCTAAAAACCCCACCTCCACCCCCTAAAAACCTAAACCCACCCACCTCACTCCCTAAAAACCTAAACCCCCCATCCCCCACACCGCCCCAACCCCCCCCCCCCCCCCCCCCCAATTGTGAAATGCACATGTGCAGCTAACCCCACACCCCCAAAAAACCAAAACGCTCCATCCCATCCCCCCAAAAAGATACCCCATCTTCCACCATACCCAAAAACTAAACCCTAAAGCTAAACCCATTAAAAAACTTAACTATAATAGTGAAATGCACATGTGCATGTAGTACAATGATCTTATTTGATAGTTTTATATAGGGGTTTTTTTAAGTTTATTCATCAACAACCCCAAAAAACCTAACCTCATTCCCATCATACCTAAAAACTAAACCCTAAAGCTAAACCCATGAAAAAAAAAAACCTAACTATAATAGTGAAATGCACTTCGCGTTTATTTAAAGATCATTGAATAAATTTTTTTCACCTTATATATCATATCACGTCCATTTAATGATCATTTCATTATGGAAATTGGTAATTTATCCAAAAGTGTGAACTAATAGTGAAATGCACATGTGCATACGGTATATGACGTAATTATGACGTAAAAAAGGCCATTTTTTTGTTTTTTTTTATTTTTTTTATTTTTTTTTCAGAAAGATTAACACTAAAAAAACATTTTGGTGTTTTTACTTTTTTTATTTTTTTAGGTTATATAATTTTTTTATTTTTTGGTGGAGGGGTTTTTGTGTTCACACTTGGTTCTTTGGTTCTCTCCCTAAATGGTGGTTCTCAAATGATCCAAATCCTATATATATATACATATATATTGTCACATATATTAGTTATCCTAAGAGTAGAATAGGTGTGTCGGTTATTTAACTAACCATTGTGTTGGTTAGAAGTCAAGGGTCACAACCCTTCATTTGTATAAATACCAAACACATTGTATCATTTTAGTTTATGTATTGATTCTTAAAGTTTATCATTTTCTCTCTCAAACTCAAACCCTCTCAACGATCCTGCAAACCTTCATTTGGCATCAGAGCGGTTAGTTACTTGTTCCATCCGATCACAAACAATCATCAAAGAAGATATCAATCCTCTATTTTTCATTCGAAAGAAAAATGTAACACCCCAACCGATGGCGGAATCATCGAGGTGTCACGTAGTGACGATTGTTCAAAAGCACATGGTACTAAAATGTAAATATATTATTGAATAATTTAAATTGTCTTACATAGATGAAATGGAAAAGAAATACAAAAGTCTGAACGAAACATGAAATTTGAAATAACTTATTAAAAGCAAGCACTAAAATCCAACGCTATAGTACTAAGATCAAACTGCACCTGAAACATGTACAAAATAAGTTTTGTCAACATATGAAATGTTGGTGAGCATTCCTAGATTTAATACATATAGTAAGTTGGAAAAATGTTATACAATTCAAGTGCAAGCTACAGTGCAAATATGTATACTATGTATCATACAAATGAGCGAAATCAATCCTGTGACTGTATAATGTACTAAATGAACGGCGGTGTACTTATCCAATAAATGGATAAAAACTTAACAATGACCACGGATTCTCCGATGAAAAAGGGGGAGAATCAACCTAGGCGGGTTGTCAATCCAATAGCGCTATCCAATGTTAAGGTCGGCTTGTACATGGTTAATGATTTCACTAAGTACAAATGTATTCTACATGTAATGTCTAAGCATAAAGCACGTATGTAAGCAAATGCACAATGTACTAGAATTGTATTGTAAAAATGTGAACTTGTATGTGTATTTTATATAAGTGTACATGTAACACCCCAAAAATGAATAAAGACAAAAAGGGGATAGGAAATACTCACTTTCACCAAATGACTAGATGACTAAGCGAGCGTGAAAATGCGAGCAATCCAAAGATTCAACAACGAAACTAGTCCAATTTAGAAGAAAAGAAACCGAATAGGAAAAAATATCAAGCTTCCAATTCGCCAATTACAAGAGCTTATAATCAAAACTTCAAATGTAGAAGTAATATACTCTAGAAGAAAGGTATGAGGGAGAGTTTAATCGAATTGAAACATCGATTTAGAGGTGCAAAGTGTAATGGGTCATAGGTGGGTTTTTATACTAGTTTTGGATTCAATTAGGCTTTAAAATTGGTCAACACAATAAAGTAAGGTTTTAAGATGAATTGACTATTTGACTAGGACTTTGACTAGGATTTTGACTGAGACTTTGACTGAGACTTTGACTAGGACTTTGACTGTTTGACTGTCTCAGCGGACCGCGAGGGATAAAAAATAATTTTTCTAATTTAATCAATTTTAAGTTCTAGACTTGTTTCCTTCTGTTTCTAAGTTGTTTTAGGACCGAAAATTAAGGGCTTTGAGTATCAAGGTCTGAAACATACGTGCTCGGGTGTAGATATGAGTATAAAACGTGCATACTTTTACTTATAAAAATTATAAGTTTTATTAAATTGTGAATTTTGGTCCTATTAAAATACGAGGGTTAAAACTGAAAATTTTGAAATAGTTGAGGAACCAATTATGGACATTTATGAAAAGTGAAGGGTGCAGGTTGTCACAAAAAAGAACTGAGATAGAAGACACAAACGTTCAAATTCATCGGAACAATCATTCAAGGCCAACCAGGAGTCGAGTAAGATCAATACATCGAAGATTATAACCGTTCATAAGGAAAAGGCAACCGGAGAAGAACGTTCCGGCCAAACCAGAAACTTCCAGCGAGATACCGGATTGTATAGAATAATCGTTTCAACACGTTTAATCGGTTATATCTATCCTTGCCCTTCATTTATAGATTAATATCGAGTACCAAACCTTAATCCAAATCAAAACGACAAAATTTTCAGCGATCACTCTGTTCGTGTTCGTAAACAACATTTCCCGGCAAAATTTTTTTTCAAAAAAAAACTAAGTCTTTTATCATTTAAACATTGATTTCTAATATCAAATATAAAACAGAATCAATCTGTTAACAGAAATAACAATTGGTATCACTTTAAAGGGATTAAGTTTTCGTTTCGGTTTGGATCAAAAGGCGAGCGAAACCTTGAAGTTTTTTTCGTACTCGTTTATCCGATTCTTGTATTGAGGATTCAAGAATCAAAGAGATCTGTTCGAAATCAGTGATCGATCAGAAAAAGTTATCAAAAATAAAAACGAAGTGTTTTTTCATTCGGGTTGGGCAGTGGGTTCGAAACAAAGAAGAAGAAGAAGTTTGACTTTCGAAAGTCAAACAGAAAACATAATATTTTATTATTGAGGGTATATTGTGTTAGAATTATATCAGTGTTTGTTTGTTGGGTTTTATCACTGATTGAACAAAAAAAATTAGAAAAGATTAGAAAGGATTGAAGCATAGTAGAAAAATAAGTGATTTGTTTTTAGAAAGGTGTTTTGGATTGACAAAGGGTGTTGTTGCAAGACACTAATCAATCATCGTTGGAGGATTATCAAGTCATAGGATTGACTTTAGAATTTGGAACATTAGTGATATAAAGAAATATTATAGCAAGGATCTTGATATTTTGTTGTGGGCCCGACAAAGCATCAAACTTTGTTAATCAAGAATATTTTCAAGACGTATCATAGTCGTGTTTGACAAGGGTAGTCAAAAAAAGTTCCATAGAAGTGTGGGATAGTCCATAATAGATTTGGACAATAGGGAAGAAAAAGAACAAAAGTCCGCAGAAGACGCCCGTTAAACCCACAATGACAACAAAGGAGACAGTCACGAAGGAGACTCTCACTTTCAGCCTCCAGACACCGATGTTGACATCTACAAATTACACGATTTGGGTTGTTCGTGTTAAAGCAATATTGAGTGCAAATGGTCTTTGGGAAGTAGTGGAACCCATAGAAGGCACGTCGACGGTAGATGTAAAGAAGGATAGGACAGCGATTGCCTATCTCTTTCAGGCAATTCCAGAGGATATGGTGATGCAGGTGGCATCACATCCTACAGCGAAAGAAATCTGGGAAGCATTAAAGACAAGATTTATTGGAATTGACCGAGTCCAGAAAGCAAGACTTCAATCATTACGCACAGAATTCGAGATGATAACAATTAGAGAGACAGAAACCATAGACCAGTTTGCTGGTAGGTTAAGTGCGATTAGTACAAAGTCAAAAACCCTAGGAACGAAAATTGAAGAGTCAGTCTTGGTACGAAAATTGCTGGACTCCGTACCAGAGAGGTTCCTACAGATTATTGCATCCATAGAGCAATATTCAGATATAGATACCATGACGTTAGATGAAGCGCTTGGTAGACTTAAAGCTTATGAGGAACGCCTTAAGTCAAGAGATGAGAAGAAATTTGGACCAGCAGGTCAAAAGAAGCTGTTATTTACAAGGCAAGAAAGAAGGCCTTACAGCAACAACAGGAACTACAATCAGAATCGAGGTAGACAGAACTTTAGGAAGTTCAATAGAGGTCAAATAAATGAGAGAAAGAACTTTGACAGAAATGGCCATCAAGATCAGAGAAGTGATCGAAATCCCACTAAGAATCGTCATGACAACAGTAGTTACAAGCCCAAGAAGGATGGCAGCAGTGTAAGATGCTACAACTGCAATGAATTAGGACACATAGCTCCCAGATGTCCTAAACCTCGAAGTAAACAAGAAGAATCTCACCTAGTAATGGAAGAAGAGGATCCCACATTACTTATGGCAGTTGGTGAAGAAAGAAGTGTAGTTCTAGAAGAGAAGAAAGTCATACCAGAACGTTATCATAGTTAAGATAATGGAAATGAAATATGGTATTTGGACAATGGAGCAAGCAATCATATGACAGGAAGACGCTCCTATTTCACAGAGTTAGATGAAAAGATAGCAGGAAGTGTAAAATTTGGAGAAGGATCATGTGTCAACATCAAAGGTAAAGGCTCAATTTTATTGGAATGCAACAATGGAGAACAAAGACTAGTTACAGAAGTCTACTACATTCCAACACTCCAAAGCAACATCCTAAGCCTCAGGCAAGTTACAGAAAATGGATGTAAAGTGATTATGGAGAATGATTATCTATGGATTTATGACGCCTTCAACAACCTATTGATGAAAGTCCCAAGAGCTAAGAATAGACTCTACAAAGTAAGGCTCAGAATAAAAAGTCCGATTTGTTTACAAGCCAGAATAGTATCACCTGCATGGTTATGGCATGCACGTATGGGACATGTGAATTTTGATTCACTAAGACAGTTAAGCATAAAAGGAATGGCACGTGGAATACCAAAGATCAAGCACTCATCTCAAGTATGTGATGCATGTATTACGGGAAAACAAAGCAGGCTTCCGTTTCCCTCTCAAGCAAGTTTTAGAGCTACGAGACCTCTAGAACTCGTACATGCAGATTTATGTGGACCGATTACACCCACATCATTAGCAGGCAACAACTATTTCTTCCTGATAGTTGACGATTATTCAAGATATATGTGGATCTACATGCTCAAGTCAAAAGATCAAGTTTATGAGAATTTCAAGAAATTCCTAAGTGAAGCTCAAACAGAGACGAGTCAAAAACTCAAGAGATTAAGAACGGAGCGTGGAGGAGAATTTACTTCTAAAGCACTTACCACGTATTGTGAGGACAGAGGAATCCTCAGACAGCTTACAGCACCTTACACACCTCAGCAAAATGGTGTAGTAGAGAGAAGAAACCGTTCAGTAATGAGCATGACAAGAAGCATGTTAAAGGTTATGAACGTACCACAGAACTTATGGGCAGAAGCAACAAGACAAGCGATTTATATACTAAATCGGTTACCTACTAAAGCAGTACAAGGAATGACACCCTACGAAGCAGTGAATGGAAAGGCACCCAATATCAAGCACATTAGAGTATTTGGATGCATAGCATATGCAAAGGTAACGACGCCCTATTTGAAGAAGTTAGAAGACAGAAGCAAGAAAATGGTACATCTAGGAAACGAGAATGGTTCCAAAGCCTACAGATTATATGATCCCATAGAAGAGAAGATACATATCAGTGGAGAGATGCAGAAAGCCGACATCCTCACCAAGGCATTACCAAGGATAAAGTTCATAGAGATGCGAAGTCTCATAGGAGTTGAAGACCTTGGGGAAATCAAGAATTAGGGGGGAGAATGTTAGATATATAATTCTTATTTCCCATATTCCTCCTTTATCCTATATATATATATATATTGTCACATATATTAGTTATCCTAAGATTAGAATAGGTGTGTCGGTTATTTAACTAACCATTGTGTCGGTTAGAAGTCAAGGGTCACAACCCTTCATTTGTATAAATACCAAACACATTGTATCATTTTAGTTTATGTATTGATTCTTAAAGTTTATCATTTTCTCTCTCAAACTCAAACCCTCTCAACGATCCTGCAAACCTTCACTATAATTCTTTAGAGAGCTAGATAATCCCAATTACCAATAGTACGTAATAATAAATTAACTATGAGATTGGTTGGGAACTCTTATTCTTATATAAGTGTGCTTTATCAAAACACATTTTCGAACAACACTTTGTCAATATGACGGTTTATAGTTTTAGGATCATAAAAGGCCTGGTAGTAGTACGTTTTGGCAACACTTAAAAACGTCTGCTTCATTTCAGGCTCAACATCATTCGGTGAGTTAGAGAGCACGATCTGCACAAGTTCTTGCATTTTGGACTCGATCTCCAAGCTCATTTTATGACTTCCCTAAACATATATATGTATATAGTAACTGTGTTAATAAATATATATAATTTATCACTTAAGAGGATATGAGGCACATTAATATATAACATATATATTTATGTGTACCTTATGTGATATCTCACGACATAATGTGTTTATAATGTAGGAGAGTTTTTGGTATTGAGGATGTTCTAGTGACTCCTGATCAGGTAACCATCTACCACTCGTCATGTTTATTGTTCGAACGATGAGTTCGGCTTCTCCTTGTGCTTCATTTGCTTCTTTTTGGCAGCCCCATAGCCATGTCGTCCACTTAGCATAGATAAGAAAAACAACATTAATGGGTGAAAAGCTAATTACAATGTGATATTAGTGAAAGATGAAGACTGGTTACAATACTAGGAAATTGAGTATTTATGATTTATGATTGAAAACTTGCAACTAGCAAAAAGCGGTCCCATATTTAGCAACCAAAATCACAACGGTGCCAAAGTTAGCTACTACTATCAATGCAGTAGCAAACTTTGGGACCCGTTTAATAAATTTGGTCGCAAAAGACGAAAAAAAGTTAATTTTACAAATAAAATTAAAATGTCGGTCACAAAGCCTATTTGGGCCAAAATTACGATGACAAGACAAATACTGTGTTTTTGAACTTACGATACTTTTAAGGTGTGGATGGATGTCCACACCGTGAGCCACCAATGCGTCGGAGGAGATCTGATCGAGAGTTTCAAGTAGTGCATTCACCAACGCGTGCCTTGGTTTTCTATTTCGATCATGGTGACAGCTTGGACTTATAAATTCGTCAACAAATGCTCGTATTTCAATGTTCGACAACAAGGGTTTGGTGAAAAATGAGGTAATGGCGTCGAGTAGCACTATCGTTTTGGCCCAAGCAACTCGCTCATTGCTTCGTTCTACTTCAAATATGCTCGCTGCGGCCATGTAATATGACGTTAAAACGCTCCTATTTATACTCTCTTTAAGATCTAGATTTCCATACCATCTGTTTACAAATATACAATCGTTAATAATATATGGAGGTAACACAAAATAATTTGGTTGAAAGTAATTATAAAATAATTCATATATACTTCTCAAAACTTCTCCATTCCACTCGATGAATTGATTGGCAGTGATTATAGTCCAATTTAGCCATCTCAAGATACGTGTTATTGTTAACAAATAACATCCTACATTTCATTAAGATAATTATTTACATTTGATTTTACATATCAAATAAAACCATTTAACATTTGAAAGTATACCTATAAAGGGTCTTCCCTATCCAAACATCGTCATCTCCTCCATATTGTTCCAAGTAATATCTCGCCTCAAGTCGAGGTAAACTAGCGTACCATGGAACATCAAGTGCGTACCTAATCTGTTGGAAATATGTTATTATTTTCAAAGGACATACAACATCACAAGCAAGAATAAATAAGAGCATGAACAAATGCTATCAACAAAACATTGACAATCAAACTCACACTTCATGTCATATCGATATGATGTTATAATGTCAATAACAAACATTCACACCGATTTGCACACACATTTTACACATAAATATATTTATTTATAATATATTAATGAGTTATTTATGTATGGGGGGCCGCAAACTCTTCATCGCGAATATACTTAAGCTACATGGTATGGAATTGAGCCTCTAGGGGCTTCATTCTACCACCTCAGCACCACGTCAAAAGGGAGCTCCATTCCCTCCTTCCAATAACACTCAGAAAATATAATAACGTACGCCCCCTTTAATTAAAAAAAGGAAAAAGAAAAAAAATTAATTTGTTGAATCATGTGGGTCACAACATTTATCATTGTTAAACGTCATTATCATTTTCGTTACCATTCACTGGCGCCCACGAAATATATGAAGAGATGGGGGGGGGGGGGTGCTATTAATGATTGTATTGCTGAGGTGGAGGGGGACGTTATTTCCACATCGGTTAGCCTTATGGAAGTTCATACCATGGAAAACGTCCAAGTGTCCTTGGTTGATATGCCACATTTATCCTTTAGCACCCTAATAAAGAGTGCCTTAAGTCTTAACGTATGGTGACAAACACACACACATATAACATCTTATTGATGACATTCATTTGTTTATAATACCTCTCCCGGCAAGTCTTTGGAAATGATCCATTTATCTAGTAGCTCGTTTTTCGCTTGTTTTTCCATCAAGTATTTGTAAGAAAATTTCTTGACATCTTCGAGTATTTTCTCTTGTGGAAACAAGAGTTGAGAAGCTCGATAGAGATTATACGTCCCTGTTAGAGCCTGTGTTGTCTGCCCCCGAAAACCCACAAATTCTCCATCTTTCTCAAAATTTCGAAACACATCTATCTCAACACATCTATCTCAACACAAAAGTTTAATTACCAATTACTCTAAACAATGTCGAAAACTGAGATATGTAAAACCAGAATAATTTTAGAAGTTTAAATGGTCTTATTTTCAGTTCTTAGTTCCTATTTTTTTTTAACTAGTATTTTACTCGTGTCGCGCGTTGCGGCGACAACTTGGTTTTTTCAAGACTTTGTTATATGCGTGACATGCGAACATACCATCATTGTACTAAGAATATCACAACTGCATGCGGAATGTTAACATACTTAAAGCGCATTACGATGCATCATAAATGGTGTTCACACCATTCAAGGCTCTGCCATTCATCATAACCAGGGGCGAAGCATCTTGGTGGCCGGAGGGTGCCCAGGCTTCCACTTTTTTTTTTTATTTTTGCGCATTAGTAGAAATTTGCGATTTTCGTAGGTTATTTGTGTGTGGGTTAAGTCCGTCCCACACCGATTAAATATTCCGCCCACTATTGATCGGAAAAAAATTACTCCAGCCCCTACCAATTCAAAAACCAAGCATCGCAACCCGTATATAGTTTAGCTATTTCAAGATACAAAGATATTTAGTAACAAAGAAAATAAGCAAAGAGACCACACGTGCATATAACTAAATTGATATAAAGCAAGCAGTTATATTACTAAATTATTGTTTCAAGAAAACAAAGCAAGCACCTTGAAAGGATAGGATAAAGCGCCTAGAAGAAGAACCGCCCAAAGTGAAAGGCAAACCGCCTAGAAAAATAGAAATGGAAAGCGACGTTTAGCTACAGTAAACTCGTCTCACACAAAATTTTACCAATTGTATATATATATAATATATATTTTACATAGTTATTACACCAATGGTAATTATGTTCATCCATATTACGGATTTGCTACGTATTTTTTTTTAAAACACATGACAAGTGAGCTTGTAAAAGTCACCTATTTAGTCCCCTGTTACACATGAGATTATCTTTTTTTTTATTAAGGCTTGTGATTGTGAACACTACAAGAAATTTAGGGTATGGAGCAACAATAATGCTCCCCTCTCTAACGCCTATTGTTGGGCTGGCAGGAGGAACTATAGCACCCCTTTTTAACAACGGAGAGATGGTGTTGGGGGCGCTACCCAGCTAAGGTGACTGGGAGCATTACTCCTCACCCGTCGATCTAACTGGTGTATGATGTAACTATAACTCTTTTTTTTTAAATAACAATAATGGTATAAATATATCTTTTTAAACATATGTGTAAGATCCTTATCGGGTAAACCGTATACACCATCTCTGTAATTAACTCTTGCCGACTTTTCTAAGGGAGGACGGGGCACATGGGGCTTATGGCTTTGGGCTTCACTAGCCAAGGGGCTACACGGTTTCGACCCCCAAGACTTCGATTTTTGGCTTGAAAAATTGGCTTGGTGAAGCCAATTGACTTAGTGCTTCTCTCTTCCACCTCTCTCTATCTCTCTCTTCCACACCTCTTTCTCTCTAAAAGAAATCTTTTGGCTACTTTAGCTAGGCATTTTCATTGTTGCGGCTACTTTAGGCTATTTTGAGGGTAAAAATGACGTGGCATTACGTGATTAGTTAGGATGAGGCTACATGAGGTTTATGCCCTTCCCCCTAAAGATAGTTACATTTGACTAGCTTTCTTACGTTGCCCTAATTAATTAGTAGGGGTATTGCATTTTAATAATACAAACTTTCATCAATTGGTCGGCAATAATCTGTACTTTAAAATTCCCAACAACGATCCCAACTTTCAGACATTTTTCCTCTGGTGAACCTTTTTTAACTGATGACTAACCAAGTTAGTGGACGCTGACATGACATGCCATGTCAACGTCCACGTCATCATCCACGTCAGCGTGAGCATGGCACGTCAGCATCCACTAACTGAGTTAGTTCTCAATTAATAAAGGTTCATTGTTGGCCAACTCATAAGGAGGCCGTAGGAAGCACGTCACCAGCAAGAACTCATGTAGGTCACAACTCTGGAGTGGCTGATGCCCAAGAGGGGATTGGTCGATGTAAATTCTGATCACACTCTTGTTTGACTCATTTTAATGGGTTTTTGTTAGTGCATGATGTCCCTAGGCTAGTATATATGTTGATTGGACGTGTCACGGGGTGTTTGGAGATGTGTATACGCGTTTCGGGACGTTTGGGACACTTCAGGCGAGTAGGAGTTGGCTTTAGGCATTTACGGCCTATACCGTATCAATATTGATACTTGATAGCCTATACCATATCAGTGTTGATACTTGATAGCCTATACCATATCAGTGTTGATACTTGATAGCCTATACCATATGAGTTTACATACTTGATAGCCCTACTCGTGTGAAGCTACATACTTGATAGCCTCCTACTCGTGTGAAGATACATACCTGATAGCCTCCTACTCGCCTAAAGGGGTCTGTACGAGTATGGGAGGTATAAATAGTCCCAATCATTGCCCTAATCATTAGTTCTTGCCTCACACACTCTCCAAACACCCTCCCATGGTCTGTAAGGTCTGATTTGATCTCTGTAAACACTCGAGCTCTGTTTTAGTGATTAATCTATAATCTTTTGACCCGTGTGTGTGTTGTAATTACTCGTTTATCATTGTTTCATCTTTGTTTCTGTTATTGAGACATATTCAAGGGATTCCGCACCTTGAATATAGCCCTCGTGATTGTCGGGTGACACGTTAGTCGATCCTACATTTTTCAATGGAGATTTTGAATTTTTTAACCATTAATTTGGGGAAGGAGTAAAACAATGGGTATTGGAGGATAAAAATCAAGACTAATCACCATCATAATGATCATTCATCACCACTAATCCTCAACCCCCAATCCATCAATCTTCAACCATTAATCCTTTAACCTCACGGTTAGTCATGGCTCCTTTCTCTATCATTATCATCATTCAAGCTTTTACAACCATGAGAGGCTAAACTTATTGTAATCACCCAGTGTAGACTTGTAAATTAGAGTTCTTAACAATTGGATATTTTTCTATTCTCTTTGTAATTGAGTATTTGAACAATCAATTCTTAAGTTATAATGTTTTGAATTCACTTATGTTACTTGTTTCTTGTGCTAAGTACTAGTGAAATGAATTCGGTTATCTACAATTGAATTGGAAATAGGATTTGCAGTTTCTAGTGTAATGAAGTTAAGTTTTGTCCATATTTGATATTGATGAATCTTGACACATAAGCCTATTGAAACGACTAATCCGTTAATACTCATTGCAATTATTAATCTAATCCTAATTTGTGATAGAACCCTAGGTTGCTTGTTAAACCCGGTGTGATTTCCATTATTGTTATTGTTGATGCGTTTTGCGACTAAGGATTGGATATATTATAATTAACATGTGTTAGTGGATAGCCGAAGGTGTATTGATATGGGGCGAATGTAGATAATATGGGCGAAGGTGAACAGAAATGGGCGAAGGTAGATGTTGACTGGACGAATGAAGAATGGACATGGACTGAAGAACACATTCGACCACTCTTAGTGGGCGAATGTGGAAAATACTCACATTCGACCATCTGTAAGGGGCGAATGTGCAGTGCCTATATATAGATTTTGAGTTTTTGATTATGTAAGAGAGTTGTCATTTGTGTCCAGGTTCAGTTCAGGTTTAGGAGTATTTTTGAGAGATTGTCTGTGTGATTCTAGATTAACATAAACAGTTTGTAAATGCTTATTGATTGAAGTTAATCTATGAAAATGATATTGAAAATGATCTTGATTGTGTCGTGATTTGTATCTTATCAATTTGTTCAGATCTAGGGTTTCCGCACCTAGATTTGTGACTTGTATGATCGTATAATCCTGTTTTAGATAAAATCCAACGCTCACAAAGTGGTATCAGAGCATAGAGGATCATACAACAACAAGTTTGATAAGATCAGAGTTGATTTGGACATGTTTTAGACAAATTATCATCTGTTTTTACAAAAACTCTTAAAAACCTAGTTTGTGATCGATTTAAAGGTGAATTTGTAGTCGAATTCAAGTTTTCCAAGACTTAAAGTTGTTCCAAATCAAATCCGAAACATAACCTGATTGAGATCATTCAAATCCATGAACTTTTGAAAATCTGAGATCAAAATAACCGTTTTTCAAACAATAACCGTTTTTCAAAAATGAGATCTGCTGATTTTGGGCGAACCTGGAACCTGGACTGAGAGTTGTGGTCGAGAGTGACTAAAAGTGGGCGAACCTGAAGAAAAAGTGGTCGAACCTGAAAATTTGTCTAGAAATTTTTCACTTTCGGGTGGTAAATCCCACATTCGACCGTTTCATTTCGGGCGAAAGTGGAATAGTGTTTGTCTTGGTTTACATTCTGGTCATATTCACATTCGGTTGTTACTGTTTGGTCGAAAGAAGATCAGAAGGGACGAAAGTGACTTAGTTTGGACGAAAGTAGAAATTTTTGGACGAACGAATTGAATTTTGGGCGAACGTAGTATTTTTGCTGAAAAATTTTTCTAAGTGTTGAGATTTTCAGATTGTGATCATGTGGCGTTTTCAAACTTCTTCGGGATCAGCACCAACACAACCACAACAGCAGACAATGGACCCATGGACAGTGGCAGCTCAAAAGACGAACACGCAATCCTCACAACCATTTAACTACATGACAACAACGAGCACGATGCCTCAGAATGTAGCACATCCGGCACTACAATCAGATTATTGGGGAGTAGCTGCAGCGGCGGTAAATACTCAAACCACTAATGCTATCTCTACCTTGATTAAGGATTTGTCTACAGGTAGTGGAACTCGGCCACCTAAGCTCATGGATATGCAAGAGTATAACCAGTGGCACACCATGTTCAAGATCCATCTGGAAGGCATGGGAGTTGAAGGAGCTGAGGCATGGAGCATGATTGTGAAAGGATACACAGCACCGATTCTGGAGAATACCGGTGAGTTGATTCCTCTGGAGAGCTTGACTGAGGATGAAAAGAAGAAATACGTGGTGGAGAAGAAGGCGTTCTCTCAACTGACACAGGCAATCACAAGTGACCTGTTGCATCAGTTTGGGACATGTACTACGTCAAAGCAGCTTTGGGATAAGCTGAAGAGGAAGCATGATGGTAACGAGAAGACCAGGAGTCTGAGAATGGAGGAATTAGTCAAAGAGTTTGATAATTTTTCTTTTATTAATAATGAAACTTTGAAAGAACTAACTCCAAGATATATGCATTTATTGTCTGAATTGTCTAGCTATGGTGTACAGATTCCAATGACTAAGCAGGTTGATAAGTTTGCAGATGCTTTACCACCACAATGGGATCAGCATGTGGAGGTACTCAGAGAGAAGGATGCTTATCAATTCTGGACCATTTCAGAGTTTATTGAGAAGCTGGAGAACAAAGAGCTGGAGGATAGGAGGAAAGCTAGGAGGTCACAGATTCCTCAGAATCCAAGTCTGTATTTTGGAGGTACTTCAGTTTCAGTTGGAAACTCGAGCTCTGGAAGCGTTGCACCACATGTTGCATGTATTTCCAATGTCATGGATTCATCAAAACCAACCACCAACTATACACCACCACAATACAATTCCTACTCACAACCATCATACACACCACCACAATATACCTCCTACATTTCACCAATCTCTCCAATGCAACAAGCTAGTTTTTACACCGCTAACCAAACACAACAACCATCAAACCAAGTTACTCAACATAAACAACCGGTGGTTTTGGATACATCCAACTTGGGAAATGTGACTGTGGAGGTTGCTCAGCAACACATTGCATTAGTCTCAGCAATGGTTTCATCCTATAATGGATTGGTTGCTAGTCAGATTGGGAACAACAACTTGACCAACGAAGACTACGCACAGATCGACAAGGAAGAGATGGAACTCATTGACATTCAATGGGCTTTTGCGAGTATAATGAGAAGAGCAACAGAATTCATAGAGAAAACTGGAAGGACTGACTTGGCAACTTCTCCCAACACAACTTATGGTTTCAATAAGGAGAAGGTTACATGTTTCAATTGTGGAGAAAAAGGACACTTCAAAAGGGAATGCACCCAGCCACCTAAACAAGGTAACCGAAACCCTTTCAATGCAAACTACCAGAACCGTCAACAAAACCAAGTTTCTTATCAAAATAACAACAACTACCAGAACCGAAACTTTAACAACCAAAACAGACAACCAAACACTCAACACCAGATTCAAAACCAATCTCCTAATCACCCAAACCGAACAGTTGTACCTATCACTACACCTACTGAGACTCAACAGAATGCGAATCAGAACCAAGCTTTGGTTACTCAGCAGGATGAGAGGTTTGACTGGTCGGGTATGCAAATAGGAGTTGAGGAAGTGACTACTGGTGGGAATGTGGCATGCGTTGCTTATCAGGTTGATTTGGAAGAGTCGGTGGCAGTTGATGAGAAGAAAGAAACTGAGGAGAGTGAAAGTGATGATTCTGAGACTGAGATGGAAGTGGAGAGTGAATCTGTTGAGGTTAAGGCTGAGGAGAAGAGTTCTGGGATGGTGATTGATTCAGTTTCTGATGTTCCCGAGGAGTGTAAATCAGTCTATTCAGATTGTGAGAGCGAATCAGACACAGAGGGAAGTGTTGATTCTTTGGATGATGATATTGACCAGTTGCTGGCAGAAGCTGACTTTTTGATGACAAGGAAGTCGTGCATAGCCGATGATGCTTTCACCAAGATCGACTACTCAAAGTTTTTCACTGGAAAGGAAGCTCATTTTGCTTTGATGGCCATGACCGAACCGCCAAAACCTGTAAGTTCTGAATCTAGCACTGATGTCATGAGTGATAAATACTGTGGGACTTGTGATAGATTGACAGAGGAGAATAAACAACTCCGAATTTCACGTGATAGTGCTATTCAAAACTGTCAATCTACTCGCAAAGAGTTAAATGCTTTTAACAAAGTGTTAGATGGCTATAAAAAGGACATTTCCGACTTGAAAAACACTTTGTCATTGAAACAATTGGCCATAAATAACTATATCAATGAAATTGAAAACACCAAGTTGGAAATGGCTGCCATTAAATGCTTTGCTGAAAAAGTTAACAAGAAACTGGAAAGTTATAAGAATGTTGCTTATGTTGTGGATCATATCATTGATGATAACACCACCAACTACAAGTCTGTACCATCTCCGGTTCTTTTTGAGAATCATAACTATCATCAAGTTATACCGGAGAGTTCGGTGAAATCAGACTCATCATCAGATATGGAATCTAATACCTCGAGTATTGGTGATCCATATTCCGATGTGAGACCGATTTTGGGCTTAAACAATGAGGGTGTTTATGCTGAGAGTGATAGTTCAGACTCAGAAAATGATGATACTGGTAGTGATAAATCTGTTAATGAATGTGAGATTCCAAAAGAAAATCACATCATTACTACTGAACCAGTGTCACCATCTGATCATGTTCATCCAATGACAAAGGCTATTCATGATAAAAAGTCTGAAAAGGTTGATGTTAAGAAAAAGAATGATGTTAAGAATGTGATTGAAAAGAATGAGCTGAATGAATCAAGTGACAAACCTGTAAAGGTATTTTATCGGATGGAAGGATCCGATAAGATCATTGCTGATGAGGAATTTCCGATTAAAAACGTTAACTATTCTAAACTTGATAAAATCTGGCAAGAAAGCACAATATGGTTTCCAAAACATGAAAGAACCAATGAAATTCCACCAGAAATCTTAAAGAAACTGTTTTCAGAAGTTCCTCAAGAGCCAAAAATTCATGTCACTGAGTTCATTCGACCAGATGATAAAGCAAATGGTTTTCATGAACCTTCTTACTCGAAAGGACCACTTCCTGAGAGTTTAAGAAATCAACAATATAATGATCAATTTCCTGTAAGATCATTTGCTTCACCAAATGCTCATTATGTGTTTGAGGAATATAGAAAATGCTTTAAATGTGGAGAACGTGGGCATTTACTTGCTCAGTGTCCATATGTAAGGCACAAGAGACATGAAGTTGAGGTTAAGAATTCCATGAAAAAGCCGATTGATCATTATGTCCCACCGCATAGACGGACTGTTCCTCAACAACAACATTTTCATAATCAAAACAATTTTCAAATGAGGAACAACCGTCCATTTCATTATGATCAAAGGAATAGGATTGCAATGGAACAATCTTGGAGAAAACCAGTGGTGAACACAACAGCTGCTAGACAAAAGGTTCCACAAAAACCAATTGTTAAGTCAAATGTTGGACCTAAGTCTGTTAATTCAGATAAGGTTGCTAAGAAAGTTACTTTCAGTAACAATGTTCAGAAACCTATTGAGAAACCAAAATCTCAAATTCGTATTCTCAAAAGGTCTGAACAATCTTGGACACCTAATGGTTCTCCAGGA
The DNA here is from genome assembly GCA_028751855.1 of Ambrosia trifida. Classification (NCBI taxonomy): domain Eukaryota; kingdom Viridiplantae; phylum Streptophyta; class Magnoliopsida; order Asterales; family Asteraceae; genus Ambrosia; species Ambrosia trifida. The sequence goes on along the minus strand of CM054133.1, from coordinate 27,567,635 downwards.
GCCTCTACGTCAAAGGTGAGTGATAAAAGTGAAACTGTTTTGAAAAATCAGAAAAAGGTTGATTCAAAACAGAAAGTTGTTGAAAAAGTCATTGAGAATGATACTTTGAAAGCCAAAGTTCAAAGGCCCAAGACTCAGGCTTGGGTCCCCCGAAAGAACTAATTGTCTACTTTTTGTGTGCAGGGAGCTTCAGTTGGCCCTATTAGCAGTCTCTGGATTGTTGATAGTGGAGCTTCAGGCCACATGACGGGGGATTTGGCGTTGCTGTTCGATGTGAAGAATATTAATGGAGGATATGTTGCGTTCGCGGGAAATAAAGGAGGTTATATTACGATGGAAGGAAGCGTAAGTAACGGGATTGTGACTTTCGAGCGGATATCTTATGTCAAACAGATAGACTATAATCTGTTGAGCGTCAGTCAAATATGCGACAAACAATTTTCTGTGCATTTTGATGACAAATCCTGCTATATACTTAAACCGGGCTTCAAGATTCCAAAGGAGTGGGTTATGTTGATGGCACCTCGAGTCAACAATCTTTACATTCTTGATATGTCCAAGGCAATGACACCACAGGGACAGATAACATGCTTTCTATCCAAGGCGACCGAAAAAGAATCGATAATGTGGCACCGCAGGATGGGGCACATTCATCTGAGGAAAATGAATCAGTTAGTGAGAAATGGACTTGTCGATGGAGTAAACGTGAAACATTTCCATCTGAACGACAAGTGTGTGAGCTGCATGAAAGGAAAACAACACAGACAGTCCCATAAAGTGAAGAAGATTAACTCTGTTGAGATGCCACTTGAGCGATTGCACATGGACCTTTTTGGACCGGTCAAGCGCAAAAGTCATCTTGGAGAGCTTTATTGTTTAGTCGTCACTGATGACTATTCACGATTCTCATGGGTGATGTGTTTGAAGAACAAAAGCGACACCTTTACCAATTTACAAGTTCTGTTCACTCGACTGGAGAATATCTACAATTTGAAGATCAAAAGGATCAGGAGTGACAACGGGACGGAGTTTAAAAATGCAAAGATGGATGAACTTTGTGAAAGCAAAGGAATTCATCATGAATATTCAGCTCCGTATACCCCGCAACAGAACGGTGTTGCTGAAAGAAAGAATAGGACTCTGATTGAGGCTGCTAGAACGATGCTCGCTGACTCAAATCTTCCAGTAATGTTCTGGAATGAGGCGATTTATGCAGCAAACTATACATTAAATCGGGTTTTGACAGTGAAGAAGTTTGGAAAAACATCTTATGAGCTGTTACACCGACGAAAGCCCAATTTAGAGTATCTAGAACCATTTGGGGCGCCATGTACGATGTTGAATCCAAGCGAGAAGTTTAGTCCTAAAGCTGAAGAGGGATATTTTGTTGGATATGCAACCCCGCTCAAACGGGTATTCAACAAGAGAACTCGTCAAGTGGAGGATTGGGCTAATGTGGAAGTTCAACGATACACACAAAATTTGCAAGGCACGGGCCCTGATTGGATGTTTGATTACAAAGATTTCTTTGAATCATTCAATCTAGATAGCCTGGTTGAAGAAGCTGTGATTAGATTACTTTACGAGTGTGAAAACGCGGCAACTTCACCATTGATGCGTCCAATCACCGTAAACCCCCCACCAGCTTCTAGTGATACCAGTGCTCCTACACAAGAAGAAGAGTTGTTTCAAGAAGCTTCAACTTCATTAGACACTTCAGAATCTGAAGATGAACAATTTGAAGAAGCTGTTCTTGAAAACGCAGAAGATTTAGAAGAGCAAACTGTGAACCCAACTCCAAATCCAGATGTTGCTTCATCATCTAACACGGGTCATGATCAGGATGCTGTAGAGAATTTGACTGCTCAGACGGGAGTGATTGTACCTGTTAATCCGGAATCTCGGATTCATCGTATTCACTCGCTGGAGCAAGTAATCGGTGATCCTGGTAGTGGAGTGATGACCAGAGGGCAGCTTAAAAGCGTTAATTCGCCAGAGAGTTTTGGTGCTTTAGCATTGTATGCCAAAATTCAGAAATCTGGTAGCCAAAATGATTGGTCGTTTGCATGTTATGTGTCGCAGGTAGAGCAAGGACATACAAAGACGCTTTGCAAGAAGATGCCTGGGTTGAGGCAATGCAGGAAGAGTTATTGCAATTCCAGAAATTGGGAGTCTGGACGCTCACAGATTTGCCGCCGGGAAGAAAGAAAATAGGCACTAAGTGGGTGTTTAAGTGCAAAAAGGATGATCGTGGAGTTATTGTAAGGAACAAAGCCAGATTGGTTGTGCAGGGTTTCCATCAGATTGAAGGAATTGATTACAACGAAATCTATGCACCAGTAGCACGAATGGAAGCTATTCGGATGTTCCTAGCGTTTGCTTCGTATAAGAAATTTAAAGTCTATCAAATGGACGTCAAGAGCGCATTTTTGTACGGTAAAGTCAAGGAGGAGGTTTACGTTGGGCAGCCACCAGGCTTTGAGGACCCAATCCACCGGGACAAGGTCTACGTGCTGAACAAAGCTTTATATGGTTTGCACCAGGCTCCAAGACAGTGGTACGAGGAGCTAAGTACATACCTCATCTCCAAAGGATTCAAGCGCGGCCTCGTCGATTGCACCCTCTTTACGAAGAAGACGGGAGATGACTTGCTTCTAGTACAGATCTACGTTGATGATATTATATTTGGTTCAACTAACGAACTCTTGTGCAGGGAATTTGAAACTGTTATGCAGGAGAAGTTCGAAATGAGCGCTATGGGAGAAATGCAGTTTTTCCTCGGCTTACAGGTGGATCAAAGACCCGACGGGATCTTCATTCACCAGACGAAATACGTAGCCGACATCTTGAGCCGATTCCAGATGGAGGACTCTAAGCCGATGGATACCCCGATACAACCCAATCACGGGATTGGAGTCGACACTAAGGGGGAGCTGACAGACCCATTTACATACAGAGCAATCATCGGATCTCTGATGTATTTGACAGCGTCTCGACCAGATATTATGTATGCAACGTGTCTCTGTGCGCGTTACCAATCGAAGCCGAAACAAAGTCATCTGACGGCGGTCAAGCGTATCCTTCGATATCTGAAGGGTTGTCCATCAAAAGGACTTTGGTACCCTAATGATGATGATTTTGATTTTATTGCTTTTAGTGATGCAGATTGGGGCGGCTGTGACAAAGACAGCAAATCAACAACAGCCGGTTGCCAGTTTTTAGGGAGCAGGTTAATTACCTGGCAATGCAAGAAACAGACTTCCGTCGCACTGTCTACATGTGAAGCCGAGTACATTTCAGCCTCGAGTTGCTGTTCGCAAGTGCTCTGGATCCAACAACAGATGGTCGATTACGGTTTGCAGTTTCTTAAAACCCCTATACACTGTGACAACGAAGCCGCAATTGCATTAACTAAAAATACTGAAAATCATTCTAAAGCTAAACATATCCGGATTAAATATCATTTTATCCGTGACTGTTATGCTAAGGAATTGATTGACATGGTCAAAATCCATACTGACTACCAACGTGCAGATTTGTTTACAAAAGCTTTTGACAGATCCCGCTTTGAATATCTTTTGAAAGTAAACAATATAAAGGAAAAACAGGACTAATCGGCTCCTCGGTTTATCATTTTTTTCGTTTTTAGTTTTTAGTTTTAAATTTTTGCTAATTGGGAATTTCTCTTTGCTAATTGGGAATTTCTCTTTACTATAATAATCCTCAAAGAAGTTGATGCTTTTGAGGGGGTTGATTAATCCTCAAAGAAGTTGATGCTTTCAAGTGGATTGTTTCTTTCAAATTTTTGTTTTATGAAAAATTAAAAACCCAAAAATATGTTCTTTATTTTAGGGGGAGTCATTTTATCAGAAAAACCAAAAACATTGAAAAATTTCAAAATACCTAAAAATTAGAAAAACCCAAAATGATTTCCTGGATAAAAAGAGGAAATGATAGTACATCAGTGGGGATCTGACACAGGCTAAAGAATTGTATAGTTTAATGCGACGTATGTTGATTACGTGTGATATGCTGATAGGCTTCGTAGACTATATATTGCGTGCATTAGTGATACAAACATAACAAACTACGCGTTTGTGGATGAACACCTCATGGGCATATGGTCTTAGTACCGTAATTTCGTTTGATAGGGTGTTTGTACAAAACTCGGAGGTTTAGGGTCGTTATGTTATTAGTTGTCTGGGGATAGCCTTTCTGATCTTCTGCTGTAAGTCATTACGGACCTAGATCAGACAGGGTGTCTTTATAAAAGAGCTTTATGCCAAAACCTAAAGTTACCGAATTGAGGAACTTTCCATGTTATATGATGATCAAAGATTATCTATAATATCGTATTGATCATTGATGCAAATCATGATTAATATCAGTCCTCAACCTGGTATGGTGCATATGTTACTTTGCTGCATTAATTTGCTGACATGTATACCTCTATGCATTATATCTTGTACAATTACAGACGACGAAAGCATAATCACGCTTTACAATGAGTCTTTGTGCAAATTACTTCTTGATACGGGAGTATGTCGTGTGTGTGGGAACCACAATGTGTTAGTCTAATACATCTAATTCGTATCATTTTAAAGCATTGCGTAATTGTCTGCATGTGAGCTTATGTGGACAACAATATCAGCAATTGCCGTGTCACATATTGTTTCTAATGATAATATTGAACCAGATCAACGCTGTGTTCAGATTTCTCAGAAAACTGATATGATCCTCTTACCGGAAATCACAAAATGTTTACTTCTTTCATTTACTTTAATGCATTTTACTTTGTCGTATTTTACTTTTATTGTCAAAAATTTACAAAATCCAAAAAAAAAAAATTTTTAGGTGTGTTTTAATCAAAATTTCAGAAAATCCAAAAGATTTGCATTTCTGCTTTATTTTTGATATCCGGGGATGCTTGATAGTCAATTTCTGAGATTTGATAACACCATCAAGCTTAACGGATTGAAAAATGTTGAACGGGATTCGAATTTGTGATTTGGCGAAATTTTCAGATTTTTCCATTTCACTTTCGCCCCTTAATTGGGTCGAATGTGGAAAAATCATCTCATTCGGCCGTTTTTGTTTTGGGCGAAGGTGGTTATTTTCACTTCCGGGTGAGATTTCCACTTCCGGGTATAACATTCCACCTTCGGGTCTTCAAAAGGGGCGAAGGTGGCCTATTTCTACATTCGTGTCTTTAACTAGGGGCGAATGTGGATTTAACCACATTCGTCCACTTCAACCGGTCGAACGTGGAACCCTATAAATACGTCTGTCACTTTCGAACCCTTCATTCACAAACTTTTTCAGAAATTGCATCCTAACCACACCTTGTTGCTCGTGCATTTTAAGTTTCTTTGATTTGTTCCCTGATCATTGCTCATCATTTTAACACAAATATTGCAGGTAATGGACAACACAACAGATCAGAATTGACTGTTAAAAGAACGGGACCTAGGGTTTCTGTTCTTGGGATTTTTGATGATTGTTGATGAATGTTTTTGATAGCCGATCATTTAACATAGGTTTTAGGGGGAGATTGTGGAAGGAATTAGGATAAAAACATGTTTAGATGATAATTTTGATCGATTGAACACTTAGAACCCTAATTCCACTTTAAAACCTATGTAAAATGATTAATTGATAAAATTGGTAATAGACGAATGTTAGTCGGACATGTTAGTATGTTTTAGGATCAAAATTGCAAGTTAAAACAAACAATGGCAAAATTTCAAATTTTGGGGGTAAATTTTTCACTTTCGGTTGTTTTAAAACGGGCGAAAGTGGAATGTTTGGACGAATGTATAATAAAACGGACGAATGTGACTTTTTATTAAGATCATATTCACTTTCGTCCATATATATTCACATTCGACCAGTTATTCCCACATTCGGCCAGTTTCAAAATGGGCGAATGTGCAGATGTCTTTGACCAGAATTTTACATTTTTGTCGTTTTTGTGTTTTGACGCGTTTTATTGATTTTCATGTGCAGATGGCTGAACAACCAGAGAATATTGAAACTCCAGCAGTGAATGTTGAAACTCCAGCTGAGATCACAGTTCAAGATCCAGTCCCAGTAGCAGAAACATCTACTCCGAGCAGTTGGCCTTTTGAACGATCGCACAACTGTTGCGCGTATCTAGGAGACGTTGAGAAGAACACAGAGTTTACTGGAATTATTGATTTTCTGAAGAGGAGCAGGATTGTACATGCTCTAGCCACACCAACCATCATTTATAAGGACATAATTGAAGATTTTTACCAGAACGCTAAGTATGACTACTGGGAGAATCAGACGATCATCAAGAGCAAGATTCAGGAGATGGAGATGTTCTTGACTGAAGCTGACATTCGGGAGGCGTTACAGATTAAGTTCGAAGACAGTGAGGATCCCAGGGAGTTATCTTGGACAGAACAGAAGGCGTGCTTCTTAAGGATGAAATACAAAGGTCCTATCACTGACGGATCAATGTATAAAGGGAAGCTGGGAGTGCAGTACAAGTACTTTGCACATGTTCTGATCCATGTCTTTGGTTGTGTGAGTGGTGGTTATGACGTGATGAGAAAGAGTTTGAGTTCATTAATGGTTGCGTTGACACTTAACAAACCATTTAATGTTTCTGGGATGATTCTTGACCACATGCTGGAGATGCTGAAGGGTATAAAGTTTAAGAAGTTCATGTTGTATCCAAGGTTTCTAATGATGATCTTTGACTATAAGTATCCAATGCTGAAGAAGGATCCGACAATGATTCTAGGCCAAGATCACATGAATATTAGGACCTTGATGAGGATGAAAGGTTACAAAGGTGTAGCTGATAATGAGAAACCACCTTACAGGAGATTGTTTGGCGCTTTGGCTCGTCCGGATTACACTGATCCTGGCAAGAACAAAGCAAGACATGATGAGAGTGACTCAGATAACGATGATCCCTTAGTGTATGCTGATTCAAGCACTAAGCGGAAGCGTCAAGTAGTCAATCCTGGAGCCAAAGGGAAGGGCAAGGGAAAGGCTATTGATCAGGGAAGCACCAAGCAACAGGTTGCTAGAAAGAAATCGACGGCGAAGAAAGGATCGGGTTTGGTGGATGAAGAGTCTGTAGATTCGGAAGAGACTGAGGTTGATGAACAGTGGGATTCTGATGACGAGAACGTGAGGACCACCAAACGTAAGGCCACTATGGTTGGTGAGTCTGAATCCTTGAATCAGTCGATTGAAGAGTCTGAGAGAAGAAAGAAATCGGTTGAAGATGAAGGTCTAGGAGTTGATCTAGCTGAGCTGAGTGTTGGAGATACAGTAGTTGTGAATTTGCCAAAGAAGACAAAGAAACAAAAGACTATGGCAAAGAAGTCTAGTGTGAAAGAACTGAGAGAAAAAGAATTGGCTCAGTTGTTGAAGGGAAAGAGATTACCTGATGCTGGAACACCTTCTAAGCTATCTTCACCAGTTGCTAAGAAGCAGAAGAAAGGGAAAGAGGCAGAGACTTTACCAATCGATCAGTTCAATATCGATATGGATAAAGTGCTTGATATGTTTAGGAAGCCTCAAAAGGAGAAAGCTGTTGAAGTTGAGCCCTCCAGATCTAAGTCAAAGAAAGTGACTGTTGATGATGATGTTATGAAACAAGTCAATAAGAAGATGGAGGACATGATGAAGATGTTGATTGCTCAACAAGCTGAGATTACTAAGTTCAAGCAGAATGAGGAGAAGATGCTCCAAATTGTAGTTGCTTCGAAATCGAATCAGGATGAGATTAATGAAAAGATTCAAATGTTAGAAGCAAAGAATGAGAAGCTTGAAAGAAGATGTGATAGAAACAAGAACAAGATCAAACTGATCAAGGCTGATAACAAAGAATTGAAGAAGGAAAACAAACGCCTTTGTGGTTTGATTGAAGAGTTGTATAGCAGAGCACCTCAGTTGAAAGAGGGTGAGGAAGATGAAGAAGAAGATGAACAGAAAGTTGATTATGAGTATTCTGAATCAGAGAAAGAAGATGATGATGATGAGGATGATGATGGATCGGATAAAAGTGATGATGACAATGATGATGATGATGATGACAACAATGATGATGATGATGATGCTGAAGGTACAGGGAAAAAGAAAGGTGATGAGTTTAGCAGTGGAAGTGATCATGATGGAGGAGATGATACTTCTAAGTTTAGTTATGAGAAGAGAACACCGCAGAAGAAGAAAGATACTGGAGAATCGAGTTCCAAGAAGAAAGGTGGGAATGTAGATTCGGATGAAAGTATCTTCTGGAACGAAAAGGTGAGATCTCTGTCTGATGATGCTAAACAGATATACAAGAATATGTTGGAGAAGAGAGAGTGGACCATTGAGTTCACTGGATGCTTCGCTGAAATATTCCAGACTGATGATTTGAGATATGAGCTGGAATATGAAGATCCAGATCTTGAAGAAGGGGAATTACCTGCATCTGTGGCGAAAGAAATACTAGATGGTCTTGCACAGAGGGTAGGGAAGACGTTTGAGGAGTTCATGATGGATGAATCGATTCCTGATATTCCTGAAAAGGATATGGGAAGTCATTCAGATGATGTGCAGACTCCAGAAAACAATGAGGTTGAAATAGAAGATATTACTCATGAAGAGTTTCCCCAGTATTTCAGAAAAGAAGATGAGAATGAAGTATTTCCTGACTTCACAGAGATACCAAATAAGTCAGCAAAACAGAAAGCAAAGAAAAGAAGCGAAGAGTTTGTTGAGAAGGTGTTTGGTAATGAAAAGAAAGATTCTTCTAACCAGTCTGATGAGTTGAAGAATTATCTGAAGAAGTTGAAGGAGATGGATGAGAACAGACCCAAACCTGAAGCTCAAGGTAACTTTTATCGATTTCATAATGCCAAGTTCAAAGGCAGAGCTCTCGGGTGGACTTATCTAGGCAGACTGAAGTGTATTGCTGCGAAATGGGAAACCGGAATTCTGTATTTCAACAGATTCTGTGACTTGCTTACTCTACCGTACTGGGTGGTGAGAGACTTATGCAGATTTCCAATGTCAGGTGCCGAGGTAAATGGATCGCATGTCGGTTGGTGTGCAGACAAATTGGTTTGGGAAAGTCGTACACGATGGAAGAGATTTCAGCCTCAATATCCCCGTAGAAAAGAGCATAGGGATATTGATCCTCAAACCAATATGAAGCGTGTGACTTTGATATATAAAGCACCAAATGTGATGAGGAAGATACCGTTGATGCCAATGCCACAGCATTTCAGTGCTGATTTCATATTTTGGTATTACGATTGGAGGAAGGCAGAAGCAGTGATTGTGTTGAGGGATGGAAAGGATAAATACAAGCATGTACATGTATTTGATCCTATGTGGCTGATCAATTGCACATTCGAAGACATCATCATGTTGTTCTACAATCCGATATACTATGAACCCAACGATTTTGCTCAAGCGAGAAAGTATACTCAAGTTGTGGGAGTTTGTTTTGCGTATGATATAAATGCTGGAAGCAACTTGGAGGGAAAACTTGGCAAGACTGTGAAGATCGCCAATGTGTCAAAGCCTGTGAAGAAAACATTCGAGCCGCCAATGACTTCTGAGCAGAAGAAGCAGCTCAGAATCAAACTGATGAACAAGACGATGGACTATCAAAGAAAACTATCCAATCAATAGTCGAGGGGGAGTTTGTTGATGCGTTTTGCGACTAAGGATTGGATATATTATAATTAACATGTGTTAGTGGATAGCCGAAGGTGTATTGATATGGGGCGAATGTAGATAATATGGGCGAAGGTGAACAGAAATGGGCGAAGGTAGATGTTGACTGGACGAATGAAGAATGGACATGGACTGAAGAACACATTCGACCACTCTTAGTGGGCGAATGTGGAAAATACTCACATTCGACCATCTGTAAGGGGCGAATGTGCAGTGCCTATATATAGATTTTGAGTTTTTGATTATGTAAGAGAGTTGTCATTTGTGTCCAGGTTCAGTTCAGGTTTAGGAGTATTTTTGAGAGATTGTCTGTGTGATTCTAGATTAACATAAACAGTTTGTAAATGCTTATTGATTGAAGTTAATCTATGAAAATGATATTGAAAATGATCTTGATTGTGTCGTGATTTGTATCTTATCAATTTGTTCAGATCTAGGGTTTCCGCACCTAGATTTGTGACTTGTATGATCGTATAATCCTGTTTTAGATAAAATCCAACGCTCACAGTTATCATTGTTTTAAACACAATATTTTAATCAAGTATTTTACTCTTAATCAAATCTCACTTGTGCAATTCCAAGTTAAACTTTGAATCATTCACTGGTTCATAACTTTTTGACTCAAATTCTTAGATGATAAACAATAGCAAGCTTTATAATTAACAAACATCTTCATAAAGTGACATTTCTAATCAATTAAAACATTATTTACCAACCACAGACTCTTCGTGGTTCCACACACATGTTACTACTAGCTATATAGTTTGAGGTAATTAGGACTTATAAATACTATCTTTGACCGGACCGCGACATCCGATCACCTGCCGTCACCCGTCCTCCTTCTCAACGCCGATGCCGCCTAGTTTCTCATTCACAGGTTTGTGGATACAATTTAACGGTTATGTTTATAAACATGTTTGTGTTTTATCGTGTTAACATGTTATAAACAGGTTCGTGTTCGTGTTTGGAAAAAATGTCATGATAAGTTATCATGTCGTGTTTACCTGTTTCGTGTTCGTTTCTTATCGCATTCATGTCTTAACAGGTCGTGTCTGACATGATATGCCAGCCTTATAATGGACTTCTTTTTATATTAACTTAGGGGTAAAATCCAAAAACTAGAATTTGTTGCTTTTTCAAATGACTTATTGACTTATTAGTTTTTTTTTTTTTCCAAAAAGGTAATAAGCCAGTAAACTATTTTCCAACTCAATCCCAAACACCCCTTGTATATATTATATATATATATATATATTATTGGAAACTTGAGATGAATTATGCCACCCCCTCTTATTGGTTGAGAGGGGCGGTAGCCTTTATTTTAATTTTTTTTTTTGTTTTTTTTACAATTTTGTTAAATAATATATATTTATGGTTTCATTTCAAAACAGAAGATGTGTTTGTGATGGAGTGGCTTGTGGTGAGGTTTAGTTGTCCAGGGTCCTAAGGAGGCACTTTATTTCTACCCCCTCTCATTGGTTGAGAGTAGGGCTGCAAACGAACCGAACGAACACGAACAAGGCCTTGTTCGTGTTCGTTTGTTAAGGAAAATAAGTGTTCACGAACGGTTCATGAACACTTACCGAACGAGATTTTATGTTCGTGTTCGTTTGTTAAGAAAACACTCATGTTCATGTTCGTTTGTGTCCGTTTGTTAATTTTGTTCATGAACGCACACGAACGCAAACGTGACATTCATGAATACAAACAAGTGTTCATGAACGAAAACAAACACAAACGGACATATATTAACTTTTTAATAAAATCGAATTCACATACATATATTTACCTCATATAAAATGTTTATTTATTTGGGTAAAATAAATAAAAATAAAAGAATATCAAGACAATTTATAAAACTTAAAAACATTTTTAAACTATTGAACACAAACAAACACAAACAAACATAAATGAACATAAACGAACACGTTACTGAACGTTCACGAACATAAACGAACGAACGTGGGCTCTGTTCATGTTTGTTCGTTTATTAAACGAACGAACACAAACGAACTTCCCGCCGAACGGTTCATGAACTGTTCGCTGAAAGTTCAGTTCGTTTGCAGCCCTAGTTGATAGGGTTGATGGCCTTTATTTTATATTTTTTTTTGTTTTCTCATAACTTTGTTAAATAATATATATCTATGGTTTCATTTCAAAACAGAAGATGTGTTGATGGTGGAGTGGTTTGTGGTGAGGTTTTATTGGCCAAGGTCCCAGGTTCGAACCTTGAGGGAGGCACTTTGTTTAATTTTTCATTTTAACAAGTTTTTTTTATGTTTTTTAAATATTAAATCAAAGTCAGTGACAAAAAAAAGCATAACTATTTTTTTAAATGAGTATAGGTAGGCCGGGGCTATAACGAAAGAGCAAAGAAAGTGGTGAAAGTTGTGTTTTGCGATGCTATGTTGTACCTAAACAATACGGTGAACCAGACCGTCAATGCCCGGAAACGCGCAGCGAAGCGCGCCCAGGGATCTATCTAGGGAAGTTGCATGATTGTAGGGGTTGCAAATGAAGAATATATAACACATAATTTGAAAGTCTTGGTTTTCTCTATGACATGGACGAGTTACGTAATGGTTCAAAACAATTTCGGATAATGGTAATCTTTTTAGCGCACTTTAGAAAGGTAAATCATTGAGGATCTAGGTTATTCACAAATTTGAAACAAAAAAAATTATCAATCATGCGAATAGGTAACCTTCTGTCTTTTCCTAATTTTTGTTCCAATGAAATCATGTAAATTTTATATTATTATGTGTGTTGTATTCATTTGTTGTTGGAATTCACAGGTCAACAGTTTGACAAAGCAAAAAATGAGGGAGCCGATATAGTTGGTGGAGAGGACTAGATAGAACAAATTAAACGAGGATTCAAGGATTTGATGAACTTACTACAAGGATTTGATGCCTAACGTTTTATATTTAGATTTTATCCTTTAAGATAATTAAGACATGATATAAGTTATTCAATAATTAAAATAAACTCTCATTTTAATTTACTGAATATGTTTTTAAATTATGGGGTTGTGGATTAGGTTGCAAGTTTGGGTTGATTAGGGTACAACTTATTTGAAGCAACATTTAAGGTGTGATGCCCAACAATTAAATACAAACTAATCCAAAGTAAAGTTGATTCAGCCAAATATAGTTTGATCGTGTTCTCATTTTTTGATAAACTATGTGAATTAAGGTTAATCTGTAAGAGTTACATTGTACACATGAAATGGCATTTACCGAATATGGCGACAGTTTTGCTTAAACCCTGTTGCGAAGCGCGGGTAGTAATACTAGTTCTAATAATTAGAAATTAAAGTAGGGTTTCAACTTGCAATGGGTAAATAAAATTTAGGAGATCACTAGTGAGTAATCAACATATTTTGCGAGGATACATGTTAAACTATCCTTTGTAATATGGCTAACATCATTTTTAACTAACTTTCTAATAGTTAAAGAAACGAACCTGGAGAAACTTGGTACCCGTTCATTCTTAGAACCCGAAAACCCATTGCGGTATCATCACTATCCGGCACATTAGTATGTCTAGCATACCCGATTCCTTGTTGTTCATTCCAATTCCTTTAAATTACAGACATTTTAGTAATTTAACGCTTAATTGTATTTGTAAGATTAGATATGATGATGTTTGTTGGCGGGAATATGACCAGATCATATAATGAGGAAAGTAAATATAGTGTTATATATCTAAGCTTAGATGCAAGATCAACAAAACTACAATGATTTGGTACTTAAAATTAATTTAAATCTTTTTATTTTGCTACCGTAACTCATCGACTCTAATTTTGTCTGTGCATAGACAAAAAAAATAATAATAAATTAAAACATGTATCTTAGTGTATGAGGTTAACATCATATAAAACCAATATTTTATCTCTTTTTTTTTTTTTTTTTCTAAAATGCGTCTCAACATAACTTCTACATATTAAAGTCTCTAAACACATAAAAAAGTACGTAAAAGCCACTAACTGTCAACTTAGGATTTAATTCGATATTTTCCTTTAGAGGTATCGGGAAGAACTTGGAATGGAAAAATTTTGATTCATAACTTAAATGTCAAAATTATGTTATCTAAGGTGACGGTGTTAAAAACCACTAACGATTGTACTTGTTTATTATGAGTTTTCCGTTAAGTGTATTTGATCTATGGGTCGATTTGGACCAGTTTTGGCCTAATATCATAATCATAACTGAGATGTCGATTAATGGATAAGATATCTACAACCAATTGTAAAGTTTAATAATACCTATAGATATAAGCAACACAATCCTTGATCTCGGAACGGAAATGGCGTGCAATTCCAAGGCGTTGCAGACGATCAACAACCCAAATTTGTTCAAACAAGTCGAGAGGGTAAGTAGTTGGAACTGCATCAGAACAAGATTTTTACTTAGTTTGTTACAAAACATGTATCATAGTTAATAAGAGAATTTTTGTGGGTAAAAAATTAAAATAAAATAAGAATTTTTGTGGCGGCGGCGGGTGGGTGAAGGTAGTGGGTGGCGGTGGTTGGTGGGTGAATGTAGTGAGTGGCGGTGGTTGGTGGCGGCGGCGACGATGGTGGTGGTGGTGGGTGGTGAAGGCGTTGGTGGGTGGTGACAGCGGTGGTGGGGGTGGCGGCGGCGTGGTTGGTGGTGACGGCAGTAGTGGTGTGTGGTAACGATGGTGATGGGTGGTGGTGGTTGGTGGGTTATGATGTTGTTAGTAAAAGGGTGAATGAATGATGGAATGAAAAAAAAAACATGGGGGTGATTGAAATTGTTTTGAGGGAATGAAATGCCTTGTAAAATAGGTGATTCCATTCCTTTAACCAACCAAACACACTATTTTTCATTACATCGTAATGGTGCATTCCATTCCCCTTTTCGTTCCATCATACCAAACACTACCTGAGTCTCCGTGGTTCGTCAAGTTAACACATTATATCCCTGAGACTGCCGGTCTTTCGTTTTTCAGTTAGTTTTTGAGTAAAATAACTAATATATTATATACCCTTCCTCCATCTTCTTCTCCAACCAACCCACCCATCACCACTGCAGCCACCTTTCATCTTCTTCTCCAACTAATTGTATAACCCAAACCCACAATAAACTTACCTCTGAACATCGCTTCTCATTCTCGTCTTTAACCAACCCACCCATCACCACCACCACCACTGCAGCCACCTTTCATCTTCTTCTCCAACTAATAGTATAACCCAAACCCACAATAAACTTACCTCTAAACATCGCTTCTCATTCTTGTCTTTGTCACAGCAGTAGGTGGTGGTGGTGACTGGTGAGGGTTGGGGACGAAGATGGAGGGAGGGTAATCAAGTTTTAGGACAACCTCTCATTACCAAGAAGACCAAAAAATCAATAGTTATTCATTTTACAGAATAATTTATGTAAAATGAATAACTATTGAGTTTTTGGTCTTTTTGGTAATGAGAGGTTGTCCTAAAACTTGATACCCATCGAACACTGAATTCAATTCTCACCAGAAGCATTTTTTTTAGAACTTCCTCCCTCCTTTTCAGCTTTGGTATTTTCTTCAGTGAATTTAGCTGGAAAATTACATTTGTGGTCCATTCTCTTTTTGTTAATTTACATTTAAAGTATATTTCGTGTTTATTTTTATGTACGTTTCAATGTCGATTTCGTTTAGAAACGAGCCAACTCAAATATATTACATTATATTACATTTTGATTCAACGGTATACATTTGAGTCCGTCTAAGTTTCAACGTATTTTTTTTTTCGAAAATGATATGTAAAGTTTCGAGTTGGTGTACGTTCTGACGTAAAATGTCGATAATAATCTATACATAATTACTCCACATAATCAGTACAAACTCGAGTTTGTCTACATTTCGACTTAAAATTGGTATTCTTTTTTCGTATGAATTTGCGTTTGTCTACGTTAATTGTGTGTAACACATTGTATCTTACGTATTGTGTTTTAGACTTTGTGTATCAAACCTACTATGGCCATGTTTGGCTCTCCTTTTTCATTTCTCCTTATAACTTTTCCTCCTTCAAAAGTTACTTAATCTCATAAGTCACAATTTGTGACTTATGACTTTTCCCCCAAAATTTCCTTTTCAAAGTACAAAACCCCTTCATAAGTTACTTTTCAAAAAACCATCCAAACACTTTTGTTTAACTTATGACTTATTGAATAAGTCAATAAGTTAAAAGGAGGTGTGGAAATGGAGAGCAAAACATGCACTATGTATAATAAAAACTAAAATGTGATTCTAAACCATCCATTTTACCACTTATAAGAAACATGCATAAGTAATATTACCTCCTCCATTAAATTTGGCAACAAGATTGGTCAAATATGCAAGACATTTTTGATCTTTTGTATGCATGAATGCAAATGCAGTGGCTGATGGGGAGAACAACATTGAACCATTTTGGCATTTAAGCTTTATGAGCTTTTCCCATTCCAGATCTTCCACTCCTTCAATGCAATATAGCAGAATTGTTGGGGTCTTGTGTAGCATGTCTTTTGGTATCCTTATAAGAAACACATTGAAAGACCATATGTTAATCATATATTTTAGGCTTCTTCTATATATTGATTTTTTTTAAAAGGAACAATCAAATTAAAAGGCCGGGACTGACTTTGCTAGCTTTAGCTCTCGCCTTGAGTATAGTTCTTTTAAGATGGAAGAATCGTTTGACACGTTGATATTTAGCTTTCGCGCTCGTTCAATGAGGGAAGGGAACACTATTTCAAAAGCAATTAACATATGTTCATCCTCTTCCTCTCCAAGCTTGTTCATGTTTTCGTTCACAAATTTCAGTCCTGTATACCACCATCCGAATAATAAGATAGATAATAGAAACAAAGACTATAAGAGGATACGAATAAAACCGGTGATTAGTAGCTTTACCTTTTTGGCATTTGTTAGGATGAACATTCCAAGATGTTAGTGCAACCACACATGCCAATGTGTTGATAAGCCTATCGTGAATTGAAAAGACCGACTCGCCCCACGAACCATCATGGAGTTGATTTTTCACTATCCATTGTAGACATGATGGGAACTGAGGACCACTACTTGATTCGGTGACGTTTTTTATGAGTGCAATCCAAGCTATGTCGTAAGCAGACGGAGTAGTTTCCCCATCTTCCATGGAACGGAAGATTGACTTAATCACTTCAATATGTTCCTTGAATTCATAGAACAATGTCATGACAAAAATGGCAACACGCCAAAACGCATGTGGTTGGTTCAATGATTTCTACATGCTTTTTTTTTGTTCGGTTATAACAAACTAAGGGGCTGAATGTTTCAGCTCTTAATGACTTCTTAATAGACAGATGTTTGAATCAGTCAGAAATAGTTCTTTCATACTGTTTGTATCGTGAGTAGATGTATGATGTATGAATGGGTAAATATTATACTGAGTCTGATTGGTTCAGACCTTTTACTAATTCAGCACTTAATTATTCAGACATCTTACTAATTCGACCAGTAGTTACTCATTCAACTTACCAAACATGTCCCTTACACATATTAAAGAACTATAAGCTAATCATCTAATTGTACCAAAACCTATTATTCCATTAATTTTGTAAACCCAATGACTATTAATAAAGTCAAGCCAATTACTTAATTAGCCCAGTAATCATTTAACCAAATACCAACAATTAAACAATTAATCTAATAAACAAATAAATTGCAATATTATCATAGGTGTTATGAGTTATCGAGTGTTGTTATAGGGGTGAGCATTTCGTGGTTCGGACCCATAGGAACCTTGGACCCGATCCATGAGAACCTGGGACCTGAACCTTTTTAAATATATGGGTCGGTTTACGGTTCTAGATTTATATGTACTATATTCAAAATAATTTTCAATGATGTTTATTAAAATTGCTTGGCCATAAAACTTATTTCACTCATGTTTCTTTTCTTTTTTTTATGTCAATGTTGTTTAAGATATGTACAATTTCTCTTAAAAAGCTCGACAATCAAACCTGGAAATAATACTTTAAGAGTTAGCTATTAAGTAATGATAATATCATATGGCATTCAACGAAACTCTATAATATATATCTAACGGCACTGTATGACACTGCAATTAACTTACATACGGATTTTATTCTACAATTTTACTAAATTAAAAGTAACTTTTGTATGATATGGGAAAATTAAATATTAAAACATAAATGGTAAATTTACCATCATCAAACATAATACATATTTAAAAAATAATTTTATTTCTTAATTTCATATAAATTTTTTCCTGGTTTAGTGTCACACACAGATTCATAACATATCTTTTTTGCTTTATGTTTGCTTTGGCATATTACGTATATCACATATAATCAATGATATTATGAGTATATTTTTTACTTGATATTTTATCTTTTTTTTAACTTGTGTAGTACAAGGATAAGGACGGATTGAAAATATTAGTATTACTTATATCACATTTAATAGGGATGGATTAAAGATCTTAAGTATTGTTTACAAGGAAATTTTTAAAGGTTTATGAACAATTTATGTAACTTTTAATTTACATAATATAGAATGTATTAATTTAGACATTTTATGGTCTTAATATTTTGTTCGATACACACAATAGTATTATGGTAATGGGTTTTAGTCGAAAAAAGTTTCAATTATTCAATATCTTTCATTTCTTTAATCGTATTATATTGTCACACCCTCAAATTCCACGTGCGGGGTTTTACCGCGAGGCGCGTGACACACCAGGATCTCAGTCAACGATCACAATAAACATACAACAAACATGCATTCATAATTATATTTTAAACCAAAATATCATGCTTTGAGCTGTAAACCAGCAGCGGAAGCATTCTTGTTTACAACCAAAAGACATATCATTGTTTACAAAGACATTGTTTAATATGTTTCAAAATAATAGACGCCGTGCATGACCCCGTGCGCCTAGTCCGATAACCGCTACCTTAGCGACCTGAGAAAACATGCCAAAAATGTCAACATATAATGCTGGTGAGTTCACAGGTTTTCTTTTATAAAGTGTTGTCACAAGTTTTACAAAGATCATTTCCGTTAATACTATGTCATGAGAACGTTAGCTAGACGTTAAGTGTTTTTACTACTACGGTTGGGAACCCATTACTAAATGTGTCCAAAAGTTGATACCAGCCCAGATTGACTGGGCTACCGATGCCTCGGTAACCCGATAGGTAGAGACAATATGCACCCGCCCGGCCCCGCCGTCGAGTGGGGTTTGTGAGGCCCAATAGATCTATCCACATTTCCCTCGTTGTGCATGCCAGCACATTCATGGTTTCCCCCTGGGACTTTCCATAAAAGCCGTATAGTAACATAAAGTGCCCATAGTATAACATGACCTTTAAATAGTTCGTACAAAGCATGTTTCTCCCCCCAAAAGCAAAACAGTAAAAGTGGGGCTGTGAAACTCACCTTGGTTTGCGTTACTTGAAAATAGTTAAGTAATTATGTTATGATAGCCCCAGATAGCGGCGACCTATCATAAGATGCGTATAAGTATTGGACTAATAACCCGCAGGCTAACTAGTCCCCGAATGTCCAGACCGTGACCATAAACGTTTGAAAACACCTTTACTGTTAAACCGACCGTGCCAGACAAGACCCGACATCCCATTGGTGACCCGACATCCCACGTGTTAGATAAATGCAAGACATCATGCAACATATGCAATTAAACACTTAGCACGCGCAATAATTCACCTAGTCTAGCATAACATCCGTTTAACGCATAATCAGGTCCGAATACGTCTTACTAAGTCATTGGGTGTATCCCGGGGTTCCTATCATGTTCCTAGGTGTTAAATCATGTTCCGGGATGTCAAAACGCGTTTACGACAGCAGCACACGCGATTAGGAAACCTTCATGCGATTAGGAAAAGTCAACTAGTGAGTAGGAGGGAGGGTATAGGCGAGTAGGCTCTACTCGCATGAAGCTATAGGCGAGTAGGCTCCTACTCGCATGAAGCTTCAGGCGAGTAGGGCCCTATTCGCCTGATGCTCTGCTGTTGCGCGTTTTCGCGCGTTAAACCCTCCAAATCAGATCCGAAACATGTAAAAACACCCAATATCAAAACTAAACTATTAACCAACCCTTTTCAAGCAAAAACCCCCAATTTACCTCTGCTCTAACGGGCTCGGTGCGATTATTTCCAAAAATGGCAAAGTACTAGGTTTCACCAACCAACCTTATCTTTCCTTAAATGGAAACAATCAGGTTTCATCTCCTACAAGTTGCAATTCATCATTCCTATGTTATATCATCATCCTAACATGATTTCTAACCACAATCAAGCAATGAATCACATCATACATCCTATTCTTCAAGAATTACCCAAATGGGTCAAAATGCATACTTGCACCTAAACATCATATCAAGGGCTTAAACTCATAGATAATCATCCTAACACCACCTACATATCAGAAGTACAACAAATTCATGGAAACATTCATGTTATAATTACCAACAATCATCATATGCACAAATACTTCACATTTAGCAAGTATCATGGTGTAGACTTGTTTTAGAACTCTTTTCAAAGGGTTTTAAAGACATAAACTTAACAAAACAAGGTCTGGACTTTTGCGGAATCAAAACAACAACTTTACAAAGGTGTAGGATGAAGAACACACCTTGGATTTTATCAAAGAAGGGTGTATAAGCTTGGTGGTGGTGTGTTTTGAAGCAAAGCAAGCTCCAGAGGTGTTTCAAGGTGTGTGGGAGGCTTAGGGTCAGTTAGGGTTGCACAAATGGTGTTTAGGGAGTTAAGGGTTCTATTTATAGGTGTTTTGACCCGTGTGCAGCAGTATAGGCGAGTAGCAGATGGTTTCAGGCGAGTAGGACTCCTACTCGCCTATATACAGGCGAGTAGAGCCCCTACTCGCCCCTATGATATTCTACTCGCCCCAAATCCCTTCCATTCGCCTAAGTTCATGCGATTAGGAGTCCCCCCAGACTCCTAATCGCCTATAAGGTGCTGTAATGGGTTTTCGGCGCGTTTAAACGCTATTTTAACATATATAAGCACGTATTCACATACCGACAAGTCACATAATGATTCCAAACATATAATGCATGATAACTAACACGTTTACATCCGTTCACCAATTCCCGGGACTCGAGACTCGTGTGTGCATTAAACCCGGCGATTCCACGAATCGCCGATCCTTGTACCCATAGTTATGGACCGACTCCCGATAACCCCGCGGATCATCATAACGACTCCCGATGATTCCCAGAATCATCATACCGACTCGACTGACCTCGTTAAGGACGTAATATGCATGACTCGCTAAGGTAGACTTACTAGTTTAGTCAACGTTACTAACCTGAGTTTGCCGGGTGTCACATCATCCCCCTGTTGAAAGAATTTTCGTCCCGAAAATTTCCCAAGGCCAAAAAGGAAGAGACGAAAGAGGAGAAAAATTTTCCGGTTGCCACATCATCCCCCTGTTGAAAGGAATCTCGACCCGAGATTCATTCAGCTTCAGCAGAGACATGTCTTGATTCGAACGCGCGCTTAGGAAATAAATGGGGATACTTAGCCTTCATTTGATCTTCCCGTTCCCACGTGAACTCCGGTCCACGATCAGAGTTCCAACGGACTTTTACAATGCGGATTTTACTCCGGCGAAGGCTACGGATTTTATAGTCAAGAATTTCAACCGGTTCCTCCACGATACGCAGACGATCATCCACCTTGATCTCTTCGAGAGGAACAACCAAAGATTCATCCGCCAAACACTTCTTCAGATTAGAAACATGGAAGACATTATGAACATTACTGAGCTCAGCCGGCAGATCAAGCCTGTATGCTACCGGTCCAATCCGTTCCAGGATCGCGAACGGTCCTACATACCGAGGATTCAATTTGCCCCGCTTCCCAAAACGTATAACGCCCTTCCACAGAGATACCTTCAACAAAACCCTGTCGCCAACCTCGAATTCCAAAGGCTTGCGACGACGATCGGCATAGCTCTTCTGACGATCCCGAGCTGCTGCCATGCGGTTACGGATTTGCACGATCTTTTCGGAAGTCTCGTACACAAGTTCCGGGCCGGTGAGTTGACTCTCACCCACCTCGGCCCAACAAAGAGGAGACCGGCAAAATCGATCACACATGCCCGAAGCATGTCTTCTAGCGTTTGGATTGTCCGCTCACTTTGACCGTCAGTTTGCGGATGATACGCTGTGCTCATGTCCAACTGAGTACCCAGAGCCTTATGCAAAGACTTCCAGAAGTTAGAGGCGAACCGAGGATCACGATCAGAAATAATAGAGACAGGCACCCCGTGCCGAGAGACCACTTCCTTGAGATATAACCGTGCCAGACGCTCGAGACCATCGGTCTCCTTGATAGCGAGGAAGTGCGCAGACTTTGTCAACCTATCGACAATCACCCAGATCATGTCGCAACCACTGGGCGATTTCGGGAGTTTGGTCACAAAGTCCATCGTAATCCGCTCCCACTTCCACTCGGGGATTTCAGGCTGTTGCAGAAGGCCGGACGGCTTTTGATATTCGACCTTGACCTTGGCACAGGTCAAGCACTTGCTCACATACGAAGCCACGTCCGCCTTCATGTTCGGCCACCAATAAAGTATCTTCAGGTCTTGGTACATCTTATCGGAGCCAGGGTGAATAGAGTACCGGGACTTGTGAGCTTCATCAAGAACGAGCTCCCGCAAGCCCCCAAATAAAGGAACCCAAATACGTTCAGCGAAATAGTGTAACCCATCGGACCTGAGTTCAAGGTGACTATCAGCACCATGCATGGTTTCAGCTTTAAGGTTTTCCTCCTTCAAAGCTTCTTGCTGCGCTGAACGGATTCGATCAGGTAAGCCGGAATGGATAGTGAGCTGAAGAGCTCGAACACGACGAGGTTTAGCCGTTTCCTTCCTGCTCAAGGCGTCTGCGACCACATTCGCCTTGCCAGGATGGTATTTAATAGCGCACTCGTAATCATTAAGAAGCTCGACCCAACGACGCTGTCTTATATTCAACACCTTCTGATCAAAGATATGCTGGAGGCTCTTGTGATCGGTGTAAATAGTGCATTTGGTACCGTACAAGTAATGCCTCCAAATCTTTAAGGCAAAGACCACCGCACCCAATTCCAGATCATGGGTGGGGTAGTTTTTCTCATGAATTTTAAGCTGACGAGAAGCATAGGCGATGACCTTCTCGCGCTGCATCAGTACACAACCAAGACCCCGGATAGAAGCGTCACAATAAACCACAAAATCGTCCGTACCCTCAGGCAAGGACAAGATAGGAGCAGAACAGAGTTTAGCCTTTAACATCTGGAAGGCTGACTCCTGCGAATCACCCCAGTCGAATTTCCTGTCCTTCTGGGTAAGCGAGGTGAGGGGTTGAGCGATCTTCGAAAATCCCTCAATAAAACGACGGTAATAACCTGCAAGGCCTAGGAATTGCCGCACCTCAGATGGCGTCTTTGGTGCTTCCCAGTCTTTAATGGCTTCAATCTTAGCTGGGTCAACGTGAATTCCTTTCTCATTAACAACATGACCAAGGAATTGGACTTCACGCAACCAGAAGCTACACTTAGAAAACTTAGCGTACAGCTGTTCCCGCCTCAGAAGTTCCAAAACAAGACGTAAGTGTTCCTGGTGGTCCACCTCGTTCTTGGAATAGACTAGAATATCATCGATGAAGACAATCACGAACTTATCAAGATAAGGCTTACAGACACGGTTCATCAGATCCATAAAGATGGCAGGTGCATTGGTGAGACCAAAAGGCATGACCAAAAATTCGAAATGGCCATAGCGAGTTCGAAAGGCGGTCTTCGGAATGTCAGCTTCTTGAACCCTCAACTGATGGTACCCCGACCTCAAATCAATCTTCGAATAGAAACTAGAACCCTGAAGCTGGTCAAATAAGTCATCGATGCGAGGAAGAGGATAGCGATTCTTGATGGTAACCTTATTCAACTCCCGGTAGTCGATACACATCCGTAGGCTTCCGTCCTTCTTCTTGACAAACAAAATAGGGGCTCCCCACGGGGACGAACTAGGTCGAATGAAACCCTTCTCCAACAGCTCCTGCAACTGGTTCGATAACTCCTGCATCTCGGGAGGTGCAAGACGATAAGGGGCACGAGCAATAGGGGCCGCACCCGGAGCAAGTTCAATACCAAATTCGACCTGGCGATAAGGCGGAAGACCAGGTAAGTCTTCGGGAAATACATCGGGAAAGTCGCGGACAACAGGAATATCTTCAATCTTCTTCTCCTCTTCAGACGAAACCGAAACAAGTGCCAGAATGGCAGAATACCCCTTCCGAAGATACTTATAGGCTTTCATACACGATATGATACTCAACGGGACCCCGCTCTTCTCACCGTGCACTAACAGAATTTCTCCATCAGGGAGAGGAAGTCGAATGACTTTATCAAAGCAAACGATCTCAGCATGATACAGGGACAACCAATCCATACCCACGACAACATCGAAACTACCCAAGGACACCGGCATAAGATCAATAGGGAAGGAATAACCCGACAACTCAAGGTGACACTCCCTAAGGACGTGCGTCGCCTCAACTTTCTTACCATCAGCCAATTCTATCAAGTACTTAGCCTCTAAAGGTGTAGGTACCCTATCAAGCAATTGGCTAAACCCAAGAGATATAAAACTCTTATCGGCACCAGAATCGAATAAAACCGTAGCATAGCGATTATCGAGGAGAAACGTACCAGTAACAGTGTCAGGATCTTGTCGAGCTCCGCTCGAACCAATCACGAAGGCGCGAGCATTCCTGCCTCCGCCTCCATTGTTTCCATTACCCGCCCCATTCTTCCCGGCTTCACCCTGCTTCAACTTGGGGCATTCCCGCTTGTAGTGACCAAGTTCACCACAATTGTAGCACCCCTGTTTGCCCTGATTTCCCTGGGAAGCAGCGACAGGAGGAGCCGGAGTAGGTGTAGCAGGAGGGTTCCGGTTACCCTGAAGATTAACCCTGCAATCCTTTGCCTGGTGCCCAAGCTATTGGCACCTGTGGCAACGGTTCCGGTCCTCGCAACGACCGTTGTGGTGAAATCCACACTGGTCACACTTCGGCTTCTTCCCAATATAACCCCCTGGTTTTTGCTCAGACGATGATCCCCCAGTATCAGACTTCTTCACCTGCTGAGGCTGAGCCGAGCTCGAGCCTTTCCCCACAGCTTCCCACTTTCGCTTATTACTATCAGAAGCCTTCACAGCAGCGCCTCGAGGAGGCAAGACCCCTTCAGTCACCTTCATGTTGGTCAGCCTGTGAGCCGACCGAACCACCTCAGAATAAACAGTGAGATTACCCGCAACAACTAACCCCGCAATCTCCGGTACCAACCCTGCGACGTAATGCTCAATCCTTCGATATTCAGGTGTGTGCAGATCGGGGCACAACACCGCCAACTCATTGTGCCTAGCAGTATAAGCTTCAATCTCGGAACCCACCATCTTGTGGTTCCAGACTTCATGCTCAAGCTTCTGGATTTCATCCCTCGGGCAATACTCATTTTTCAGCAACTGAATGAATTCTGCCCAGGGCATAGCGTGGGCTTCCCCAATGCCCATAGTCTGGGTGGTGGAGTTCCACCAAGTCAAGGCTTGACCCTCCAGGGTCGCAGAAGCATACTTCACCCGGTCGCCTTCCGGGCAGCTGCACATCGAGAAAACAGATTCGATTTTCTCCAACCATCGGAGCAGTCCCACTGCCCCCTCAGTGCCGCTAAAGTTGTGGGGCTTACAATCCATAAACTTTTTGTAAGAACACTGGGGTGGAGGAGGATTGACAGCACCACCTGGAACAGACACGTGGGTGAGAATCAAGATAAGGTAAAGTACCCTAGAACAAGGTAGAATAGGTAGGGATCGACGTACCACCCATAGCATTATGAGCGGCTTGGAATGCAGCCAGAGCAATATTCACGTGCTGCTGCATTAAGTTATCCAATTCGGCTTGGGTCATATTAATGTTCCCGCGGCCACCGCCGCCACCACGGCCGCCAGCACGACCGCCAGCACGGCCGCCCCTGCGACCTCCACGAGCTCCCGACATCTTCTGTCACAACATGAAACAAAAGATTTAGGCTTGCCCGTGGTATAACCCATTAGGAATTTCAAGAAATTAGACCGAGCCCAGCTCGGGTCCATCCGTTCAAGCCCAAAGTCCGCCAGGGATCCCATGCATCACAGTTTATGATCTCGTGTGCACCCGACATGATAAACTGTTCCACATGGTCCTCCAGGCACGCTTTAAGTTTGAAGTTCAAGTCACCGAACACTAGCGCCCAATCATGGTGTTATCATAAGTATAAGTACAAGATAGTATGCATAAGAACGGGCGTGTTCATTAGGGCATAGAAGGGAGATGTCCAAATCTCTGGACAGATCTCAAGAGTACGCCGAAGCTACCCCAATGTACACTGCCGTCAAGAAAGTTCAATAGTATATCGTTCGCCATCGGATCAAAGTAAGGACGAGTCAAGGAATAGGATGATAAGAAGTAAATAGATGATGTAGCGTAGTAGATGATGACACCGACACCCCGACAAGTCATATTGTTACCCACTTGCTAAGACTCGACTAATTGTGACCGTCTAGTGTGTGTGCGACTCAGTTATAGACTAGACTCTACATGCAGTCTTAGTTCACTATAACCGTTGGCTCTGATACCAATCTGTCACACCCTCAAATTCCACGTGCGGGGTTTTACCGCGAGGCGCGTGACACACCAGGATCTCAGTCAACGATCACAATAAACATACAACAAACATGCATTCATAATTATATTTTAAACCAAAATATCATGCTTTGAGCTGTAAACCAGCAGCGGAAGCATTCTTGTTTACAACCAAAAGACATATCATTGTTTACAAAGACATTGTTTAATATGTTTCAAAATAATAGACGCCGTGCATGACCCCGTGCGCCTAGTCCGATAACCGCTACCTTAGCGACCTGAGAAAACATGCCAAAAATGTCAACATATAATGCTGGTGAGTTCACAGGTTTTCTTTTATAAAGTGTTGTCACAAGTTTTACAAAGATCATTTCCGTTAATACTATGTCATGAGAACGTTAGCTAGACGTTAAGTGTTTTTACTACTACGGTTGGGAACCCATTACTAAACGTGTCCAAAAGTTGATACCAGCCCAGATTGACTGGGCTACCGATGCCTCGGTAACCCGATAGGTAGAGACAATATGCACCCGCCCGGCCCCGCCGTCGAGTGGGGTTTGTGAGGCCCAATAGATCTATCCACATTTCCCTCGTTGTGCATGCCAGCACATTCATGGTTTCCCCCTGGGACTTTCCATAAAAGCCGTATAGTAACATAAAGTGCCCATAGTATAACATGACCTTTAAATAGTTCGTACAAAGCATGTTTCTCCCCCCAAAAGCAAAACAGTAAAAGTGGGGCTGTGAAACTCACCTTGGTTTGCGTTACTTGAAAATAGTTAAGTAATTATGTTATGATAGCCCCAGATAGCGGCGACCTATCATAAGATGCGTATAAGTATTGGACTAATAACCCGCAGGCTAACTAGTCCCCGAATGTCCAGACCGTGACCATAAACGTTTGAAAACACCTTTACTGTTAAACCGACCGTGCCAGACAAGACCCGACATCCCATTGGTGACCCGACATCCCACGTGTTAGATAAATGCAAGACATCATGCAACATATGCAATTAAACACTTAGCACGCGCAATAATTCACCTAGTCTAGCATAACATCCGTTTAACGCATAATCAGGTCCGAATACGTCTTACTAAGTCATTGGGTGTATCCCGGGGTTCCTATCATGTTCCTAGGTGTTAAATCATGTTCCGGGATGTCAAAACGCGTTTACGACAGCAGCACACGCGATTAGGAAACCTTCATGCGATTAGGAAAAGTCAACTAGTGAGTAGGAGGGAGGGTATAGGCGAGTAGGCTCTACTCGCATGAAGCTATAGGCGAGTAGGCTCCTACTCGCATGAAGCTTCAGGCGAGTAGGGCCCTATTCGCCTGATGCTCTGCTGTTGCGCGTTTTCGCGCGTTAAACCCTCCAAATCAGATCCGAAACATGTAAAAACACCCAATATCAAAACTAAACTATTAACCAACCCTTTTCAAGCAAAAACCCCCAATTTACCTCTGCTCTAACGGGCTCGGTGCGATTATTTCCAAAAATGGCAAAGTACTAGGTTTCACCAACCAACCTTATCTTTCCTTAAATGGAAACAATCAGGTTTCATCTCCTACAAGTTGCAATTCATCATTCCTATGTTATATCATCATCCTAACATGATTTCTAACCACAATCAAGCAATGAATCACATCATACATCCTATTCTTCAAGAATTACCCAAATGGGTCAAAATGCATACTTGCACCTAAACATCATATCAAGGGCTTAAACTCATAGATAATCATCCTAACACCACCTACATATCAGAAGTACAACAAATTCATGGAAACATTCATGTTATAATTACCAACAATCATCATATGCACAAATACTTCACATTTAGCAAGTATCATGGTGTAGACTTGTTTTAGAACTCTTTTCAAAGGGTTTTAAAGACATAAACTTAACAAAACAAGGTCTGGACTTTTGCGGAATCAAAACAACAACTTTACAAAGGTGTAGGATGAAGAACACACCTTGGATTTTATCAAAGAAGGGTGTATAAGCTTGGTGGTGGTGTGTTTTGAAGCAAAGCAAGCTCCAGAGGTGTTTCAAGGTGTGTGGGAGGCTTAGGGTCAGTTAGGGTTGCACAAATGGTGTTTAGGGAGTTAAGGGTTCTATTTATAGGTGTTTTGACCCGTGTGCAGCAGTATAGGCGAGTAGCAGATGGTTTCAGGCGAGTAGGACTCCTACTCGCCTATATACAGGCGAGTAGAGCCCCTACTCGCCCCTATGATATTCTACTCGCCCCAAATCCCTTCCATTCGCCTAAGTTCATGCGATTAGGAGTCCCCCCAGACTCCTAATCGCCTATAAGGTGCTGTAATGGGTTTTCGGCGCGTTTAAACGCTATTTTAACATATATAAGCACGTATTCACATACCGACAAGTCACATAATGATTCCAAACATATAATGCATGATAACTAACACGTTTACATCCGTTCACCAATTCCCGGGACTCGAGACTCGTGTGTGCATTAAACCCGGCGATTCCACGAATCGCCGATCCTTGTACCCATAGTTATGGACCGACTCCCGATAACCCCGCGGATCATCATAACGACTCCCGATGATTCCCAGAATCATCATACCGACTCGACTGACCTCGTTAAGGACGTAATATGCATGACTCGCTAAGGTAGACTTACTAGTTTAGTCAACGTTACTAACCTGAGTTTGCCGGGTGTCACAGTTTTGTTATACAATGAGAACATTCGGCCACAACGCTTGCTACATGGGTAAATTCACCAGTTATTAATTTAATTTTTCATTTATACTCAACTTTATTCTTTTATTACCGTGATGCATTCTTTAGCATTAGTAATTGTTTCGTTTTAAATACTTTGTTTTTAACTTGCTTGTGATTAATGCCACCTGGTGATCAATAACGAGTTTTGGTTTGATATGATCAATTTAATTGTTTAGGACAAACAGTTAAATTGTTTAAGACTTTTATCCTATTTTGCTTTCCACAATTGAATTCTTTGTTAAAACTATAAACTTCAATATATGGGTTTTTTTAACGTATAATACAATCTTCATAGAATTTTTTTTTCCATTTGACTTGGGCGTTTACCGTGTGTACACACGGGACTCAAACCTAGTATTTTTTTTATTTAAGTGGGGAACGAAGTGTCACACTAGGGATGGTCAACATATTTAAATGATGCTATAAATCTCCATTAACGTGTTAGACAAAAGATTCTTATAAGAAAATATAACTGAAAATGCCTTTGTTTGAACCTCTAAACTCTAAAGATAAAGGCGCATAAACAAACATTTGATCCCTGTCAAAGTCACTAAGGTGGTTCTATAGTACGTTTTTAGGACATTTTTCTAATATCAAAATGAACCTTTCACCTCTTCTCTTTAATCTTCATACTTTTCTGGTGCGGAGTCTTCCACCGTGGAGCAAGACGGCACAAAAGTATAACCGTAGAAAATATAGCTACAAAATACATACAATTATTAGTGCATGTTCAACATGTTTTTAATTAGGAGCCTCCATTGTTTGTGTTTCAGAATTTAGGGTTACAAAATCCTATATGCATAGGTTTAGTCCATCTACCCGTTCGTATATTCCTCTTACTAGCTGATTACCTCGGGAAGGTCCCGGGGTTGAAAAATTTAATATGATTTAATAAAAAATGATAAAAGAAGACAACTTAAATCACGAAAAGAGTAAATAACTTAAACATAATCAATCTTAGTTAAAAAAACATTTATTTAAAAAGTTAAAAAAATAAAAAGCATAAACCATATTAAACATAATACATTATTAAAAGGATAACATTCAACATATAATCATCTTCACGTAATTTAAAATATGTTACAATTTAACTTTGACTTATATAGATGTAGAACTCATGATGGGGGTTGAAAAATATAACCATTCTAATAATACTAATACTAATAGTAATAATTATTACTCTTGTAATTAAATAAATAAAAAAATAAACTTGTTATAAGGTGACACCATGTGTTGCAGTGTTGCGCGATTCTTTCTCCTAGCTTCTCTTGATGAAGTATACATATCCATCTTTAGAAGAGTAAAATTTCAATGATAACATGGCGATTGGGCTGAATTTCAACATCGTAGATAAGAACCTGGTTTAAAAGAAAAATCATGATTAATGAATAACCTGAACACTTTGTGTTTTTTTTTCTGTACGAACATAACCCCACAAAAAATAGTCGTTTTTTTCTCTGTTTTTTATATAACACTATGGTACTCTTTGGAAAGATAATAAAACGCTCGTTAATTTGGTGTAATTTTTTTTATTTAAAAAATCTCAAATATAAAAGATATTAACGTTTAAAAATTATGGGAGGAACATAAGAGAGGAAAATTTAAATTTGTTTTTAAATTTTTTTTTCCTAAAATAACTCAATTTAATTTTAGTAATTGAGAATTGAGAGATAGAGAGATAAATTTAGGGTTTTATATTTATTTTTTTTTTAATTAAAAAAAGAAATAATTTAAAAACACTAAAATCTTTCAATTATGATGCCACGTGACAGTTTTATGGAGAGGTTGAAGGCACCATTGCACGTCACGTCAGCAATGTTCAATTCTTTTATATATATTAATAATAGATAGATTAAGACTTAAGTTATGTATTTTTTATTTATTTATAATTTCAAGTTGTTAGAATGATCGAGATGAGTATATGTTTTACTTCATTTTGTTAGGATAGAATACAATATCTTGAAAGTGTTTGCCGCACCATTGCTTGCATTATTCAACTATTAAAATAAACTCTAAATAAACACATAATTCACGAACTAAAAAACTGCAATTATAACACAACGTACTCTTACGTTACAATAATATTCCTTTACATTACTACTATAATTCTTTAGAGGGCTAGATAATCCCAATTACCAATAGTACGTAATAATAAATTAACTATGAGATTGGTTGGGAACTCTTATTCTTATATAAGTGTGCTTTATCAAAACACATTTTCGAACAACACTTTGTCAATATGACGGTTTATAGTTTTAGGATCATAAAAGGCCTGGTAGTAGTACGTTTTGGCAACGCTTAAAAACGTCTGCTTCAACTCAGGCTCAAGCTCAACATCATTCGGTGAGTTAGAGAGCACGATCTGCACAAGTTCTTGCATTTTGGACTCGATCTCCAAGCTCATTTTATGACTTCCCTAAACACATATATGTATATAGTAACTGTGTTAATAAATATATATAATTTATCACTTAAGAGGATATGAGGCACATTAATATATAACATATATATTTATGTGTACCTTATGTGATATCTCACGACATAATGTGTTTATAATGTAGGAGAGTTTTTGGTATTGAGGATGTTCTAGTGACTCCTGATCAGGTAACCATCTACCACTCGTCATGTTTATTGTTCGAACGATGAGTTCGGCTTCTCCTTGTGCTTCATTTGCTTCTTTTTGGCAGCCCCATAGCCATGTCGTCCACTTAGCATAGATAAGAAAAACAACATTAATGGGTGAAAAGCTAATTACAATGTGATATTAGTGAAAGATGAAGACTGGTTACAATACTAGGAAATTGAGTATTTATGATTTATGATTGAAAACTTGCAACTAGCAAAAAGCGGTCCCATATTTAGCAACCAAAATCACAACGGTGCCAAAGTTAGCTACTACTATCAATGCAGTAGCAAACTTTGGGACCCGTTTAATAAATTTGGTCGCAAAAGACGAAAAAAAGTTAATTTTACAAATAAAATTAAAATGTCGGTCACAAAGCCTATTTGGGCAAAAATTACGATGACAAGACAAATACTGTGTTTTTGAACTTACGATACTTTTAAGGTGTGGATGGATGTCCACACCGTGAGCCACCAATGCGTCAGAGGAGATCTGATTGAGAGTTTCAAGTAGTGCATTCACCAACGCGTGCCTTGGTTTTCCTTTTCGACGAGGGTGACGGCTAGGACTTATAAATTCGTCAATAAATGCTCGTATTTCAATGTTCGGCAACAAGGGTTTGGTGAAAAATGAGGTAATGGCGTCGAGTAGCACTATCGTTTTGGCCCAAGCAACTCGCTCATTGCTTCGTTCTACTTCAAATATGCTCGCAGCGGCCATGTAATATGACGGTAAAACGCTCCTATTTATACCCTCTTTAAGATCTAGATTTCCATACCATCTGTTTACAAATATACAATCGTTAATAATATATGGAGGTAACACAAAATAATTTGGTTGAAAGTAATTATAAAATAATTCATATATACTTCTCAAAACTTCTCCATTCCACTCGATGAATTGATTGGCAGTGATTGTAGTCCAATTTAGCCATCTCAAGATACGTGTTATTGTTAACAAATAACATCCTACATTTCATTAAGATAATTATTTACATTTGATTTTACATATCAAATAAAACCATTTAACATTTGAAAATATACCTATAAAGGGTCTTCCCTATCCAAACATCGTCATCTCCTCCATATTGTTCCAAGTAATATCTCGCCTCAAGTCGAGGTAAACTAGCGTACCATGGAACATCAAGTGCGTACCTAATCTGTTGGAAATATGTTATTATTTTCAAAGGACATACAACATCACAAGCTAGAATAAATAAGAGCATGAACAAATGCTATCAACAAAACATTGACAATCAAACTCACACTTCATGTCATATCGATATGATGTTAAATGTCAATAACAAACATTCACACCGATTTGCACACACATTTTACACATAAATATATTTATTTATAATATATTAATGAGTCATTTATGTATGTGGGGCCCGCAAACTCTTCATATGTTAATACGCTTAGGCTATATGGTATGGAATTGAGCCCCTATGGGCTTCATTCTGCTACCTCAGCGCCACGTCAAAAGGGAGCTCCATTCCCTCCTTCCAATAACACTCAGAAAATAAAATAACGCCCCCTTTAATTAAAAAAAGGAAAAAGAAAAAAATATTGATTTGTTAAATCATGTGGGCCACAACATTTATCATTGTTAACCGTCGTTATAGTTCTCAGTACCATTCACTGGCGCCCACGAAATATAGGAAGGGGGGGGGGGGGGGGGAGTGTTATTGATGATTGTATTGCTGAGGTGGAAGGGGACGTTATTTCCACATCGGTTAGCCTTATGGAAGGTCAATACCATGGAAAACGTCCAAGTGTCCTTGGTTGATATGCCACATTTATCCTTTAGCACCCTAATAAAGAGTGCCTTAAGTCTTAACGTTTTGTGACAAACACACGCACATATAACATTTTATTGATGACATTCATTTGTTTATAATACCTCTCCCGGCAAGTCTTTGGAAATGATCCATTTATCTAGTAGCTCGTTTTTCGCTTGTTTTTCCATCAAGTACTTGTAAGAAAATTTCTTGACATCTTCGAGTATTTTCTCTTGTGGAAACAATAGTTGAGAAGCTCGATAGAGATTATACGTCCCTGTTAGAGCCTGTGTTGTCTGCCCCCGAAAACCCACAAATTCTCCATCTTTCTCAAAATATCGAAACACATCTATCTCAACACAAAAGTTTAATTACCAATTACTCTAAACAATGCCGATAAAACTGATATGTAAAATCAGAATAATTTTAGAGGTTTAAATGGTCTTATTTTCAGTTCTTAGTTCCTATTTTTGTATATATTTTACAGAGTTATTACACCAATGGTCCTTATGTTCATCCAGATTACGGATTTGCTACATATTTTTTTAATACACATGACAAGTGAGCTTGTAAAAGTCACCTATTTAATCCCCTGCTACACATGAGATTATCTTTTTTCTAGTAAGGCTTGTGAGTGTGGACATTACAAGAAATTTGGGCAAGTAGCGCCAACGCTCCCCTTTAACATGCATGGGTGGTTTAGTGCCATTTTAAAAAATTGGTGCTATAGCACCCCCTTGACAAAGTAACATCTCCCTCTCTAACGCCTGTTGTTGGGCTGGCGGGAGGAACTATAGCACCCCTTTTTAACAACGGAGAGGTAGTGTTGGGGGCGCTACTCGGCTAAGATGACTGGGAGCGTTACCCCTCACCCCTCGTTCTAACTGGTGTATGATGTAACTTCTAACTCTTTTTTTTTTTTTTAATAATAATAATAATGATCTAAAAGTATATCTTTTTAAACATAAGATCCTTATCGTGTAAACCGTATACACCATCTCTGTAATTAACTCTTGCCCACCTTCCTAAAGATAGTTATATTTGACTAGCTTTCTTACGTTACCCTAATTAATTAGTATGAACGTAACCACCCATTAACTTCCAAGATTTGCACTAAAAACTGTTTTTTCACTTAATCTGAACCATTGATTGAAGGTAGTTAATTCTAAGATTAAATCTCAGCCCTTCTAAATAGATAGTTATCTACTAATTTTGGCAGTTTATTTGTTTCCAATGCAGTTAACAATTTTCTTCTCTCTCTCATACGCTCCCTGACGGTTTATGCCCGTGATTCTAGGCCTCATTTTCTCTTCTTCCTTATTTATAACCTTACCACTCTAAATTTGCTCATCTTCAATTCCACCTCCACCTGCACCACCACAACTTTTGCCACTTAATCTCCAACCTTTATTTCCATAATCTATGGCGGAAACCCTAAGTCTGCCTCCAAGCCAACGAATTTGATTAGTAGAAGCCTCTAACCCTATAATTCTCTGTTTCTCTCAACGTTTTTGCTCTCTAGCATCAGATATGAGTACCCCTCTAAGCACGGAAGAGAGGGAAAGGTGTAATTGAAACGACGATGGAGAAGAGTGGAGGAGAGGAGTCACCACGAGCTTAAAAAAATAATTGATCTCCAAATCGTTCATTTTCTTGGCTGGATTGTTGAATTATGGGTTCAATAGCTTAATTTCTAGGTCAGACATGGATTTTTGGGTTCAATCGCATCTTCAAATTGATTTTGCAGGTTTGGTCATAACCAATCTATATATATTTGTTTATTAATTTATATAGATTAAGTGACAGGCTTTATGTGTGGAAATTCCCGTTTTTAAGTGTGGTTTTTTAATCCATCGAGGATTTTTGAAAGAGGATTCGGTATATATGTTTATGTTATTGCATTGTGATATTTGATTTCATTGAAATAATTGTTTCTGTGTGAATTGTGAATAAGTGTTTAGGGTTTCAATCTTGCTGGTAACATATATTTTAAGCTGCATTTTTTTTATAAGGGTATATAGTATTTATAAATGTTGGACATCCTATATCACTATATATATGTTGTTATGGTTTCAACATGATGGAAATGATGTGGTAAAAAGGAATTTGGAAAACATATACATATTGTTAAAGATCTCTAAAACTTATGCATATGAGTTGTTCGACAAGATGCATTTAAAAAATTGTTATCTTTATCCAAAAGAGTTTGGTGAGTTAACAATAAACTGTGTGGAAATCTTTGTTTTTCAGTATATTTGTTTAGTGTGATATCATATAAATTTCTAGTGTGAAAGGAATTTACAGATGTGACAGGTGTTTAAGAAATGACTACCATGAGAGAAAAAGAATTACAAGAGTCCTGATGTGTTGCAAAACACATCTCTTTTCCTATGTATTGTGTATATTATTTGGTCAAGTTTTTATTCGTTTTGTGTCGTTTTTATTATGTATTTATTATTTTAACTATTTTTTAGGTGTTCGTGAGAAAAAGAGCTTAAAACAGTGAAAAATAATCAAGACGCGAGCATTTGGTTTGAGCAAAGCCGACAACTACTATTAATAATATAATAATAAAAAGAAAAGAAAAAAAAAAAAACATGAACCGTGAAAAGTCAAAGGCCCTAGGCCCAAAAAGTCAATATGGCAATTATTATCTTGGTGGGCCACAAATACTTACTGACACAAAAAACCTACGAAGGCCATTTATAATATATTCACAAGAAGCGGCGCATTATTTTTTGGGTAGAACATATTATATTATCATCGGAAGAATTATCAACAGCCGCAGAAGGTGATCAGCGAACAAGGACAACAGCTTAAAATTTTTTTAGAGGTTAATTGAAGACCAGCAAGACTCGGGTTTAAGATTGAAGGCTCGGGTTCGATCACTAAAAGTCTAGTTTTTAAATTTATTTACTTTGTGTTATGAATATTGAGACCATGACTTTGAATATTTTTGAACCTTTGTTTTTATTGTTTTTCATTATTATGAATAGCTAAATCTTGAACCACTACCTAGGCCAGCAATGATGACTACATGTTAATTTTATAGCTTTCGGTTTTGGATTATTTTTGAATGGTTAATGTTTTGGTAAAAATTTGGTTGGTGTTTATTATGATGTGTGTGCGTGCCTAAGTCTAATTTATTATTTTTGAGAGTTCCATAAACGTCTTAGTGAATGTCTTTCATGTTTGGATGTTTATTAGGGTTACCTGCTTAGTGCTTGTAGCTTAGTTTATGGTTTTGTGCACGAAAGCCATAGGAACTTGATTAGAGAATTTAGAGGACTTAAGCATTCTTCCATTCTTGAGACCGGGAGGTGATGGAATGTTGGGTTGTCTAGAGCTTTAGGTGTTAGGCTTTGGGTGAGACCGGGAGGTAATCCTATCCTAGTTGTCTTAAGTTTCTTGCAATTCCAAGTCATAGTTAACCCAATTAAATTACTCCTTTACATCTTCGGGTGTATTGTGATTAGAGAGACCGGGAGGTGATCGAGTCATTAGAGTACCTTTACATTCTTAGTGAGGTGAGACCGGGAGGTGATCCAAGCTAGATAGCCAGTGTTTTATTCTTTAAGATTCTTTGGGGTGTGTTGGTGAGACCGGGAGGAGATCTAGCACGTCTTAAGGTTTCTTAAGTTATTTTTAGAATCTGGTATCCATTCAGTTTTCCATTACCGAGAGTTGTGAGTTTGCATGTAGGATTCTTGGCCTAGGTAGTTGCCTCCCTATCCTGATATTTTCCTCAATTATCCTTGCTGTCTACTTATCTTATTTAATTATTTTATTTATTTTATTTAATTATTAAGAAAACCAAAAACAATTTTAAAACCCATTTATTTTAGGTCTTAGTCGAGTCTAGTTTTGTTTTCCATTAGTGTCCTGTGGGTTCGATACTCGGACTTACTTAGTCTGTACTGCATTGATAGGTACACTTGCCTGTCGTGTGGTCTAGTTTAGTTGAGTCTGTTTTATATTACTAGGTGTCTAGGTTAGTTTATATTTTTAGACCATACATAGCACATCAAGTCCTTAGAAGATGTGCATGTTCATATTCTATCATCCCTGCAAGTCAAGTTGGACAGGTAATTTTGTTTTCTTTTATCTGCTTTTAACCACATTACATTATATATTATTAATTTTATTGATTATATTTGTTCAATTATTGTAGGACAACCATGTGTCTTGAATATACCCCCTCATCCTTGAACATATGACTTTTCCACTAAAGACGGTGACAAAGGTTAAAGACGGTGACAATGGTTCGTATAATTATTTATTTATTTAATCATGCCAAAGAGGAATTTTTAACTTAAAACTTATTATGGTTA
Organism: Ambrosia trifida; assembly: GCA_028751855.1. Classification (NCBI taxonomy): domain Eukaryota; kingdom Viridiplantae; phylum Streptophyta; class Magnoliopsida; order Asterales; family Asteraceae; genus Ambrosia; species Ambrosia trifida. The sequence continues at coordinate 27,529,735 of CM054133.1, read as the reverse complement.
TTATTTTAAAATAGGATGAAGCTGTTGGAAAGGTTTTTAAGTTTACGCATGAGTACTCCATCAGCCAGGAGGACTTTGAGTTGTTAATGGTCATATCTAAATTTAAGGTATGACTACTATACAAAAACTTATAAACAACTATTCCGCTCCAAAAATCGGACCAACTCACAATCATGTCCCCTGTGGTATGTATATCTCTCTATATACCCTATAGACGAAAGAAGTTGTTTGAAAAACATCTACCTGTTGGATGATTGTTTGACTTACTACACGATAAGCTATATGAATACTTTGGATCGGTCAAACGTATATTTATTTTGTATAATTTCACTGTACCACTCGATTTTTTGAAATAGCAAGTGGAAATCGATTATTATCATTACTCTAAATCATGAATTGTTTGAATCTTTTGCAGTTACCACCCCTATGCAAATTAGAGAGCTCAAGCAAGTTAATGGTCTTACGAATGATGAATTGAACACTCATGTACTAAGTGAGTTTTAACCTTTGATGCTTTGTGCACATAAAGCTCTAACACATTTTTATTTAAAGCTGTCTAAATTTAGGTGAATTTTTTGTGTATAAACACGTATCAAGAAACAAGAGGTGTTATTACTACTTAAAAGTGGCCATAGGGCTTGGTTTTGATCAAGAAACAATAAAGAAAGATGAGAGTTGGTCCATGAAAAAAGAGTTGTGATTACTATTGTTCAAATTGGTAACAAGGCTTGGTTCTTCGGTAAAATGAAGTTAAAGAAAAAAGAACAAAATAAATGAATTTATAGTTTTGGAATTACTGATTTAGAACCTACTTAAATTGATTATAAATGTCAGTAGAATATTTTAAAACATTGAAAGAGACAGAAGATAGCACTAAACTGATCAACAAAAACATTACTGTTTGGTTAATCGGTTGTTTACGGGTCAGTGGGTCAACCGGGTCAGCGAGTACGGGTCAAGTCATGGAGCAAAATGTCTTGAAAGGGTCAAAGTAACTGTTTATTTGTGTAAGACTTAACCGTATATATTAACTCATTATTAGGAATTTATTTGGTGTTTGTTTGTTTGTTTTTAGTGGGGTTAAAATCGTGGTCAAATTATCGATTTTGTAGGAGTATATTTAGAGTGACATTGCATGCCAGGATTCTATTTATGTTCTTTGTTTTATTGAATATAGAAGTAACCCTTTATTTTCTTTCTGCATCTATTTTTTACCTGCAAGTTCACATTTACGTTACAAACAAACTAGTGTGTAGTGTGTGTTTAATTTTGGCCTGAACCAACAATCACAAGTGAGGTCAAAGTGGATAGCAACTCAAAGAGACAGAAATTGAGTTTAATTTATTCTTCATGCTTATTTACTTTATGTCAATGTGAGGACCGACTATGTTGTTTAATACTTCAGTTGACTTGGCTTAGCGCTCATCTTGCACGTGTCGATTGTGTTTGATGCCTGATTTCTTCTTTGTTGTACAGTATGTCGCAACCATACTATATTTACATTGCTATAATGATTTTTATCTTTACAGCCGTGTCGAATTGATTTGATAATCCGTTAGTGTTGTTAATGCTCATACATGAAGTGATTTGTTCCAAGTAAGTGCTTTTCAGTTATGTTGTTGTTCCTGAGAAGTTTTAATTGTCAATGTTTTTGGTTGGAGAAACTGTTCAATTGTATGTGTTAATAGATATTATGTGCATGAGTAAGGGGACTAATTACTTGGTTGAAATTATTAATTGGTTGGTAGAATACTAAAGAAAAAATATATAATATTTATATGTCTTTGTATAATGTCATTTTACAACCCGTATTAGGACGGGTATAAAACTAGAGGGCATATCTTTTCCAATTACTATAAATTAATTGTGTGTTTTACTCGTAGTAGCAATTTTATAAAGGTTATAATCGAGGATCTAAGAAAGTATTTGTCATTCTTCACTAATTAAGAAATTTCATCACAATAGTTTTAGTTATTCTTGATGTAGGTCTTTCCTTTGACATAAAGACTTGTCTATTGTTACTTTGAGTTTTTATGATAAGAATTAGACTAAATTACAATTTTTGTCCTTTATAAAAGCCATAATTATGGATCAAGTCCTTTAAAACTTTTAGTTTCACTCGTTATCCTTTATTTTAAAAGTTATCTTGTTTTTTTGTCCTTTTAACTAACTGAAGTTAAATAATTCTGTTAAGTCAAGGTTATTATTGTCTTTTTACCTATAAAGGACTATTCTTGTAATGGTAAAGTTTTATTCTTCTTTTATTGTTTTATCAATTTTTTATAGGTTTTTTAAAACTTAATTAATTAAAACTTTATATATATTATTTTAAATTTATTTATTTTCCTTTTTCGAATTAAATATATTTAATTTATTTATATTCATTTTTAAAGTTGGTTGTGCTTAATTTATTTATCATCTCGTTTATTAATTTTTTTGAATCATCGTTTAATAAACCATACATTTTGTTAAATTTTCCTTTATTACCCGTTTGACATGGATTTTGTTTATTTTGTTTTTTTTCGCATATTAGATTATTTTAAAAATAAAATTTAACAAAAGAAAATTACAAATATGAAAAAGTAAATTGATATTGTTAAATCTTATATCATTTTCTTTTTAAGTTATAACAACTACATAAAATACTAACAAAATAAAATAAAATATGATATAATAGGTTAAATGGTCAATTTGCCAACTCGTTTGGGTTAATCCCCTAATCCCTTTTATCATCATACAAATATTATATGTTTTTATAAGGTATTTTTATATATTAGAGACTTACTATTAGCATATTTAAAATTTTATGAAATAAATAAGTTGATTAATTAGTTAATAAAATGTTTTAAACCGTGCATTTTTTTTTAAAATCTGTCACCATTTAAAGTTTCTCTAAACCATTTGTTGTTGTAAACATCTTTTACAAACGATTTTATACTATTTAAATTAAAAAATAATCTTACCCTAAAATGATGGTTTTAGATCTCAGTTTCAATAATGACCATATTTATAAGAAAACAAAAACATTACATATATACAACAAAGTTTAATATACGAAATACCAAATAAACTAGGTATATCTAACTTTAAAAATAAATATACATAAAGTAAATATATCAAACTCTAAAACAAAAATTAATTAATTTAATATATTTTAATAAATTAAATAATAAAGTTTTTAAAAACTCTATAAAACAAAATGGTAAAGAATACAAGAAAAGAAATAAGTAAAAGAATAAAAAGAAACTTTACATTTACAAGTATAGTCCTTTATGGGTAAGAAGACAATAATGCCCTTGACTTAATAATATTATTTAACCCCAGTTAGTTAAAAGGACAAAAAACAAGATAACTTTTCAAATAAAGGATAAAGAGTGAAAGTAAAAGTTTTAAAAGACTTGATCCATAATTATAGATTCAATAAAGGACAAAAATTATAATTTATTCTAAGAATTAAGAATATTGTTTGACTCATTGGAACCTTTTTTTCCCCTTCTAAACTCAATTCAATGGTATTATTGGTGTAAACTGCTCCAGTGTCCCTTTAGTTATTGTTTGAAAATTGCTTTTGATTTAAAATGCGTTGCTAGCCGTCACACCCCTGGTATAATTTGTGGTTAGATCCAAGGAGCCTAATGATGAAGTCCAAATATATTCTTGGATGGATGAAACAAAACTTGAGCCAACTGATATGATATGCAGAAAGGTCCAAATTTGAGTAAAAAAAATTAATTATGTTTGTGGTCAAAAGTGTAATACCTTTTTTGTCCATTGATTAAGTTGTATAGAGATAAAAATTATGAATCCTTTTTAAGCCATATGTGGGGATGTGATGGTACATTTGGTAACAAAAAGATAAACTCAAGCCATCATCAAGTTATCAGAGAAATCTTTGAAGTTGATAAAGATAAACTATTTTGGTTTAAAATGCAAAGATAGTTATGGCATTATGTCATTAAACAACTTGGCCACTAGATGGCTGTGGTATACATATGAAGATGAACTCACTGATGAAACATTCTACACATATTTGATCTTTTTTAAACAAATAAAATATCTATATCATTATGACGTTAAAGTATCCGTCCACCGGACGGGTATAATACTAATTGTTAATTAACATGAACTTAATTTAATGCTGTTTTATATAAAAGGATAAAATGTTTTATTAATTTTTTTAACTGCATACACCAATTTTTCAAAATAGCATTTTAACTTAGGGGTACAATTTCAATACTTTAATACCACTTGGCTATTAGGAATGATAATTTCAGACACGAACACGATAACACGAAATGAATCCACAACCTTAACATGTTTTGCATTTGATCTTACCAGGTTTCTTATCTTAAACAGGTTGCCACTTTAAGACACGCTAAGGTATCATGTCTAAACATGGTTAAAACCTGTTAGCATGCTAAGCACCCGTTAAGACATGTTAATAATTTTTATTTAAAAAAGTTATATATGGGGTAGGGGTAGGGGTATACTTTATACATACGCGGACTAAAGATGAAGGAACCCTATTTTCAATTTTCAAATTTCAAACATAGAGCCCAGACATATACACCGTTCAATCATCCTTCCTCCTCCTTCTCAACTCCACTATCCCTGTCCGCCGTCCCCGTCACCCGTCCGTCGTCCCCAACCGCCTTCACCAATCACCCGCCTGATGATACGTGGCTGAAAGTCTAACGTTTTTCGTGTTTAAGATTGTGTTTTTATATGATTTTAAGGCTTTGGACACACTACTTTGATAAGGTTTGTGATTTGCAGGTCTAACGAAGTTTAAGGTGTATTTTGGAAGCTAAACAGGACCTTAGATTGAAGCTAGAGTGAAGTGAGTGGAACAAAAGAAGAAAATGGGAAAAAAAAAGTGGGTTATGGCGCCGGTCACTACATTTTTAGGCGTGGCTGACTCATAAGGAGGCCGTAGGAAGCACGTCACCAGCAAGAACTCGCGTAGGCTATAGCTCTAGAGTCGCCGAAGCCCAAGAGGGGAGTGGCCGACGTTGGTTCTGATCAAACTCTTGTTTGACTCGTTTTATGGGTTTTCAATGGAGATTTTGAATTTTTTTAACCATTCATTTGGGGAAGAAGTTACACAATGTGTATTGGAGGATAAAAATCAAGACTAATCACCATCATAATGATCTTTCATCACCACTAATCCTCAAGAACACCTATATTCATCACCATTCATCATCAACCCCAATCCGCCATTAATCCTTTAAGCTCACGGTTAGTCATGGCTCATTTCTCTATCATTATCATCATTATTCAAGCTTCTACAACCATGAGAGGCTAAACTTATTGTAATCACCCAGTGTAGACTTGTAAACTAGAGTTCTTAACAATTAGGTATTTTTCTATTCTCTTTGTATTTGAGTATTTGAACAATCAATTCTTAAGTTGTAATCTTGTTTTGAATTCACTTATATTACTTGTTCCTTGTGCTAAATACTGGTGAAATGAATTCGATTGTCTACAATTGAATTGAAATTAGGATTTTGCAGCTTCTAGTGTTAAGTTTTGTCTATATTTGATATTGATGAATACACATAAGCCTATTGAAACGAATAATCCGTTAATACTAATTGCAATTATTAATCTAATCCTAATTTGTGATAGAACCCTAGGTTGCTTGTTGAACCTAGTGTGATTTTCACTTTTATTATCATTGTTTTAAACCCAATATTTTAATCAAGTTTTTTACTCTTAATCAAATCATTCACTTGTGCAATTCCAATTTAAACTTTGAATCATTCATTGGTTCACAACTTTTCCACTCAAATTTTTAGATGATAAACAATAGCAAGCTTTATAATTAACAACCATCTTCATAAAGTGACATTTCTAATCAACTAAAACATTATTTACCAACCATAGACTCTTTGTGGTTCAACACCCTTGTTACTACTAGCTATATAGTTTGAGGTAATTAGGACTTATAAATACTATCTTTGACCAGACCGCGACATCCGATCAACTGCAGTCACCTGTCCTCTTTCTCAACGCTGATGCCGCCAAGTCTCCTATTCATAAGATTGTGGATATAGTTTCATGGTTATGTTTATAAGCAGGTTTGTGTTTTATCGTGTTAACATGTTATAAACAGGTTCGTGTTCATGTTTGGAAAAAATGACATGATAAGTTATCATGTCGTGTTTACATGTTTCATGTCCGTTTCTTATCGTGTTCATATCTTAACAGGTTGTGTCTCACACGGGCTATATACATTTTATTTTAGAATGAACTTCTTTTATATTAACTTTGGGGTACAATACAAAAACTAGGATTTGTAACCTTTTCAAATGACTTATTAACCTAGCTATTAGGTTTTTTTTCTTCAAAAAGGTAATAAGTAAATAAATCATTTTCCAACCCAATCCCAAACACCCCCTTTTACATTCTAACAATAATTAGAAATTAAAGTAGGGTTTCAACTTACAATGGGTAAAAATAAAATTTAATTAGGAGATTACTAGTGAGTAATCAACATGTTGCGAGGATACATGTTAAACTATCCTTTGTAATATGACTAACATCATTTTTAACTAACTTTCTAATAGTTAAAGAAACGAACCTGGAGAAACTTGGTACCCGTTCATTCTTAGAATCCGAAAACCCATAGCGGTATCATCACTATCTGGCACATTAGTATGTCTAGCAAACCCGATTCCTTGTTGTTCATTCCAATTCCTTTAAATTGCAAAGACATTTTAGTAATTTAACGCTTAATTATATTTGTAAGCTTAGATATGACGATATTTGTTGGCGGGAATATAACCAAATCATATAATGGGGAAGTAGTAAATATGGTGTTGTTTTTTTTTGAACGGCCAACGAATCAATTCCGAGCACTCTCGGACACCCTTTTGGCGAATCAGGTAGTCGAGAGTACCCGAGCCACCAATTGCCACCAATTCCCGGGAAAACCCGACCACTCACCCGCCCGAAGGCACGACGGTGAAATAGTCGGTAAAACCGGTCGGGATCAGGACTCGAACCCAAGCCAATGGCCGGGTCATCCCTCATTTCCCATCCACCAATGTCCTCCAAATGTAGCTAGTGGGAATTGAACCCAAGCCTCCCATAGGAAACTTTAGGCCCTCAACCAACTAGGCTACAAGTATTGGACAATATGGTGTTGTTATATATCTAAGCTGAGATTAGATGCGATACCATTAAAACTACATTGATTTGGTCCTTAAATTTAGTTTAATTCTTTTTATTTTGCTACAGTAATTCATCGACTCCTTTAATTTCGTCTGTACATGGACAAAAAAAAAAATTAATAATAAAAAATTTTTTTAAAACATGTATCTTAGTGTATGAGGTTAACATCATATAAAACCAACAAGTCTCTAAACACATAAAAAGCATGAAAAAGCCACAACTTATTTTTGCTCTATTAAAGTCCATAAACTTGGTTAAAAGTCGTGACTTTTCAAAAGAAAAGTTATATAATCTAATTTTGATCAATTTAAGGTGTAACGAATCATTACTTCATATATTTTTTTCCTCAACACTACATGCATTCTAAACAACTCTTGAGACTTTAATATAGGGTTGAAAGACTTCTTTTATGTTTGTTTGTTTTTTTTTTTTTTTTTTTTTGTATATTTACGAACTTTAATATATGCCAATATTATTTGATATACTTTTACATGAAAAATAAAAAAAATATGTTAGCCCTGAAATTCCAAGTACATTAGCTCTCATAAAAAAGACTGAATTACAAGTTTTGTCCTTTAACTTTGTACCAGATTGCAAGGCATGACCTTTAACTTTAAAATTGCTTGGTTTTGTCCTTTATGTATTAAAATCTTGCACGTTATGTCCTTTGTTGCTAACCCAGTTAATTTTTTTTGTTAAGTGGAGGGTAAAATTGTCTTTTTACTCTTAATACCTCCCAAGACCATAACCTACCATCACCACCTACCGCCGACCACCACCACCTGCCGCCGACCACCACCACCGCATGCCTGACCACCACCACCACCGCCTGCCGCTGACCACCACCACCGCCTGCCTGACCACCACCACCACCACCATCGCCATCTGGTACAAAACTTGTAATCTGGTACAAAATTATAAATAAAAAAACCTTTAAAGCATCATCTTCTCCTTGAAAAAACCTCTAAATCTGTTCTCATAAACATATTATTTTAAAAACCCAAATATAAACACACACCACAAGAACACTTTACTGATTATAACTCAAGAGAGAGGGACTTAGAGAGAGAAAGGAGACCAAGAGAGGAGGAGGAGCCGGAGGGCTCCCACCACCACTGACGGTGGTCTTCCGGCGGCCAAACCACACCCCCACCTTCAACACTCTACCTGGTTCTTATTATAGAGAGAGAGATGTGTAGAGAGAGAGAACAGAGGAAGAGAGAGAGAGAGATAGAGGCGGCCGGAATAGAAAAAGGAAAGAAGATGACGATGACGGTGACCTGGATCTCAATCGGGTCAGATCTGGTCCTAAAGGACATGGGGGGGGGGGGGTAATCGGTGACAGGCGACGGTGATGGTGCTGAATTGGAGGTTCGGTGGTGGTCTGGACTGAGTTGCAGGTTTGATGGTGGTCGATGATGGTTGTGCAGGTCCGATGGTGGGAGGCTAGGGGTTCGGGTTAGGTACTCGAGTCAGGTTCAGAGGCGAGTCAGGGGTTCGGGTTAGGTACTCGGGTCAGGTTCAGAGGTGGTCGATGATGGTTGTGCAGGTCCGATGGTGGGTGGTGGGTGGTTGGTGGTGGTTACTGACTTCAGAGAGAAAAAGGGGGAGGTGGGAGAGGTTGAAGGTTTGGTGGTGGTAGGTGATTGGTGCAAGTTTATAAGAAAACATATGTATTTTTTATTTTGATCCAAAATTTTAAATTAGTTATACAATTAGTCCCTATAAGTGTAAAAAGACAATTTTACCCCCCACTTAACGAAAAAAATTAACTGGGTTAGCAACAAAGGACATAACGTGCAAGATTTTAATACATAAAGGACAAAACCAATCAATTTTAAAGTTAAAGGTCATGCCTTGCAATCTGGTACAAAGTTAAAGGACAAAACTTGTAATTCAGTCCATAAAAAATAATCATTAGGTAGCGTATAGGATTGTTTTTGGTCAGACTTCAGAGCAACTATATTTGGATAGAAGAACTTTTTTTATGCCGTCCATTTAGGATCTAATTCGATATTTTCCTTGAGAGGCATCGGGAAAGAATTGAAATGGAATAATATCGATTCATAACTTAAATGTCAAAATTACGTTATCTAAGGTGACCGTGATAAAAACCACTAACGATTGTACTTGTTTATTATGAGTTTCCATTAAGTTTATTTGATAATTTTCAAAAAAAATTAAGTTTATTTGATCTATGGGGGTTGATTTGGATCAGTTTTGGCCTAATATCATAGTCATAACTGAGATGTCGATTAATGGATAAGATATCTACAACCAATTGGTAAGAGCATCCACAATGCTACATTCAATAAACCACTTCAAACTGTCACGTCACCATGCCACATGTTAAGACAATATTACAGCCATGATATTAGCCATGATTTCAGTAGCCAAGATCACAGCCATGATTTTAGTGATTATAATTGATTTATTGTATTTACTAGCTTAATTGACTTTCCTATTATCAGCATTGTAATTGTCATATATAAAGGACCTGTATTCTCTATTCTAGTAGTACTAAAAACAAATCAATTCAACCTATATGGTTTTACTTGGTATCAGAGCCAAGAAACCTTAACCCTACTGCTGCCACCCTTTTGTCAACAACAGCCTTACTACCCTTCTCTCAATTTTCAACCTACCATGGCAGCCATTGCAGCATTAACTACAGCTGAGAAAACAGCCCTGAATTCTCACAAATTTGCCTTCTCACTCACTCCTACAAACTATGGCTATTGGAAACAAATGATTGAACCATTCCTATTTCTAACAATCTATTCGGTTACATAGATGGCACCATACCATGCCCCCCACAAACTGTCACATCAGGAGCCACAACCAGTGACAATCCTAGCTATCCTCATTGGATATCAAATGATGCTCACGTTCGTATGCTGATTACTTCAACCATCTCGGAAGCCGCCTTCCAACACGTACAGGGCCAGACATCCAGAGAAGTCTGGTTATCTCTGGAACGTGCTTACGCACCCAACACTTCCTCACGTGAGTATACTCTAAAAACACAACTTCTTAGAATTATGATGAAAGGAGACGAAAAACCGTCTGATTATCTTACAAGAGCACAAGAATATGCTACTGCCCTTGCTAACATTGGGGAACCCATGAAAGACAAAGACCTTGTCATGCTTGTTATCTCAGGTCTAAAGGAAGAATATCATGGCCTCAAATCCAACCTTCTAACCCGACAACCACCCGTGACCTTCAATGAACTCCATGGCCTCCTTCATGACCATGATTACATGACAAGCATTCATCGCAGCCCCTCTATTACTCCTGCTGCTACTCCACAGGCCTTTACAGCCTCAACCGAATCCTCTTCACCCAACTTAAATGCCATCCAAACCCAACTTTCAAATCTCCAACTTTTAGCTAGCCAACTCGGGTACCAACTTAACCCTATTTCACCCTCTACCCAGCAACCACAAGCCAATTATACAACTCGCTCTTTTAATGGCAATCGGGGCAATCGTCGTGGAAAATTTCGGGGCAACTCACGCAGTGTCTTTAACAACCGAAATCGGGACAGCCGTGATACCGGCTCATCTGTTGGATCAGTAAGCTGCTCTTTGTGTTGAACTTGCTAGTTGACACTTAAGTGTTTAGCAAGTTCTTAATGAGTGATAGCACAGCGGAATGTTTATAAGTTTATAGCTACACTTATCAACAGGAGTTATTACTCCCCCTGGAATCAAGAACTAATAAATGAGAAGTGTTTATTGAGAATCTAAGTATTGAATGAGAATGAAACACTTTGACAGATTCTCAGTAAACACGAAATGGAAATAACAATAATAAGAGTTGAAGGATTTCTTGTATTAAAATCAATGTCTAAAACAGAAGGATGAATCCTTCTATTTATAGACTAAACAAATACATGAACCTTGCTAAAAAGCAAGTTCAGAAACAAGTTGCAACAAGTTGCAGTCTTGGAACTTGTACATAAAGCAAAAAGAAATACTAAAGTATTAAACTACTGATATACAAAGGCGGTGGAAAAGATCTTCTTTAAGTACTGATGAATGACAAACTACTGATGAGTAGTTTGTCTTCAGTAGTTCTTCAGTAGAAGTGTCTGGTTTGAACTTCAGAACTTCTGATGACTTCTTCTTCAGCACTTCTGAATCTCTTCTTCAGCAGTTTGATTCTTTGTCTTCAGCAGTTCCATACTTAGAGTATTTTGACAGAAAGTGAATTAGACTAAGGTTTGCAAAAGTGGTTTCACCAATCCTTTTTGTCCTAACAATCTCCCCCTGGATTGATGAAGCCAAAACCTTACTAATTCCTTATTGTTTCTTTCTGTCCTTCACAATTTTCCATATTCCTTTGAACATGGAATTCTTGAGCTGGTTCAGTTGATCATCAGTAAGAGACCCTTTTCTTGGTTCCAAGTGTTGGATTGTAAGCAGGTCTTTGGTTGATAGTTTCTTCAGTTCATTCATCGACCTATATTCCCTGCTTGTTTGATCTCTTCTTGTCACAAGTACTGAGTTGTTATCAGTAAAGGACCATCTGATGACTGGTACTTTAGACTTGTCAAAGTCTGCAGTGTAGGGAACCATGGTGGTACCCTGGGTTTCTCCTGAGTGTTGAATGTTTTCAACTTCAGTGACTCTCAGGTGGGATTCACTTCCCTGATGTTGTTCCATCACATTAGGTATCTGAAATGTTGGCAAGTGATGTTCAGTTACTACCTTGGTGTGCAGTTTGTCTGTGATGGTCTTCTGGATTTGATATGCAAAGGTGGAAGGATCCCTGAATTGTGTGAGCAGAGGCTTATCTTCTATGTCAAAATCAGAATGTACTACTGTACTACCTTCTAGTAGTACCATTATGAAATCAGTCTTTACTTTTTCCTCTGACTTCTTTCTTTGGGTAGCTGGTCTTCTTTGAACACCAGAAGTTCTAACTACTGAAGTTGAAGCTTCAGCAGTTTGAAACTTCTCTGGATTAGCAGCCCTTGCAGCCTTGTATTTTCTATATGTGTCCACCAATATTTCTTCTTTCCACTTGGACACTGAGGCTTTTGAACCATAACCATTGGCTACCAGTTCTTCTATCATCTGAGCTCTCTTGGCCTTTGTGTCTTTACTTGTTGCAAGTTTATCTGTAATAAGTTGAGCTCTTCTTGTCAGCTCTTCCACAGAGAGTCTCTTCAATGTGTGGGCTTTGACTTTGCTGTTCTTCATAATGTAAGACATCAGTTGATGTCTTTTGTCTTGTTCAGCAATCTCATCTAGGCTAGCCTGCCTTTGTAGTTCAGCTTCATAAGCCTGAAGTTTTTCTTCATGGCTTAGATCTAAGTCATCTCTTTCTTCCAGAGCTTTCCAAATCTGATCTTCTCTGGCCTTCTTTTGGGCTGCAACTAAACTCTTCTCAAGAAATTCAGCTGATTGAGAGATTGGAGAAGGGTTTAGCACAGTCATTGTTGTAACTGTTGTAGTAGGCCTGATAGGAGCAGAGGTTGGCTGAATAGGAGCAGTTGATCTGGAAGGGTCAACAGTTTGAGTCTTGGAAGTGTTAACTTCTGATGGGTTGACAACTTCTGAAGGTTTGTCAACTACTGAAGGATTGTCTTCAGTACTTTCTGATTCTTCATCAGAACTTTGGCCATCAGAGGTTTCTTCATTGTGCCCTTGGGATTCATCAGCCTTTTTAGCATCTTCTATTTCTTGAATAGAGACACCAAATTGTTGTGCCAGTTTCTCTTTTCTGGCTTGATCTTTTTGATCTCTAGCTAGGATAGCCACTCTTGCCTTTCTTCTGGCTTCAAGTGTATCCATAGGCACCTTGATTTTCTCCCCCTTTTTGGCTTTATCACCTTTGGAAGTTGAAGCTTGGGAGAAATGACCTTGAAGATGAGCAATTTGTTTGCTGTTGTGATCAATCTTGTTGGACAGATCATTCATCTTTGTCTGTATCACTCCAAATTGGTTCTTCATGGACAGCTCCAAGTCAGCTGTGTATGTTTGGATGTGATTTTTGATGAGGGTGTTCATCATGTGATACAAGGGACCATCTGGGCTGCATAGTTGGTTCAGGTCTATGCTTGATTGCCCAGGGAATTGGGTAGGCATTTGTAGTGAGGGGTGTGTTTTTGGTTGATCTCCTTGTTGTACAGGAGATGCCACTCTAGGGGAATCATGGATTGAGTGGGCTTTAACCTGAGATGGTGTGACTAGCTTCTTGAGCTTAGAGACACCAGGTGCAGGACCTTCACTTATAGCCGTCAATTCAGTAGTTTTGTGTTTTGAAACATCATCCAAATCAATGGAATCATCTGAATCCCTGATTACATCCTCAATGAGGACTGTATCAGTTACATCATGAGCTGAGCCCAACTCAGTTGTCTCATGTACCTCTTGTTCTTGGTTCAGAGGATTTCCTACCTCAGGCATTAAGCCTTCATCAGTAGTTGCCACAGTTGAGGTCTTAGCTATTTTACTTCTGTCCTCAGGTCCACCACTGGGTGGTAAATGAGTAGTAGCAGCCTCAAAAGTACCAAAGGTTTCTAAGTTTGGGCTTAGAGACCCTGGTTCATCCTCATTTCTTTGGTTAGGGCTATGAGTGTCCACATCCTTGTCACTGTCTGAGTCTATGTCCCCTGTTTGAGGTTAAGGGTTTTAAAGTTTCAGTTTTACCCAAAAGCACCTCATTACCCAGTTCAGATATTATGCATTGCATAATGAACCTTGGATATAACAAAAACTTTTTCTTAGTGTTATTGTGATGTAACACCAACTCATTAAAGAAAAGTTTTGATGCCCTAAAATTTGTTTCATTCACAATGGAATGAAATATTGGTTGAAAGGTTGAGGGCATCTGGTCATAAGACCCAGTTTTAGGACTCAAGCACATAATAATATAATGAAACAAAAGTTTATATTTTGGTTCAAAATACTTTTTAAAGATTGTAGCTTGTGAGAGAGTACCTTGATAGCCACACTCAGTCATGGTTAGGTGGATAGCAGAGTTGTCAAACTTCTCAGGGGCATTCACATCATTCAACCCCAGTCTGTTTGAGAGTATGGCCGGTGTTATGGCCATTTGTCTCCCTTTAATTGTTGAGTTGAGGGAGATAACTTCATCATCCACCATCACTGTCTCAGCATTAGCCCAGAACTCATTTAGAGTTTCAGGATGAATTGGTGGGTCTATGGTGAGAGCGGTGAACTATTGGGATTTGACGACAAGATCAATGATCTCATCGTATTGGGACCAGCCTTCTTGTTTTTCTAAGTAGGCTCTGAGATTGTGTCCCTGTTTGAGAACTAAAGCCATGTGGTTTGTGTGTGTTGATGAATCAAACAGTGATTTTGTGTTGCAGGTTCAGGGGTTTGAAAGCTTTCTTGAGAGAGAAGGAGGGAATTTTTGTGTTTGAAAGGATAAGTGTTGAAAAAAGATATTTATCAGAAGTTTTTAACCGCTTGGATCTTCTTTATTAGAAGTTTTTAAACCGCTTAGGTTAAAAATCTTTTTATCAGAAGTTTTAAACCGACTAGGTCAAACTTCTGATGATGGGAAAAGTCAGATTTGGCCTTTTTGACTAAACTGTTGATGAAGGATTATCTTCATCAGTAGTTCCCATTTTCTCTTCAGTAGTTTTAACAGCTGATGAGAAATACTTTATAAATACTTTTATTCATAACTTTTGAAGGTTATTTTATCAGAAGTTAATCACTTTTCAGAAATTATCCCCATACTGATGTTTTGTTCATCAGTAGTTTCTCTCTTTTCAGAAGTTTTTCAAGTGTTTGAAAACAGATGTAAGTGAAAATCAAAAAATGTGCAGAAAAATAAATAGAAACACTTACAAATTTAGCATCCCTAGCATGGATACTAACTTCTGAAATGTTGATGTGTCAAGGGGTTTAGTGAAAATGTCAGCTATTTGATTAGCTGTTGCTACATGTTTCACTTCAATCTTGCCTTTTTCATAGCAATCTCTTATGAAATGATACCTGATTTCAATATGTTTAGTTTTTGAAAACTGAACAGGATTTTGAATGATGCTAATGGCAGATTTGCTGTCTACAAGCAATGGTGTCTTGGTTTCTTTGATTCCATAATCAAGAAGTTGATATTGGAGCCATTGTATCTGTGATGTACAACTTGCAGCTGCAATGTATTCAGCTTCAGCAGTTGAAGTTGCAACAGATGTTTGTTTCTTTGATTGCCAGGACACTAGACAGTTTCCCAAGAATTGACAACCACCAGATGTTGATTTTCTTGACATTTTACACCCTGCATAGTCACTATCTGAAAAAGCTGATAACTTGGTATTGCTTGAAGCAGGATACCAAATTCCAAGTGTGGGAGTTCCTTTCAGATATCTGAAAATTCTTTTGACTGCAATAAGGTGTGATTCCCTAGGAGCTGATTGATATCTAGCACAGACACATGTTGAAAACATAATATCTGGTCTAGAAGCAGTTAGATATAAAAGGGAACCTATCATACATCTATACATGGTTTGATCAACCTGTTTTCCTTGATCATCTGGTTCAACTTGTGTGGTTGGTGTCATGGGGGTGGAACATGATTTACAGTCTTGTAAAGAAAATTTGTTTAATAATTCTTTAACATATTTTGATTGATGTATAAAAGTTCCATTTGTTTGTTGTTTAATCTGCAGTCCCAAAAAGTACTGCAGTTCCCCTATTGTACTCATCTCAAATTTTGATTGCATGAGTTTCTTAAATTCTTCACACAATTTTGTGTTTGTTGAACCAAAAATGATATCATCAACATATATTTGAACAAGTAAGATATGATTTCCAACATGTTTTATGAAAAGAGTTTTATCAATGGCACCTCTTGTGAAGTTATTTTTGAGTAAATAGGTTGAAAGTGTATCATACCAGGCTCTTGGAGCCTGTTTGAGCCCATAAAGAGCTTTGTCTAGTTTGTACACCCACTCAGGATGAAAAGGATCCTCAAACCCAGGTGGCTGACAAACATACACTTCCTCTTTTATCTTTCCATACAAAAATGCACTGTTGACATCCATTTGATAAACTTTTATTTTGTTGGAAATGGCATAGGCCAGAAATAACCTGATGGCTTCAAGCCTTGCAACTGGAGCAAAGGTTTCATCATAGTCAATCCCCTCTTCTTGAGAGTAACCTTGTACTACCAGTCTTACCTTGTTCTTTATTATCATACCAGCTTCATCTTGTTTGTTCCTAAAAACCCATCTTGTGCCAATTGGTTGCTTGTTTGGTGGTAAGGGACAGATTTCCCATACCTGTTGCTTGTTGAATTGAAGCAATTCATCTTGCATTGCCTGCACCCAATTGTTGTCTTTGAGGGCTTCCTGGTACTTCTTTGGTTCCAACTGTGAAATAAATGCTAAGAATAGACAAAAGTTGGAAAGCTGGTTTCTTGTTAGAACACCTGATGCAATATCACCCATGATTTGATCAAGTGGATGATCTTTGTGTTCGATCAGTTGTTGTAAACCACTGACAGGTGTTGGTGGCTCATGTTCTTCAAACAAAGTACTGAGGTCTATTATATCTGGTTCAGCAGTTTCAGTGTCTTCAGTAGTTGCAGGTGCTGAAGCAGATGTTTGAGTTTGGCCTTCAGTATTTGTTGAATCAGAAGTTTGTGAAACTTCTGATGGTTTTGAAGTTGACTTAATGACTGTTTGTGTAACATCGCAAAATTTTTCCCCAAATTTTAATATATAAAAGCCCTTTTTTTTATTTACATCTTTATCATTAATATTATACAAATGTGCCTAAGTCTTTATTTTCCTAACTCACAACTTATAAATATATATATATATAAATGTATATATAATAATAATAATAATATGATCTAAATTCTTTTTTTTTTTCACATACACTTGTCAAGAATTTTTTTTAAATAAAGCCTTGAGTCAAATAGTCAAAGTCCTAGTCAAAGTCTTAGTCAAACAGTCAAAGTCTTAGTCAAATAGTCAATTCATCATAAAACCTTACTTTATGGTGTTGACCAATTTTAATGGCTAATTGACTCCAAAACTAGTATAAAAAGCCACCTATGACCCATTATACTTTGCACCTCTAAATCGATTGTTTCAATCCGATTAAACTTTCCCTCATACCTTTCTTCTATAGTCTATTACTTCTACAATTGAAGCTTTGATTATAAGCTCTTATAATTGGCGAATTGTAAGCTTGATATTCTTTCTTTTTCGTTTTCTTCAATTTGGACTAGCTACGTTGTTGAGTCTTTGGGATTCGCCTCGCATACATTCACAACACATTATTCTATTTTTTTTCACGAGACATAACATTTTGCTAAGGTGAGTTTTACGTAGCCCCTTTTTCTTTTACATAACATTTCTGGGGTGAAACATGTTACAACATCATTTTATGCAATTCAATCATCAATGTGTCTATGTGTTTTCTATGTTGCATTATGTCTTGAGCATGATTAGAGTAAGCACCATTCTAGCATAATCATTAACTCCGTACAAGCCGGCGGTAAACATTGATAGATCTATTGGACTGACAATCCCACCCGGATACGTGCCTCCTACAAAGGTAGCGTGGGTGTTTGTTATCGTATAACATATTCAAGTGGACCATGAGCGTATGGTATGTATCATATTATAACAGTCATCAGGGTTGGTTATGCACTCGATTTATTTCTAGTATGTTCTCACATATGGACTAGATTGACATGACACATGAATTGCACAACATTTTTATTCAATTATCAAAAACCTATGTAATTCTCACCAACTTTTGTTGACCCAAAACATTTTCAACTTAACATGTTTCAGGTTCTATTTGCTTGAAGATTTGAATTGATGCTTGAAGATATGTGTATAGTTTTATTCAATTTGATGTACAGATTCTAGAAAAATTGTATGTAATTCATTTGAATTATTTAATGGAATTTATTATTCACCATGAGCTACTGAACAATCATCATTACGTGACATCCCGATGTTTCCGCCATCGGTTGGGGTGTTACAGATTGGTATCAGAGTCTTGGTTATAGGGAATTCGGTTATTAGAAAAATAATCTAGTCTATAACCATAGGATTATAACTAGTATTTGCTCCTTTTACTTGTTATTCTCTATCTCCCTCCTACTTCTTATCCCTACTTTAATCCCTATAAGAAGATTGCTCTCCATCACTGGATCTACTCTTAGACTAATAGGACAAAATCCTCAGGTTTAGCCTGAACCACCTTGAGATCTCGTCGAAGTTCTAGAATCTTAATAACGAACACATGCAATCTGGAAGGGTGAACGCCTGTATTCTGAGTCTTCTGTCTAGGCTGGCATTGCGCATATATCCCAATCAGACGAGGGACCCGGATGCCTACCTGGGAATTCTCGGGATGAGTGTTCACTTATAGGCTAAAGCATGTCTTCATTATGTTATTAGAATCTAGAAGTTTTGATAAGTCAACGTTTTCGTTTATTCGTTTTAATTAATGAATAAATGATTACACTCACTTTCCTTAAACTAAGCTCTAAAATCTCAAAATTTTACAGCTTAAATCAATCTCATTTCATAACCATCTATGGATTTCACAATCACACTTCACCTTACCATCTTAGCCACTTTTTAAGTATTCTACACCCTACCCAAATCATATTATTTCATTTCTCCACATGTTACTTATTTTTAAAAACTATAACCTCATACCTTAGCACAAACTAAAGATTTCTAAATCCTGTTGTATTTTCATTACCTAGTAACTTTACAAAAGTACATATTTTTGTCAAAAGATGTCCTCGAACTTAAATTCAATTGTTTATTTATTGACGTAACAAACAATTTTCTATATAATGCTTTAAACTATTAAAAATCACTTAATAGAACCTTGATCTTCAAAACCTAATGTCATGTTTGAAATCTCCAACTAACGGGAATATTTTAATCAAAGCCCACTTAGCTTGTACTATTTAACAACTTTTGCTTTATGTACAAAACCAATTTTGAAAATAAATTTTTTTTATCCATAGGAATAATATATAGTCTCTAAATTCTCCATCGACACTCACTCATTTTTAACTTGTTCAAATTTTTACAATATTTGGCATATACCACAATCATGTTTTCTTATACACTTGATTATAACCTTTGATCCAAACCCCAAAATTTACACTGCTACATAATCTCCTTACTATAAAATAAACTCTTTATCAACTATCTTCACATTCACTATCTCTCACAACCTTGATTCTGCTTCAAGATTTTTCATCATCCTCTCAAGAACTAAATTCATATCCTTCACCTTTTCACACATGAGCTAGTTACCCATGATAACCAAACTATTGAAACTTGGTTGTGTGTTGCATCAAACTTAATCCTTAGTTATACATGAGGATTCGATTATCTACCATATTTAAACATTTGATACTAGAAATCATGGAATATAAACTATTTGCTATAGACACACCTAGAGTCATTAACCTTGTCTAGGACAACACTATTACAACTCGCATGCTATGCTTGATACTTGATTGTTTATATGTATATATTATCAATTTGCAATTTATGTGTGAAATAATTGGTACACTTAATCAAACAACTGGTAGAGGATGAAGTACTTGCTCAACAGTTAGTTGAGTACCAAATAACCTACTCAACGATTGGTAGAGGTCATCATGCCTGCTCAACAGTCGGTAGAGGCCCTACAACCTGCTCAACGACTGGTAGAGGCTATCGCACCTGCTCAACAATCGGTAGAGGTTCTTACTCACTGACTGGTAGAAGTCTTTTTCCTACTCAACAGTTGGACTCATTTTTGGATACATTGTAAACGATTCAATCACAAGGTTATTTTGCATTACTTACATGTGTGTTTAGAGTCATAGAAGGACACAAAACCCTAATGTAAGGTAAATTGGTGATTGCGGTCCGGAACGTAATCATGAATTTACAGGTACGTTAAGGTAGTGTGAAATTCTATCAAGGATTTCGGTAGGTAACCAATTATAAACTCTAGTTACCTGGTAGTTCATTTAGTTTTTCTATAGTCAATCAATTCATGCATTTCTTTTAGGACTCCTAAAACTTAATGCTTTGCTAGATTCTTACACTCCTTACGATTTCAGACAAACCTAATCCAACCCATAAGACTCACACATATTAAACCTCTTACCCAAATTATTCGAAAACAGATTATTCTATTACCTATAAGTTCATGTCGTCCCTTAACTCAAATTTTACAAACCATAGTTGCCCTAACTTCTACCCAATCACCCTCAACCCTGTGTTATTAATAACTTCGGGACGAAGTTTTCAAAAGTAGGGGAGACTGTAACATCGCAAAATTTTTCCCCAAATTTTAATATATAAAAGCCCTTTTTTTTATTTACATCTTTATCATTAATATTATACAAATGTGCCTAAGTCTTTATTTTCCTAACTCACAACTTATATATATATATATATATATATATATATATAAATGTATATATAATAATAATAATAATATGATCTAAATTCTTTTTTTTTTTCACATACACTTGTCAAGAATTTTTTTTAAATAAAGCCTTGAGTCAAATAGTCAAAGTCCTAGTCAAAGTCTTAGTCAAACAGTCAAAGTCTTAGTCAAATAGTCAATTCATCATAAAACCTTACTTTATGGTGTTGACCAATTTTAATGGCTAATTGACTCCAAAACTAGTATAAAAAGCCACCTATGACCCATTATACTTTGCACCTCTAAATCGATTGTTTCAATCCGATTAAACTTTCCCTCATACCTTTCTTCTATAGTCTATTACTTCTACAATTGAAGCTTTGATTATAAGCTCTTATAATTGGCGAATTGTAAGCTTGATATTCTTTCTTTTTCGTTTTCTTCAATTTGGACTAGCTACGTTGTTGAGTCTTTGGGATTCGCCTCGCATACATTCACAACACATTATTCTATTTTTTTTCACGAGACATAACATTTTGCTAAGGTGAGTTTTACATAGCCCCTTTTTCTTTTACATAACATTTCTGGGGTGAAACATGTTACAACATCATTTTATGCAATTCAATCATCAATGTGTCTATGTGTTTTCTATGTTGCATTATGTCTTGAGCATGATTAGAGTAAGCACCATTCTAGCATAATCATTAACTCCGTACAAGCCGGCGGTAAACATTGATAGATCTATTGGACTGACAATCCCACCCGGATACGTGCCTCCTACAAAGGTAGCGTGGGTGTTTGTTATCGTATAACATATTCAAGTGGACCATGAGCGTATGGTATGTATCATATTATAACAGTCATCAGGGTTGGTTATGCACTCGATTTATTTCTAGTATGTTCTCACATATGGACTAGATTGACATGACACATGAATTGCACAACATTTTTATTCAATTATCAAAAACCTATGTAATTCTCACCAACTTTTGTTGACCCAAAACATTTTCAACTTAACATGTTTCAGGTTCTATTTGCTTGAAGATTTGAATTGATGCTTGAAGATATGTGTATAGTTTTATTCAATTTGATGTACAGATTCTAGAAAAATTGTATGTAATTCATTTGAATTATTTAATGGAATTTATTATTCACCATGAGCTACTGAACAATCATCATTACGTGACATCCCGATGTTTCCGCCATCGGTTGGGGTGTTACAGTTTGAGGAGACCATGGTGCTGGATCCTCATCATCAAACCTTTGATCACCATAATAAGTAGGTTTGGATGAAGTGACAGTCTTTTCAGGTTCAAAATGGAAGTTGTCAAGGTCAAAGAGTTCAGCAGGATGTGCTGGAATGAGAGTGTGTTTTGACTCATTGAACTTGACATTCAGTGTTTCTTCTACTATCCTGGTTTTTGAATTAAAAACCTTGTAGGCTTTTCTAGTTGAGGAGTAACCAAGAAAGTAACCTGAGTCAACTTTGGCAGCAAACTTTGAAATAGATTCCTTGATGTTCAAGATGAAACATTGACACCCAAAAGCCCTGAAAAAGGAGATAAGGGGCTTCATGCCATGAAGAACTTCATAGGCAGTCTTTGAATGTCTCTTGACAACAAGAACTCTATTTTGAACATAACATGATGTGTTAACTGCTTCTGCCCAGAAGTATAAAGGTAGGCCAGAATCAGCTAACATTGTTCTTGCTCCTTCTATTAAAGTTCTGTTCTTCCTTTCTACCACACCATTTTGTTCAGGAGTTCTGGCAACACTGAATTGTCTAATAATCCCTTTAGACAAACAGAAGTCATTCAGAGTTTTGTTCCTGAACTCTGTCCCATTATCACTTCTAATGGTTTTGACAGGTAGAGAATATTGCTTCTCAACTTGTAGAATGAAGAACTTGATGATTTCAGCAGCCTTATCCTTGGAAAATAAGAAGAATACCCATGTAAATCTTGAGTAGTCATCAATGATGACTAAGCAGTACTTCTTTGTACCAAGGCTCATAATCTTTACAGGCCCAAATAAGTCCATATGGAGTAGTTGAAGACATGCAGTTGTTTTTTATTCTTCAATAGACTTATAGGAGGACTTATGCTGTTTTCCCTTTAAACAGGATACACAGTGTTCTTGACACTGGTATACTTTTAAGGGTAGACCTCTGACCAAGCCCATTTTTGTGACTTTATTTATGGTTTTAAAGTTCACATGGCCAAGTCTCCTGTGCCAGAGATCAGTTTCTGAAGTTGATGCCCTTGAGAAGAAACAGGCAGTGTTGTTCAGTACTTTGTCTTTTTCAATGTCCACTGCATAGACATTGCCACATCTTTTGGCAATTAACAAAGTATGATCTTTAATGATCTTCTTTATCAACTTCTGGCCTTCTGGTGATATGATCTTGCATGCTGTCTTTGTGAAAAAGGAAGAATATCCTTTATCACACATTTGTGACACACTTAGCAAGTTGTACTCAAGGTTTTCAACCAGATTGACCTTGTCAAACTGTATTTTGCCAGAGGAGATATTGCCATGTCCTAGCACATATCCCTTAGCATTGTTCCCAAAGGACACAGATCCATCTCTTTGACTGATAAAATTGTTTATCAGGTATCTGCATCCTGTCATGTGCATTAAGCCTCCACTGTCTACATACCAAATGCTATTCAAGCCTCTGGAAACTCTCTGCACAATATAGAAAATTAGTTAGATTTAGGAACCCAAGCCAGTTTGGCTTTGGGTTTGCTCTTGAGAACATTTACAGTTTGTTCTTGACCAAGTTTAGAAATCCATGTCTTTTTGGCAATGGATTTTGCATTAAGTACAATGGTGGTATCCTTTTGAGGACCACCATCAACTTTGGTCATCAGTAGTTGTACCATGTTCATAAGATCTTTAATCTCAGCAGTTTGTGAAACTGCTGATGAGTTAGGTCTAACTACTGAAGGAGAATTTTGAGAAAAAGACTTTTGTTGAGATTTTGTCTTTTTCTGAGAAGGGGTTTTTGCTGGTTGTTGTTTCTTGGGAGAAAAGGTTTTTACATAATTATTTTTGATTTGTTCCCCCACAACCAGTTGTTGATTTTTCTTATTAAACTGAATACCCTTTCTATATCTGCAAAATTCTGTTTTGTGGTTGAACAGACCACAAATTTCACATTCCTTTGTCTTTTCTTTCAAAGACAAATCTCTAACAGTTTTGATTGGTTTTAGGTCATCAGTAGTTTTCAGGTTCTCAACTCCTGATGTAGTTGAAACTGCTGATGACTTAAAGTCAGATTTAATCAATGCTTCTGAAGAACTTTCTTTGTGTGATTTTAGAAAGTTTTCATGGAAAGATGTGCATTATTCCTCTTCAGAAGTTTCACCTGAAACAATTTTTCTCCCATCTTCAGTAGTTTTGGGAGAGAAATCTGTTGGTGTTTCAGTGTGATTGTACCCTATGCCAAACCTAACATTTGAAGCACTTTGTTTGTTTAGCAATAGTTGGTACCCCTTACAAGATTCCACCCATTTTTCACATGTGACCTTGGTGTCAGCAAGGTCTTGTCTGACATTTCCTAGGTCATTAATCATTATTTTGATTTGTGCTTGGGTTTCAATATCAGAGTTAGTCAATTTAGAAACCTCTTTTGTTTTTGCAGAAAGTTTTCTTTCTAAATCACATTTTATCTGAGTGAGTTTTCTCTCAGAGTCATTAGCTTTTCCTTGTAAGTGCACATTTGTCTCTCTTATGAGAGCAAAAGATTCTTTGCATGAATTTGAACATAATTTTGTCAAAGATTCTTTTGATACCTGTGACAAGGCAGATTTTGAGGAGCATCCCTCAAATGCCATTAAGGCAAAGTTCTTTCTGCCATTGCCAGGCTCTCCCCAGTTGATGTCAAACATTTTGTTGTCTGCATCAGGATTGCACTCTGTGGTGTCAAAAGGAAGACTGCTCCAGTCAACATACCCTGAGGTAAATAAACTTTGTTGAGAGGGTTGTTGTTGCTGTGGAGGTTGTTGAGCAGCTGGAAAGGGAGGGAGGGATTGATTGTTGGCTCTGCATCTGTTGAGCAGGCATCTGTACATATTGTACTTGTGGCACATATTGGTGTTGTGGAGCTTGTGCCTGTACAAAATGTGCACTCCCTTGTGTTCCATTATTCCTGTTATAATTGGGGTTAAAATTGTTTCCAGACTGAGATTGGTTAAAGCCAGAGCTTCTACATTCTCTAGCAAAGTGTCCCAACTTTTGACACTTGTGACATCTAAGTTTAGATTTGTCAAAACCAATTTTTGTAGAACTGGTAAGTCCTGGAAACTTCCTTCCTGACCTTTTGTAAAATTTATTTGTTTTTAAACTTAACATGGCCAGTTGGTGTAAAATATCCATTTCTTCAAGGTCATCACTGCTGAAACTATTTAAGTCATCCATGATAAAACACATGTTATCAGCAGTTTGACCAAAGTCATTATTGTCATAACCTGGGAATGATCTTTCAGATGAGATCCCAGCAGTTATGTCAATGTGGTCAAAAGATCCAAAACTATTTGAACAAGTTGGTGAGTCTTGTCCCAATAGTGCTGTACTACCAGGTAGATAGTCATCAGCAGTTTTACCAGAATTTTGTAACTTTTTCTTTTGATCAATTTCTCTCTCAAAAGTAAGTAATCTCCCATGAAGTTTTGTAAGAGTGAGGGAGCTAAAATCTGGTGAAGATCTTAAGACTATTGAGTATGTTTCCCATTTATCAGGTAAAGACCTTAAAAATCTATGAAGCATAGATACAGTTGTATAGGTCTGACCATTTAGTTTTAGCTTAGATATTAATGAGGAAAATCTTTCAAATTGCTGAGTTAAAGTTTCCCCATTAATGTGAGCAAAAGTTTCATACTGTTGAGCCAAGATTTCTCTGGTGTTGGCAATCACCTCTTCAGTTCCTCCAAACTGTTCTTTTAAGCAGTCCCAAAGCTCTTTGGCACTATCACAATGTAATAGGCCAGAATAGATTTCATTTGGGAGTGCCATTGCCAACATAGAAAAAGCTTTTGCATCAAGCTCAAGTTTTAGGAAATCATCATCAGTATAGTCTTTTGGTTCTTTTGGAATCTCTTCCTTAGTATCAAGATTTATGTTTACTGGTTTATGAGGACCATATATCACAGATCTCCAACAACCTGTGTTGGTCTGTGACAAGGTATGTGTCATTCTCTTTTGCCATATGTTATATTCATTTCTTACAAGCATGGCAGGTTTAGTGGCAGAACCAGTATTATGAGGATCCATTTTAAAGAGTATTGATTTGTCAAATATCTCTTAAAGTGATGGATGTTGATAAAAGTGAGCTTATAATCCTTTATTGAATATCAATAAGAGCCTGTGTCTGATTCTCAATTTGTTAGATTGATATGTGATCAGATAAACCAGTGCTCTGATACCAATTGTTGGATCAGTAAGCTGCTCTTTGTGTTGAACTTGCTAGTTGACACTTAAGTGTTTAGCAAGTTCTTAATGAGTGATAGCACAGCGGAATGTTTATAAGTTTATAGCTACACTTATCAACAGGAGTTATTACTCCCCCTGGAATCAAGAACTAATAAATGAGAAGTGTTTATTGAGAATCTAAGTATTGAATGAGAATGAAACACTTTGACAGATTCTCAGTAAACACGAAATGGAAATAACAATAATAAGAGTTGAAGGATTTCTTGTATTAAAATCAATGTCTAAAACAGAAGGATGAATCCTTCTATTTATAGACTAAACAAATACATGAACCTTGCCAAAAAGCAAGTTCAGAAACAAGTTGCAACAAGTTGCAGTCTTGGAACTTGTACATAAAGCAAAAAGAAATACTAAAGTATTAAACTACTGATATACAAAGGCGGTGGAAAAGATCTTCTTTAAGTACTGATGAATGACAAACTACTGATGAGTAGTTTGTCTTCAGTAGTTCTTCAGTAGAAGTGTCTGGTTTGAACTTCAGAACTTCTGATGACTTCTTCTTCAGCACTTCTGAATCTCTTCTTCAGCAGTTTGATTCTTTGTCTTCAGCAGTTCCATACTTAGAGTATTTTGACAGAAAGTGAATTTGACTAAGGTTTGCAAAAGTGGTTTCACCAATCCTTTTTGTCCTAACATCATCTAAGCAGTTTTCATGGGCATCCACTCAAAACATGGTCTATGGTCATTGTAATAGGTGTGGAATAGGCCATCTCCCTTCCCAATGCCCAAATCAGTCCGGTTCTTCCACTACTCGGCAGCCTCCTCAGGCAAACTATGCCAATTTTTTAGATGTTGGATCGCAATATGAGATGTGGAAGCCTGACACAGGTGCTAATGGTCATGCCTCTCCGAACTTATCAAGCCTTGATCACTCCGAGGTATATCAAGGTAATGACTCACTCCATGTTGGTGACGGTAATCCTCTTCCTATTTTCCATATTGGCTCCTCAAAATTCTATTCCCCTAACAAAACCTTTAATTTATCCAACATTCTTCATGTACCAAACCTTAAACAAAATCTTTTGTCCGTTCAACAATTTTGCCATGAAAATAATGTTTTCTTTGAATTTCACTCTTCCTTTTTTGTTGTGAAGGACGAGTCTACACACACTACCCTACTCATGGGCCCAAGTGAGAATGGTCTCTACACCCTACGGCTCCCTCGGCTCAAATCTATTCCAAAGATTGCTTTCACAGCCATCAAAGCTCCTTCTACAGTTTGGCATCAACGTCTTGGTCATCCACATAAACGTGTCTTTGATTCTGTTATTTCCAGTTTTTCATTACCTGTTTCCACTAAACATTGTTCTTCTTTATGTACTGCATGCCAATTAGGCAAATCATCTAAACTTTCTTTGCCACTTTCTGATTTTCGTAGCCATAATGTTCTAGATTTGGTTTATTGTGATGTCTGGGGGCCTTCACTTGCTTTATCTACTGATGGTCATCGATTTTTCCTATTATGTGTCGATCATCACTCTCGCTTTATGTGGTTTTTCCCTTTAACATATAAATCTGATGTTTATACCACCTTTAAAACTTTCTTAACAACGGTTGAAAGACAATTCAATACAAAATTAAAAAGTGTCCAAACTGATTGGGGAGGGGAATTCAGAAACTTGTCATCATTTTTTACCTCTCTTGGAATCATCCATCGGCGCTCTTGTCCATATACCAGTGCTCAAAATGGCACTGTAGAGCGTCGTAACCGACATGTTGTTGAAACAGGTCTCACCCTTCTAGCCCAAGCCAATCTCCCACAAAAATTTTGGCACTTCGCCTTCGAAACCGCCGTCTACTTAATCAATCGCCTTCCTTCCCGCATTTCTTCCAACAAATCTCCTTACCAACACATATACAATCGCAAACCCGATTACACCTTTCTTCGAGTTTTCGGTTGTCAATGCTTTCCTTACTTGCGCCCTTACAACCATCACAAAATGGACTTTAGATCCACTCCATGTGTTTTCCTTGGTTATAGTCCATCTCACCATGGTTACCGGTGCCTTGACATCGCCACCGAACGCATCTACATTGCCAGATATGTTCGTTTTAACGAACACGTCTTTCCTTTTAACCCACCTCCTCCAGCTCCTATCCCAAACTCTCCGGCATTTGTCTCCATTTTTCCAGAACCACCTCCTATACTTCCTACAGAGCACACTTCTCATGACCCACCTTCACCTACACCGGCCCAATCTCCTTCAAACAGCCCCGATCCAACACATCCCAACTCAGCTCAACCTGCTGAAACTACATCAGCAACATTTCACCCAGAACAGCCCCAAACCAGCCCCTCCTTACCAACTGAACACCCACAAACCGGGTCCTCCTCAACCATACCAACCCCTCCACCACCACCACCACCTCGCCCACGCCCCTCAAATCTCCGACAAAACCCAAAACAAACACAATTCTATAACCCGTCAGCCTACTTTTCCACAACCTCTTCCACCCCACCCATTCCCACTACCTTTACCGTTGCCAACAAATCTCCGGAGTGGCGTCATGCCATGAACCAGGAGTTTCAAGCACTTATTAGGAATGGAACATGGTCCTTAGTACCTTATGATAATCGTTCTAACTTAATTGATTGTAAGTGGGTTTACAGGTTAAAGTCTGATGCACAGGGAAAACTTACTCGTTACAAAGCCAGACTCGTGGCGAAAGGTTTTCATCAGAAACCAGGTGTTGATTATAATGAAACTTTCAGTCCTGTTATCAAACCTACCACCATCAGGGTGATTTTATCTCTCGCTGTGACTCAGCAATGGTCCCTTCGGCAATTAGATGTGGAAAATGCTTTCTTACACGGTGACCTCTCAGAAACAATATTTATGAAACAGCCCCCCGGTTTTGAAGACCCAAGTAAACCTAAGCATGTGTGTCTTCTTCATCGGTCATTATATGGGCTCAAACAAGCTCCTCGAGCCTGGTTTCATCGTCTCTCAACTGTACTTCAACGACTGGGCTTTCACGGGTCCAAAACAGATCCATCTCTGTTCATCCTTAAAGCAGGTGCCACTTTGGTTTACATCCTCGTCTACGTGGATGATATTATCATCACTGGTAACAACAACTCCATCATTAACAGTATCATTAAACAGTTGAACTATTTCTTTGCAATTAAAGATCTCGGCACACTTCACTATTTTCTGGGAATTGAGGTTATACATCACCAAAAGAATGTTTTGCTATCTCAAAGAAAATACATCCTAGACATTCTACAGCGTTCTGGTCTCTCGGATTGCAAGCCCGTTAACTCTCCCATGAATATCTCTCAGGTTTTAACTCTGGATGACAGCCCTTTATTACCTGATCCAACGCAGTACCGCCAAATCGTGGGAGCTTTACAATATTCCACTCTTTCCCGACCAGACATTGCATTCGCTATTAACAAAGTGTGCCAATTTATGCATGCCCCCACAGAGAACCATTGTTCTGCTGTCAAGCGCATCCTACGTTATCTAAAGGGTACATCTGATTTTGGTCTTCTCATCCGACATAATTCAAGCTCCTTTTTACACGCCTTCACTGATGCACATTGGCAAGATACCGCTATTCAGGCCTTTTCTGATTCTGATTGGGCTGGCTGCCCTGTCGATCGCCGGTCCACCGGGGGATTTGCAATCTACTTAGGCTCTAATCTTATTTCTTGGACCGCCCGCAAACAACGAACTGTCTCCAGGTCATCAACCGAATCAGAATATAAAGCTCTTGCGGACACTGTTGCAGAACTAATTTGGCTGAAGGCACTTCTACGTGAACTCGGTGTCACTACCAAATCTTCACCCACACTTTGGTGTGACAATCTTGGAGCTACCTATCTTTCAGCTAACCCTATTTTTCAGGCTCGTACAAAGCATGTTGAAGTAGACTATCATTTTGTTAGAGAACAGGTAGCTCAAGGTCAACTAAATGTCAAGTTCATCTCCACCAACGATCAGATTGCTGACGTGTTCACTAAGCCATTGTCTTCTCAAAGATTTATCTTTCTACGGTCCAAGTTGCAGGTCGCACCCCGCCCTCAACTTGCGGGGGGATGTTAAGACAATATTACAGCCATGATATTAGCCATGATTTCAGTAGCCAAGATCACAGCCATGATTTTAGTGATTATAATTGATTCATTGTATTTACTAGCTTAATTGACTTTCCTATTATCAGCATTGTAATTGTCCTATATAAAGGACCTGTATTCTCCATTCTAGTAGTACCAAAAACAAATCAATTCAACCTATATGGTTTTACTTCATTCTAAAAAATTTCAAACCACAACCCT
This sequence comes from Ambrosia trifida, assembly GCA_028751855.1. Lineage (NCBI taxonomy): Eukaryota > Viridiplantae > Streptophyta > Magnoliopsida > Asterales > Asteraceae > Ambrosia > Ambrosia trifida. The sequence continues at coordinate 27,499,381 of CM054133.1, read as the reverse complement.
TCCAAACTCAATTTTTCTTCCAATCATAAACCATTCCAAACCTCCACCCAATTATTTACTTTTCCTTTTATTTAATTTATACTTCACACATAAAAAAAACTTTTTTTAGTTATTTAATAACATAAGGTACAACAAGTCAACAAGGGTTCTCACCCCATTCCCCAACAAACCGTCCGGCGTACCGGGCGGACCACCCATAAAATTCTCCTCCAATGCACATGGTCCGTTTGCTTGTGGTTTGCTTTGGGCGGACGGTCCGCCACACGTGCATTGTGGATGCTCTAATGGCAGATTTGATTAAGCGGTTTCGAAGGTTATAGTTATCCAATTAGGAGTCGGTTAACTATGAACTTGGGCTTAACTAAAAATAACTCAAAACAACAAAACGGGGTTTTATATGGGCTTGAAATTTTTTGACCATGCAATAAGTTGTTATTACATATATTTGTATATATTGGTATATAGTATATACAGTATCATACATTGCATTAAAATGCATATATTCTATAATATCAAAAATTTATATATAAAATCGGTTCGTTTCGGTTTTGATGGGTATCTAAACCTTGTTAACCATTGTCGGTTTTCAAAATATCACTAAACCAACCGACCGCTTTACGCACAGTTCGGTTTCATCAGTTATTTTGGTTATGAGTTAGTTAATTCGGTTTTTCAGCAAACCCAAGTTTGATCACTATTTATGGCTCATGCATACTTGCTCTCAAAGTTAAACGTATGCATGGTGTGTGTAGCCTCCACTTATCGGTTTTTTTAGGTTTCAATAAAGTTTAATAATACCTATAGATATAAGCAAGACAATCATTGATCTCGGAACGGAAATGGCGTGCGATTCCAAGGCGTTGCAGACGATCAACAATCCAAATTTGTTCAAACAAGTCGAGAGGGTAAGTATTTGGAACTGCATCAGAACAAGATTTTCACTTAGTTTGTTACAAAACATGTATCATAGTTAATAAGAGAATTTTTGTGGGTAAAAACTTAAAATAAAATAAGAGATTGTTGCTTATTCTCGTTAGAGTTAAGTGAAATTTCCGTCTTGTAGTTTGCACGAATTAACAGGTTCAGTCCAACCTTAACATCCCGAGTCTCTGTGATTCGTCGGACTAACACATTACATTTCTGAGCTAACGGTCTTTAGTTTTTCTGTTAGTTTTTAGGTGGAATGAATAAAATATTATAAACCCTTCCTCCATCTTCTTCTCCAACTCATAGTATAAACCAAACCCACAACAAACTTTCCCTCCTGTTGGGTTAATCTTGATACCTCGGGTCAAGTTGGTTAATCAGGTTAGTTCGCGGGTCACATGGATCACAAGTTGTAGTCTACAGGATGTGAACATTGGAGGTGTTAGGATGAATATGACCAAGTCTTTGAGGTCTCCAACGGTTGAAAATATATGCAAGTGGGAATTCTCATGCAAGTGGGTATTGGTCAAGTCAACAAAGGAGGAGTTTGTATAATGGGAAAATGGCCAAAATAGCCCGTTGATCGGGCGTTTTGCATAAATAGCCCTCTCCCTCCTCTTTGGAGAGACTCTTTGGAGAGACGGGACACGGCTCCCAACGTGCCTGAACCGTCTCCGAGATCGTTTGGTTTTAGATCCAATAACCAACCAACACGTGGCGTCTCTAATCCCGAGGCTGTACCGTCTCTCTCCAGACGGGTCAGAACTCTCTCCCAGACGGTTCACATTTCTCCATGCCGGCTGGCCTTCGGTTCAACCGTCTCAAAAGACGGTTCACATTTCCCCATGCCGGCTGCCCTTCGGTTCAACCGTCTCAAAAGACGGGTCACATTTCCCAAGTCGTCTTAAGCCGTTTTGTGCTACCGTCTGAACCGTCTCACGAGTGTATATAAATACCCCAATTCACTTAACGAAATTTGCACCCACCGCTCTCCTCAAAGCTTTCATCTTCCAAACCAATGACGTTTTTTGCTTTCCCAGTCGAAGCCTACCGGCTTACGAAAATATTCTCCGATTACTTAGATTGTTGTTTCATCTGCGTACGGCTACTTGGATTGTTGTTCCATCTGCGCGTGGTTTAACCCGTGTAGAATGGATCGATGATGTGGTGGTCTACATTTGAGGCAAGTTCGTTCGCTTCCCAAATTTATGTCTCGATGTTCGACGTGTGCACACTGAGAACTATTGTTACATAAAACGAGGAAACGTCTCGGACTTGCCTGTGTAGAGCACATACACCATTCGAAACAACGTACTGCTACTACCACCGCTGTGGAGGACAAAACATCTAACATTAGGATGTAGTCTTCAATAGTTGGTTAGACACTTCGATTACTTCAAACAAAGTTCTTAGTTCTTAGGAAGTAAATTTAGGAAGTTTGTTGTAATAGTATAGTTTGTTTATTGTTGTTGTAATAGTATAGTTTGTTTATTGTTGTTGTAATAGTATAGTTTGTTTATTGTTGTTGTAATAATATAGTTTGTTTAATGAAATATTTAATTTAATATAAAAAACAAAATTTAAACATTCATTGCATTAATAAAAATACTTGGATTACTACAAAAGTTTAATAAACTACAAATTAATTAAGATGATCCCTCATCATTTGCCAGGCAGACACATGTTTAAATTCTTTGTGCTCCCTATTTTTATACTGTCTTTTTGAGTGTCTAATTGACACGTCTTCGGGCATGTTGGAGGGTACCTCCTGAAGTGTCCGGTTGTGGTACCCGTTGAAGATTTGACACTTCGTGGTCAAATCGGTCAACTTCCGGCTAAGGGACTCGGTTGTTCGGTCTGACCCTCCAACCAGCCGATTGTACTCGTGCAATATACGGAACCATTTGTTGGTTTGGTGGGTGCTTTCTTCGACATGACGCCATGCTGCAATCAGTACAATTTCCTGTTCTTCGGTCCATCGTTGCGGTGCCATTTGGATGAATTAGACTGTGGTGGTGGACGGTGGTGGTGGGGTGGTGGATAGTGTTAGACGGTGTTGGGGTGACGGGAATGGGACGGAGAACGGTATTTATAGGGCTGAGCTGGACAACCGAAGCGTCGGACTATCATCGGGACTCACCGGACTTGGGAAATGTGAACCGTCTTGAGAGACGGTTGAACCGAAGGCCAGCCGGCACGGGGAAATGTGACCCGTCTTTTGAGACGGTTGAACCGAAGGGCAGCCGGCATGGGGAAATGTGAACCGTCTTTTGAGACGGTTGAACCGAAGGCCGGCCGGCATGGGAAATGTGAACCGTCTGGGAGAGAGTTCTGACCCGTCTGGAGAGAGACGGTACAACCTCGGAATTAGAGACGCCACGTGTTGGTTGGCCACTCGGAGACGGTTCAGGCATGTTGGGAGCCGTGTCCCGTCTCTCCAAAGAGGGTGGAGAGGGCTATTTATGTAAATCACTCGGTCAACGGGCTATTTTGACCATTTTCCCTTGTATAATTGGTCAATGTGAAGTTACTGCATGGACTAGTATTAGTATGTGGGGTTGTTTTGAATGTATTTGTTTTGTCCGGTTCTTGGGGATGGGTAGCACTTTTTTAGTAAAGTAGGTTTTGACTATTTTCTATTAGTAGGTTGCATGTTGTTGCCTATACAAGGCTTGTTTGTTTTATCTAATAAAGTACAACAACTTTCATTCAATCTTTTTCTTTATTACACATACATACGTGCAGAGAGTTTGTGAGTGTGTGAGGGAGTGATCTTGAGGGCCTAAAACCAACACCTCCGGTGACATAAATACGAAAATCATATCATCACCGTCTTCAAAACCTTAATTTATTAATGCTTTAAATAGTATATGTTCCACTGATCTATCTCATGTCCTAATTGTTTATTTTTGTTTATGTTACATTGAACCAAAATTTATTAGTCTACAATTAATATGAAACTGAGAGCATTTCATTTGAACTTTTATTAGGGTTAATCAAACTACTTGTTCTGAAATCTTATATTTAATTAAAGATTAATAGTCTAGAAAAAACCATAAAGCTAGTCATTAGTTGAGTTGTGAAGAGTAGTTTGCATCACAAGAAGATGGAGGGTGGCTGCGGTGGTGGTAGTGTTGCAGGTGGTGGTGGTGGTGATGGTTGGAGAAGAAGATGGAGGGAGGGTATGTTAGTCATTTTACCTAGAAACTAACAAAAAAACTAACGACCGTCAGTTTTAAGGATGTAATGTGTTAACCCGACAAATCACATGGACTCGGGGAGTTAAGGTTGGACTGAATCTGTTAATTCGTGCACACCACAAGGACGAAAACTGCAATTGACTCTTCTCCTTAATTTGAGTAGGGTATTGTTATAGTTTTTTTAGTTTAAATATAAAATAAAATTACAAGCTACGTAGATACGTGATTACATAACATCAAGAATGATATAATATGCATAATATTTAGAAACAAGCATAACATTGTATGATTTTGTACAAAGTTATGTGATTATGTATCAATACGTAATTACGTAACACTAAAGGACTATGTAGCATTACGTAATTACATAACACTATGTGATTACATGAACGATTATACCTCTGATTTTATGGTCTCCTACATTTTGCATGAACACTTTATTTAGTATCCATCCTTGTATAAATATATTTATTAAAGTATACTTGAGATATTTAGCAATGATAAGATTACTTTTATAAATGTTTTTGGGGATAACTTTATTAAATAATAACAAGTTTTAGAATTGTTCTAATTAGGTCATTCATAAGAAAATTGTTCCAATAAGGTCACTTAAGTTTTGTTTGATGTTTCAATCTTAGATATTTTACCTAAACAGAAGGTCATCTGTCCTACATGTTATATTTAGTTTTTTTTTTTAAACATGTTGACATGGCTCATAAGTGTTAACATGGTTAGAAAATTGCAAAATATTTTCTAAAAGTTGCGAAAATTAAAAAAATAGGAAAAATAAAAAACTTGCAAAACAAGAGAAATTAAAAATGGAAAAAATTTAGCTTGTGTAAAATTTTTGAAAAATTATCACTTGGTGAATTTATAATCTATCCAATCAAAAACAGAAAAAACGAATTTAAAAACGATCAATCTCTTTTTGATGAATTTTGTGAAACAAAAAAACAATTTAGACAAAAAATTGCTTTCAAAACTTATTCATTTAATGTTTGATTTTTTGTTTATACATATATTACATAAATCCTAACCATGGCCTTTATATTAAGCAAATGTGTTAAAACTTTTAGAAATTGCTTGTGGTAAGGCAAGAAATCACGATAGTTTAAATGTTTAATTTAATTTGTTTTATTTTTATAATTAATTATCTTAACATGTTAAAAAAATTACTTAAATAAATGTCACATAGGATAGTTTACCTGCTATTCAGGTAAATTATATAGGTTTGAAACATAAAATAAACTTTAATAACTTATTGAAACAAAGTTTTTTATGAGTGACCTAATAAGAACACACTCCTAAAAATTGATTACTATTCGATGAAATATATCTCGGTGTTTAATGTTTATATTATCATAATAAAGAAATCAATAAACTACATAGTAATAATGGTGGTAATGGTAGTAGTGATTATAAGGAATCATATTGTAAGATACTATAATTAGGGCGTGTCATGAGAAAATGGATAGATTTGAATGTTATATTATGTTTTTTTACGCTTAGTTCAGTAGAAATTCTTGTATAACCTTAACCTAGCGGTCCCAAGTTCGAATCCCTACCCACACACCGGTGTCCTCTTTGCCTAAGCTCAAACCGTCACGAGGAATTTTTTTGTGGTGTGCATGGATCGAACCTGTGACCTACCCCCAGGATGAGAACCCCTAAGGGAAAACTCACCTTATCTCAAACCAGCTGGGCTGGAGATCATTGACGAATGTTATATTATGTAGTTATCTAAAATATATATATAATACTAGTAGGATTGCCCGCGCGTTGCTGCGGGTATTTTTGGTCATCTAAGGGTGTGCATGGGTTGGTTTGGCTTGTTTCGGTTTTTACAAAAAATCATAACCATATCCATAACAAACTTCGGTTATGGTTATTCAGTTAAGAATTCAATTATAGTTATTTCGGTTATTAACCAAAAAAAACTAAAACTAACTTTAAGGTAAAGTATAAAATTAAAAGTCAATGGGTCTAGGAAAACCGAAACCTACAATGTTATACTTAGTTTGTGCTATTTTGTACAAGGCAATCAGACTATATTTTCTAGTTATACTACCAATGTGTGATTCCTTTTAATAAGATATTAACAAAAAACATACTTAGCCTTTGATTATAGTTTTAATTCATCACAAAAAGAGCATTACGTCAAGATCATTTTGTTAATAACATACTTTTATTATAGTAAAAACCTCTACATAGTTAATGTAAACATAAAGTTAACATTACAAGTACGGTTTGGTTATATCAGTTAACCAAAACTTCTTAACCATAACCATAAGCGATCAGTCGGTTAAAGAAATTTAATAACCGTAACCATTGATTATGTTGGTTATCGGTTAAAATCGGTTTGATTATGTCGGTTATGGTTAGATTATCGGTTATGACGGTTAATTTGCTCACCCCTAGTGTCATCCATATTATTTGCTTTAGGCATCAACCATGTTGATTTCCTAAAAAAAGGCTTTCAAATATAAAATTGCTTCAAACCGAAGCATCTTGATTCGGTGATCTGACGCTGTCGTTATTCAAAACCATAGTTATCATCCAAACTTTTTCGTTAGAACGGACCGTAAAGCATCTATTATCCACAGGTGTTTTCTTAAAGAAAAGAAATCAAATTTGTGTTTTTTGAAAAAAAAATATATAAAAATAATATGTATGTTGTATATTAAGGGGATAGCTAAGAAGAACTTCGCTAAATTATGATGTTCAAATGTCCGTGTAATAAGAAATTTACTTTATCATAAACAACATTTTATTAGAAAAACAAAATAAATCAATACATGTAACCCATTAGATATGTATAAAACACAAAATTAATGAACATTCAACATGACAAAATTAATGCACTTCATTACACCAATATGGCTAAGAGATACTCTTCGTTTGTGCTTTGTTGCTACTCTAAAGATTTAATTTGGACTCCAAAATTTATTTACAATAAATTACTTTAATTATAATTAATTATTCAACAAAAATGTAACCTATGGAAAATATTAATGAAGGGCTAAATATTAAATCAATGTTTTTTGGAAAAAAATAATAATATGGATCTTAATATATGTTTTGTAGCTTGCATGTGGTATAAGTTGGTTAAAACATATGCCACATGAAGGAAACGTCTACGCAAACTTTTCCAAGTTTAGTGAGACACACCTTAAGAACCCATAAACATGAGAACGCCTAACGTGTATATACTTGGAAATACAAAAAAAAAACACAAAAGTTGAGATTGACTCATTAAACTATGAATTGAGCTTAACAATAAAGAAGATCATAAGTTATATTAACATCACCAATTACAAACTAATAAGATGGATTAAACCACAAGAATGTATCAAAAAGTTCTTAACCTTTGACGTCAGTCTTTTATTTGCTTCATCAAATTCTAAATTCTTTTTCTACAACTCTTGTAGCCGTGAAACCAATCCGCAAATATCACTCTGCAACAAATGAACCAAACAAGATTTTATGCATATCTTAAATACTCATTCCTTAACCATTATTAACCAAGCATGTTTTTTTTTTTTCATTTTTTGGTTGCAAATCAAAACATCTGATAAGAAGCACAACAAACACCATTATAGATTAACCTACACCAAAATTAAGCCTTAATTAGAAGGAAAAACCCAACTAATTTCACAAAAAACCTCTGTTCAAAACGTGAAAATTCCATAAAACATACATGATCACTTCACAAACAATTAAACAAACGCACAAAGTACCTCTAAAAAACATACTAAATGATTAAAAAACAACAAATTCATTGAGTTCACAAAATACCTCTAAAAAGGTTCAATTGAACAACATGGATTTGAGGCCTGCGATTTCTAGGATTGACAATCAGAATCATAAAATGCTTGTGGAATTTCAGAACCGATAGTAGATGTTTGAGTTGGTGGATTAAAGGTGAATATTATGATTCAAAATGATGATTTTATAGTTGTCATCAAATTTAATTGAAACAATAACTTTTCATCAATGGATCATTGATTTCTTGGAAGGTGAAAGGTGGAAGGGTATTATAGGGATGAGATTTTAGTTTTTAACTAAAAACATAACACAAAATTACTATCATAACCTCCAAAGTGTCTTAATTGTCACAACTATGCCTATTATACCCTTAAATTTATTGCTTAAATATATTGTACATGTTTCTTCTTAAGTTGTATGGAAATGAAAATGACCATGTTGGCCATCACTCCTCCTTTATAATGTATTATAGATATACACACCTAATAATAAAATAATAATTGGTTGCGCCACATCTTATAATTTAATGAGTTCAAAATATTTTTTCCAGTTTTCTTATTTCATTCCTTTTGTAGTCTCTTATTTTTTGTAAATATATCGTACTAGTTTTATATCCCGGAAGCGTTTCGGGGTTGAGAAATCTAATATGACATATCAATTTTATATACAGAATAGACTGATGTGCTTTACAGTTACATGCGGGAAAGCTTCGGGTAGCACCTAACCTAAAACAATTAACAATGTATCTCTAATGTTAACACCTAACCTTTAACAATGTATAACTCTAATAATTAAACCTAACGTAAAACAATGTACATATTTACTGGTTTGAACTTAATTAATGAATAACCTGAAAACTTTGTGTTTTTTTCCTATATGAATGAAACCCCACAAAAATAGTCGTTTTTTCTCCGTTTTTATATAACACTATGGTACTCGTTGGAAAGATAATAAAATGCTCGTTAATTTGGTGTAATTTTTTCTTTAAAAAATCTCGTATATAAAAGATATTAACGTTTAAAAATTATGAAAGGAAACATGAGAAAGAAAAATCTAAATTTGTTTTTAAATTCTTTTTTTTATAAAATAACTCAATCCCTTTTGTTTTTTAATTGGTGTCACATGACATCATACATGACACTCTCAAGGGAGAGAATGCATGTATGAATGTCATGTAGGACAACCCCTTTTCAAATATATATATATATATATATATATATATATATACACACACACACACTAGTTTTTACTCCGGGAGCGTCCCGAGGTTGAAATATCTACTATGATATAATAAAATATCTAATATGACATCATAATTAATGATTTGCCAATACATGATTAATGATTATTATTATTTATTTATTTATTTATTTATTTTAACAAATCTATGCCATAAGTTATCATATTCAAATATAAAAAAACGAATATCTGCCTATGAAGTTATGTTTATCGTTTCTTATTCAAATATAAAATACCCTAAGTAGTAATTTATTAGTATAGTAAAATATATTTGAAAACAAAACCCCACAAAAAATAGTCGCTTTTTTTTCTCCGTTTTTTATATAACACTATGATACTCGTTGGAAAGATAATAAAACGCTCGTTAATTTAGTGTAATTTTTTTCTTTAAAAAATCTCGTATATAAAAGATATTAACGTTTAAAAGTTATGGAAGGAAACATGAGAGAAAAAATTTAATTTTGTTTTTAAATTCTTTTTTTTTTTCCTAAAATAACTCAATGACTTTTGTTTTTTAATTGGTCTACATGTGATCCTACATGACACTCTCAAAAGAGGGAATGCATGTATGCATGCCATGTAGGACAACACCATCTCAAATATATATATATATATATATATATATATATATATATATATATATATATAGGATTGGGTTCATTTGAGAACTCCATTGAGTTGAGAGAACTTGAGAACTCCAATAGACCAATCAACAAATGCCACCTCATCAGATTTGTATTTTTTTGTAATTTTTTAATCAGGGCAAGAGAGACTTTCTACACAAGTACCTAGGGGTATTTTAGTAAAATAACACCCCACCCCACCCCACCCCACCCAACTACCCTTTTAAATAATAATAATAATAATAATAATAATAATAATAATAATAATAATAATAATAATAACAATAATAAGTATCAGATCTCTCACATCTCTCACACACAAACAAACACATGTATATCTCTCTCTCTCTTTCTCATTCTCTCTCTAAAACAAAGAAGAGATCGGATCTCTCACCTCTCTCACACACAAACACACACACGTCTCTCTCTCTCTCATTCTCTCTCTAAAACAAAGAAGAGATCGACGGTGGTGAGGGTGATGGTGGTTAGAGGGGGCGTGACGGCGTCTGACGGTGGGTTTCGGGTGGGGGGTGATGGTGGTTCGATGGGTGGCGTCTGACGGTGGTTTTGGGGGCTGGTGGATTGTTGGATGGTGGTGAGTCGTTTGGTGGTGGTGGGTTGTTGGATGGTGGTGACTCGTTAGATCTGATGAGGGGTTTTGGGGTGGTTCGAATGGTGGTTGTTTTGGGTGGTCCGAATGGTGGTGGTTGAGGGGTGGTTCGTTTTGACGAAGTGGGGGGTGGATCTAATGATGGTGACGATGGGGACCGGAGATAAGGCTTTTTGCAGGTGGTCGATGAACGAAGATGGTGGTCCGCCTCTGATGGATGGTGGTCCGCCTCTGATGGTGCTCGATGATGGTGGTGGGGGCTGTGGTGGGTTTTAGAGGTGGTTGAAGGTGGTTTCGACTTGTTTGGATCTGAAGGTAATATTTTTGTTTATTATTATTATTATTATTATTATTTGTTGCTGTTGTGTGTTGTCTAAAAAAGGGGTTTTAAAAAGCAATCTTTTTTCTGATTTTTGAAGTGGGTATTACAGCAGGTATGATTTACACTGGTGTAATTTTTATAAAAGTTTGTGTATGCCAGTTTTACACTGGTGTAAATTACACCAGTGTAAATCATACCAGTTTTACACCAGTGTAAAACTGGCATACACAATTGATGTTTTCTTTATTGTAGTTTGGATGTTGTAACTTACATCTTGATTTAGGGGTGTTTTACATCTTGATTTGGATGATAATGTGAAGAAGATGATGGTTTTGAAGACAATGATGATGATGATGTTTTTTTTTTATTTTTTTATTTTTATAGATGTTTTGGTTTTTTACATTGATGTAATATACAAATTTTGTTGATGTTGTGGGTCATTACAGTGGTGTAAATACGAATGTATAGATGGTTGTTTTGGTTTTTTACACTAGTGTATTTTGTAGAAGTATTGTGTATGGCAGATTTACACTGGTGTAAATAATTACACTAATGTAAATCATCCTCATCATATGTTTGTGTATGCCAGTTTTACACTAGTGTAATTATTTACACCAGCGTAATTTTTATAAAAGTTCGTGTATGCCAGTTTTACACTGGTGTAAATTACACCAGTGTAAATCATACCAAAATTATGAAAATTGAAAAAAAAAAACTAAATTAATTAAAAAAATAAAATAAAGTAAAAAAAATGATTTTTTTAATAACAAAATAAAAATTAAATGAAATAAAGTTAAAAAAATGATTTTTTTTTAAAAATTGTTGTATATTACAGAATCTACAATTTGTTTTTTTTAAAAGTAATTTACTTCAAAAAATAAAATAAACTTTAAAAAAATGAATATTTTTATAATAGAATAAAATTTTAAATGATATTATATTAATTATATTTCTCTCACATGGTGTTTTTACTTTAATACCCCTTAATGTACTTTATTACATTAAAAAAATACTTATTAACCAAGTCAAGACAAAAAGTCCTAACTTTTGATCTCAACCATTAGATCATCAAGATCAATGGTCCAGATGAGTTCCTATGGTTCTCACAACTCAAGTGAGTTCTCAAAATAACCCAACCCTATATATATATATATATATATATATATATATATATATATATATATATATATATATATACTAGTAGGGTGCTTGCGCGATGCAGCAGGGAACACAAACACTTCTGAGGGTTTGTATGGTTCGGTTAAGTTCGATTGTTAGCCTCAACCGAAACTAAAATCAAAAGTAATCAATTAATCAATATTTTTAAACAATTGGTTCCTTGGTTCGGTTAGTATTGTTAGATTATCGGTTTTTAGTCTGGTTTAGTTAATTTTAGTGAATAACAAAAACAAACTTTGGCTAATTTTTTTTGCCTATAAGTACATGAAATGGAGGTATAAATGCATTAAATAAAGGTAAAAATAGGCCTATAAACGAACCGAATGTTCATGAGCTGTTCGTGAACTTGTTCGGCGGGACGATCATTTATGTCGTTTATTAATAAACGAGCAAACACGAAAAAAAAAATTGTTCGTTTAGTTAAATGAACGAACATGAACAAACGTTGTGTTTGTTCATTTATGTTCGAGAACGTCCGTTTATGTTCGTTTATTTATGTCCGTCTAAGTTTATTAATTACATACGAAATTATATTTACATAAATATAAACATAAATTGGGCTTTAGCTACTTGTATAAATATATAACCGATTAGTAATTGGGTTTTTTCAATAATACAAAATCATTCACATTTATTATGTTCGTGAACGTCCGTTTATGTTCGTTTGTGAACTGTTGGTTTAGGTTTTCAACGAACGAACATACATGAACAAGAACATGACAAATTTCTTAATGAACGAACATGAACACGAACACAGTGTTCGTTCGGTTCATTTACAGGCCTAAGTATAAAAGCTAAAAATTTCAAAACCCCCTCTATTTATACCGCCACTATAATTCAAAAACCTATCTACTCAGCTTCAAACCATATTAGAGTATAATTTGCTATATACTTTTAATTAAAAATTTGAATTTTTACGTGATTAACAATATCTAGGGGTGAACAATAATTGAACCCTCAGCCGAAATTGAACAAAAATATACAAAACCGAACTGATAGTTAATCAAAACCGAGTTAACCTAATATCGGTTTTTTTGTACCTTAAGTTAACCAAAATTAACTAACCGAAACTGAACTATTCATACATTTATATCTTTTATACGTCCATTACATGTATTTATACTTTCATTTCATGTGCTTATAATCAAAATTTTAACCAAAGTTTGGTTTTGGTTATTAACCAAAATGAACTAAACCGAACTAAAAACAACAATCTAACCAAATGGACTGAATCAATTAACCGGTTGGTTAACAAGATCGATAACCGATAATGTTGATTTTTGTTTCGGTTGAGGCTTATAACCGAACTGAACCTAACCCAACCATGAACCATTAGAAGTATCTGTTTGCACTACCACATCGTGCGGGCACGCTGTTATGAATATATGAATGAGTCTATTTCAGTTTAACTAATTTCGGTAATTAAGGGTACAAAAGGAAAACAATAACCAATTTTAAGTTATATCAAATGTTTTCAGTTTTCAATAGATCTTGGTCAGCTTTATCTGTTTTTTGGTTAGGCTTCGGTAAACGGTTTATTTATTGCTCACTCCTAGATATCGTTAATCATGTAGCACATTAAGATTTTTAGAATAAAAAAATAGCAATACTATAAGTCTATACTCAAAATAAAGATAATAAAATACTCATTATTGTAATGTAATTTTTTTTTAATAAAAGTATAAACGTATGCCAAAAATATGACTATTTAAAAATCATAGGGATGATTTGCTTAAAATAAGAAAAAGAAGTTTAACTATAGTTTAAATAAGCAAAAGTTAAGTAAATTTTAAAGGATTGAAGTGTAAATAAGATAGGGTATTAAAATGTAAATAATGTATGAATGACTATTTTACCATCATTTCAAGGTTATTAATGAAAAATAAGTTCTTAACTTTTAGGTATCTTAAACTACTAATCCATCATGCATTATAATATAGTATATATATATATATATATATATATATAGATTTTATAATATCGTTTTATAGTTCCGACGTATTTCATTAGTAACTATTTTTTTTTTAATTTCCTTTATTCAGCCCCTGTAATGCAAATGGTTCAAACCTATTATGTATAATAAACTAAAATGTGATTCTAAACCATCCATTTTACGACTTATAAGAAACATGCGTAAGTAATATTACCTCCTCCATTAAATTTGGCAACAAGATTGGTCAAATATGCAAGACATTTTTGATCTTTTGTATGCATGAATGCAAATGCAGTGGCTGATGGGGAGAACAACATTGAACCATTTTGGCATTTAAGCTTTATGAGCTTTTCCCATTCCAGATCTTCCATTCCTTCAATGCAATATAGCAGGATTGTTGGTGTCTTGTGTAGCATGTCTTTTGGTATCCTTATAAGAAACACAAATTGAAAGACCATATGTTAATCATATATTTTAGGCTTCTTCTATATATTGTTTTTTTAAAAGGAACAATCAAATTAAAAGGCTGGGACTGACTTTGCTAGCTTTAGCTCTCGCCTTAAGTATAGTTCTTTTAAGATGGAAGAATCGTTTGACACGTTGATATTTAGCTTTCGCGCTCGTTCAATGAGGGAAGGGAACACTATTTCAAAAGCAATTAACATGTGTTCATCCTCTTCGTCTCCAAGCTTGTTCATGTTTTCGTTCACAAATTTCAGTCCTGTATACCACCATCTGAATAATAAGCTAGATAATAGAAACACAGACTATAAGAGGATAAGAATAAAACCGGTGATTAGTAGCTTTACCTTTTTGGCATTTGTTAGGATGAACGTTCCAAGATGTTAGTGCGACCACACATGCCAATGTGTTGATAAGCCTATCGTGAATTGAAAAGACTGACTCGCCCCACGAACCATCATGGAGTTGATTTTTCACTATCCATTGTAGACATGATGGGAACTGAGGACCACTACTTGATTCGGTGACATTTTTTATGAGTGCAATCCAAGCTATGTCGTATGCAGACGGAGTAGTTTCCCCATCTTCCATGGAACGGAAGATTGACTTAATCACTTCAATATGTTCCTTGAATTCATAGAACAATGTCATTATGACAAAAACGACGATTTAACACGCCGAAATGCATGTGCTTGATTCAACAATTTGTACATGCATTTTTTTGTTCGATTATAACTAAGAGGCTGAATGTTTCAGCTCTAAATGAGACGTTCTTAGTGGACAGATGTCTGAATAGTCAGAAATAGTGCATTCAGACTGATTGTTTTGTGAGCAGATGCATAAATGGGTCAGACATTTACCTCTGAATGGGTAAGCATTATACTGATTCTGAATGGTTCAGACTTCTTACTAATTCAGCACTTAATTATTCAGACTTCTTAATAGTTCAGCAGTTACCCATTTAGAAGTTGCCAAAAAGCCCATTACGCATATTAAAGAACTATACGCTAATCATCTAATTGTACCAAAACCTATTATCCCATTAATTTTATAAACCCATTGACTATTATATAAAGTCAAGCCGGGCTGTTTGGTTGATTAAGTGTTGAATCATTAAGATGGTCTGAATGGTTAAGAGCTGAATCATTCAGCATCCCTTATTAGCTTAATGGTTCAGCACTTAATCATTCCATTCAGATGCTGAAACAAACAGTCTGAATGCTGAATGATTCAGACCTGGATGGTTAAAAGGCTGATTAAGAGACTACCAAACAGCCCAATTAGCCCAATAATCATTTAAGTAAATACCAACAACTAAACCATTAATCTAAAACCAATGTAAACAATTACCCGCTGTGAGTTAGTTGTGAAAGTAATATTATGACTTGTATATAGCTCTACAATTGTTTCTTCACTTTGTTGCTTGCTTACGATAGGCAAAACGTTTAGTTGAACCACACCTGCATGCACCACATCATATGTTTAAGGCTAACAACCGATGAAACCCATCATATTTTCTTTTTTTTTTGTTTTTTTTTAAGTAAAATTACTTTTTTTTGTCTTTTTTATATTAAAACAAAATACGAAAGTTACAACACAACAGAAGGTAGACAGGCAACAAGCTGCGCCGCCACCCCTTTCTGTTGGGCTTGTAGATGGCTTTGCAGGTGACTTTTAATACCTTTGGTGTTGGGCTTGTAGATGGCTTTGCAGCAGAAATTGGGAAAACGAAAACCACCTACAAAATAAAATTCAAGATCAGTAATAGAATGTTCATGATGGTGTATATTTGGACATGTATTCTACATATTTATAGGTCTAAAACCCTTGTTTACAAACAACTTCAGATTCTTTCAAGGTACAAAAAAAAAAAAAAAAAAAAAGAGGGTATAGCTAGAAAACTTGCAATGATGGTTTAAAGTTGATAATGGTTTCATGAAGATTGCCATTGCTGTCGGAGACATAGTGTAAATAATAATTTTACATAAGGTGTGATGGGAGTCTGGTTGGTTTGCTGGTTTTGGGTGAATATTATATAGATTTTGAAGGTTAAATAATAAATTTTACCAACTTGCTTGAATTTATATTCTTGTGTAACACCATGTGTATTGGGATTGAAAAATTTAAGGTCCCCTCTTCTGATTGGTCCATATAACAGATGAGTCATTATGGGACGTTATTTTAAAATTGGGTGTAGTGAGAGGGGGAAAATTGGGGCGCTATTATAAAAATAAAAATAAAAAATAAAGAACAACAACAAACATCACAACCATCTTCTTCTTCATCACCATCACCATCACCATCTTCTCCTTCATCTCTCTCACACAAACATCTACACCATCATCACCACCACCGTACATCATCACCATCTGCAAATCACCACCACCACCATCCACCATCATCACCACCACCGTCCACCATAATCATCCATCATCGACAACATCACCATAACCTGATACTACTATCATTCAATCCATCAACTTCAATATTTACGCCATTGATGATTCTGGTGACCACAGCTCCGCCGCCTTCACTTCTTCCTTCTCTCCACCGTGTTGTTGGCCAGAATCCCATCTCGATCCTCGGTTCTCCCTCTCCCTTCTATGTAGTGTTGTATGTGTGTTTATGTTTAAGTGACGTGCCATAATTTTATTGGTTGATCGATGTTGCATTCAAGCGCCATGTTCATAACGACGTGGCCGGTTTTGCATCCATAGCGCCCCACCGTAACGGTGTGTGGGGCGCGAATTTTGAAATAACGCTCACAATCACGCTCGAGTACGTATGGTCTAAGGGTGGATAGGGCACCCTTGGTACCACTCTGGGTACTTTACAAGGCTTGGGTATACCGCTACCGGTGGCTTATAGGCTAGCAGTGTCCGTTGAAAGGAGAGCTTCATTTGTGTGAGGAGGGGGGGGGGGGAGAGAGAGCTGCACGTAGGTGAGAAAACCGTTGTCGCACGATAAGAGCGGTTTTCGGCGAGTAGTTGCAAAATTGCTGATATGGCACTCAGGTTGTGCTTTTTACATAGATTAAGCCCGTCCACCCTAACACAACAAGTTAAGAATTTAATACCAAACAGAGAAATAATAAAGGCAAAAAAAAAAAAAAAAAATCTTGAACTCAATGGCGAAGGATAATGGGGGCCAAGGAATGCCCTGACCACCCCTGTTTCTTAGCTCAGTGGTGAAAGTTTGCGATTTTCGTAAGTAATTTTTATATGAATTGAGCCTGGCTCCCACCTATAAGAAAAAAATCTGAGTCTCGTAATTTTCAGCTCCATCAGCATCTTTTTCAAGCTTCAAGCGACAGCTTATAGTTGCATAATTTTAAGATGTGGCATAATAAGTTAAACCTGTTTTATGTATAGATATATTTTATTAGCTTTTACTGCTACATTATAATTGTTTAATGTGCCTCTTTGAGTAAACACATGTAGGTACAAAACTAGAATCTGAGGGTTGATCTAATTACTGATTCGATATTCGAGAGCTTAATTTTGTGCAACTTGGACCGTTGCTTCGAAATCGAGCTGAGTTAAATCTAGTTTATGTTTTTTTGAACGACTAAATGGAACTCTAATTTATTGCAACATGCGTTTGTTAAAAAGGAAAACAATAATTATGTATTGTTTAATAAAGGAATAATGGAAATAAATAATCCCAACTATTCACTATTGGCAATAACAGTCTCAACTATGAAAATCACCAATATTGGTCCCAGCTTTCGACATATTGGAAACCAACGAACCCAATGTGATGCTGACGTGGCATGCCACGTAAGATGCCACGTAGGATCATTTTGCCATGTGGCATGCCACGTAGGATGCCACATAGGATTATTTTGCCACGTGGCATGTCACGTAGGATGCCACGTAGGATCATCTTGCCACCTAAGCATGCCACGTCAGCATCACACTAACGGAGTTAGCCTCCGTTAGTTTGGGTCCGTTGGTTTCCAATATGTCGAAAGTTGGGACCAATATTGGTGATTTTCGTAGTTGGGACTGTTATTGGCCAATAGTCAATAGTTGGGATTATTTATTTCCATTTTTCCTTTAATAAATTACATTTCAATGTTAATTTATAATCGTAATTAAAAATGATTAAATGTCGTTGGTTACGCGGTTGGTTTTTATATTGGTATGGTGTTCTCAATATTTTAAAAATCGTTTTAAATATAAAGGATTGGGCTAAAAAATATTTCAACCAGCTAAATCTATCTGGTTGCATTGGGCTGTTCAATTAGGTTGATTGGTTAACTCTATAATTTCTTAAATTACAACATTAGCTCAAAAAATAATCCATAGCGCATAATAGGGATGTTCATGAGCCGAGCCAAGTCAGGTCAAGCCGGCTTGGATTTGAAACAGAGCTGAAAATCAAAGCTTGAGCTCGGTTTGGTTTTAAACCCTCTAAATAATTCTCAAATACATTACAAGTTAAAATCAAGTTCAAGCAAATACAAAATAAACCTCAAATTTCAACGAAATACACTATAAATTCATCAGCATACGAATTAGCCCTCTAAATATGCAATAGATATCCGATTTAACTCCTAAATACTGACCTCTTTGAAATCATAAACACTATTGAGTTTGATAACTTGAGTACTTGGACAATTATCATTATGCTACGGTTTATTAAAATAACTTGATTAGTTGTAAATTCAATCTCAAGCACACAATTTTTATGCTACTATTAACAAATATTAAATATGTAACATGTTCCTCCCTCTTTGTTAACATTTTTATAGTATATTATATGTATATAAAAATAATATTTATTAAAAATTAGAATTATTTGAGCTAAACTGAGCCAGCTCGACTCGTTATGATCTGAGCCGACTCGACTAACTTTCTAACCGAGCCATATCGAGCGAGCTTTTTCCGAGCTAAATTCAAGCCAGCTTCGAGCGAGCTCCGACCTACGAGCTTTTTGGACAGTTAGCAATGTGATGACACGTGGTCAACTAAGATGCACGTCATCCAATGATAACATTAAAGCCCTTGCCCTGCCAACATTTTTACCAAGGGTTTGTCAAAACAGTTATTTACCCGATTTAGGTCCAGTTTGTGCATTTGTCCAGCTATAGCTCAAACTGCGGGGGCCTGTTAGTCAAAGGTCAAAGTCAACGTTAGTCAAATGTCAAAGTCAGCACAATGTTAGTCAAAGTCAGCACATATATCTTGGCTACATTAGTGACTCTATTATCTCATTTGTAGTCAAATACAATTAATATGTTTCCTTATTTCTGTATGTATCATTGTACTATATATACTTATGTAAATCAATGGAATGATCATCAATTGAGAAACTCACACTTTCATCATGTCAGGTTAGTTTTTTGAAAAATATATAAAACCTAAACTAAGGATAAACCATCAACTAACACTATTAACTACTTTAGAATATGCCATCATTGGTGACCCATTTTATATGTTGGTGAATGATCTTTGATCAGAAAAAGAAATAATCGAAGAACAATAACGGGTGCGAAAAAATATACTACAACCCTCTGTAACACCCCAACCGATGGCGGAATCATCGAGGTGCCACGTAGTGACGATTGTTCAAAAGCTCATGGTACTAAAATGTAAATATTTGATTATTGAATATTGTTTTACAACATGAGGAAATAAATACATGACAACAAAAATAAAGATAATTGATTGGTTTAATCTAAGTCCAATGTTCTATGTGAAGCGTCAAGCAGCTTATCCTGAAACATGCACGAAAATAAATTTTGTCAACATATGATGTTGGTGAGTACTACCTAGCTTTGTACATATAGTATAAGTTTGAAAAGTAGTACAATTCATGTGTCTAGTATCACCAAGGCATTATGTAAACACGCAAGTAACCAAACAAGACAAAGATCAAATGTAAAGTTGATACGATGAAATTGATAATGAGCACCCTAACACGTGTCAAGTCTAAAAGAGCACCATAACATAAGTTATGTCTAAATGAGCACCGTAACATAAGTTACGTCTATATGTAAAGAGCACCATAACATAAGTTATGTCTAGATGTATGATTTTGTATGTAAGCTACGTTCATGTTCAAACATAAGCACAAAGATGAACAAGACATGTATATGAATTGTAAATGAATAAAAATGTATGTGTAAATGAACGTGAAAGTTTTGTATACTTGTGCATGAATCACCCCAAAAGCGTAAAAACGAAAAAGGGGATAAGTAATACTCACCTTAGCAAGGTGGTAAGTCTTGTGAAATTGAATAAGTGTAATCCAACGTTGCCAAGTATCACCCTATGTATAAGGTAACAAATAAGTCTAAGTCTATCTAGTCTATAAGTATTTTCTAGGGTTTCGAATTGGGGATAAGTATTCATTTGATTAATAAATTAAACGTTTAATAAATGAGAGAAATTTGATAAATAAATAAACAAAAGTCTTTTTGTAAATTTCAAATTAAAGATGGTCACAATATAAAGTTTTAAGTATGAAAATAATTTTTATAAAATTATTTTCTTATAAATAGAATATTAAATCTATTTATTTCAAATTGTCAAAATGTAACTTTAATATTTAAAAATATTAACATTAAAGAATTTTTAAATTAAAAATTGTATTTCTGTTCCAAATGAATAGAAATAATTTATATAAAATTTTGGTTCAAAAACATTGAAAAATGAATTTATTATGATTTATTTATGATTAAAACAAACAAAAATTGGTTAAAAATATTAAATAATTGATTTTTCAGAAATAAAAATCATTTCAGAAATGTTTAATGTTATATAAACTTAGAATAATTTTTGTGGAATTTTGTAAAATCGTTTAGATATTTTTATAGAATTTTAAAATTATAAATGAATAAAATTGCATTATTAATAATATGTATTAAATAAATTATTTTTGGAAATTTAAAAGTTGTATGGTAAACTTTGTCATGTGGTCTACCTAAAATAATTTTTGTAGAATTTATAAAGCAATTTTAGTATTTAAAAAGTATTTTAAAAGATTATTTGTTAAAACATATATAAATGGAATGGTAAAAATAGTTTGTAGCTCCTGGGAATTGAACCTGGGCCATAGGCCGGTTCGTGTTCTGGAGCAAAGGAGGACAACCAACTGGTCTAAGGATCAGTGTGTTAATGTTTTTTATTTCAGTTATATTTATAAGAAAAACGATGTTTGTCATCTTCCCCATTTTAGAGCATAAGAACCCTAGATATCCAATCCAATTACACGCACAATCAAAACCCGATTAAACATGAGGTTTTTATCAGGAATGGGCCGATTATAATGATAGAATGAAGAATTGAAACATACCAGCTTGTAAGATGACGAACTCGCAAGTCAACGAAAAAGTCAAAACACGATCAAGCTTAAGATTTAGGGAACGGCTAAGGTCTGTGGTGGTGGGGGTTTGTTAATCGCTCTTTTCAGAGTTTGTGTGCGAGTCTAATTGATTTAAAATTGAGTATTTATACAGATTCATTCGAGTTGTTTAGGAAAGTTCAATAATGAGCATTTAATCGAATTTGGTCAATTTAGACGTGTTCAAACACGCGTGTCGTTGTTTTAGAAAGATGAGATGATGATGGTGCGTAATACTCGGGATTGATTGGATTATAGGTGTGTGTATTGGATCAGAAATATGACCTCTTGGTGTTGTTTTTGGGTGCAGCGTTCGAAAGAAAAAGGGAGGGAACAGCTAGATTGCTGTTTATGTATAAGAATTTAGAGGTCCGGATAATATCAAAAGTCCCTTCGTGGCCTAGTGGTGGTGTGCGTTCTGCTGCTGACCCGGCTCCTGGCACAGGTTCGAGTCCAGGCAGCAGCGGTTTTTTTTTTTTTTTTTTTGTTTAAACTGAGGGGGCTAGTGGGCCGGACTAGGGTCTGGGCTAGATCTGTGTTGGGCTCGGCTTCTTGGGCTCAGATGGTGGGCTCCGAATTTTATAAGAAAGGAGGTTGGGTTAGGTTATGTTGGGTTAAAAGAAAAACTTGGGTGGTTCATGTTGGGTTGTAGGTTTGTTTTAGGAGTTTTGTCATAGTGTTTGTTTTATTATTATTATGATTATTATTATTATTATTATTATTATTATTATTATTATTATTATTATTATAAAAATAAAAGAAAAGGAAAAGTGACGGATGTCACACCCTCCAATTGAAAGTTCTAGTTCTACCAGTGGCTATAACATTAGTCGTTTAAAAATATTAGCTTATATAATTCGTTAGGGCCTAGGCCTTTTTTTCCATCTCGTACAAGGCACTTAAATTTTAAGGACCGACTCTGAACAACGTGATTATGCTACCTAACTATATAAACTTGCATGCTCGGTTTTTCGTTTCGAAAATAGAACATGTTCTGGAGTGATGGGTTTTTTCTTACGATTGTCAATTACGTGTGTTTTTGTTACGACCATCAACAAATTAACGGAGAATAGGGCGGTGTAGTTTGAATTTAATTGAAAATAGATTTTGCAATTGGAGTTAATGCCCTTGCCTACGTTAACCCGTTCTTAATTTGCTTAATATTTATGATCGTGCCATCGCATTCAAATTAAGCAACGATTAAGTCTAATCAACGGCATGTAATACTTCGTACGTATTGTATGTTAAGGACGCTTTGTATATTAACTGCTCTCTGAATATATAAAAGGAGTATTAAATTTAAATAATCCCAACTATTAGTATTGGCCGCTAGAGATCTCAACTAACAAAATGTGTGCTGGTGGTCCCACCTTTTAATATATTGTTCACCAATAGACCACGAATAACATAATACTAAGAGAGAGTTTGACACGCAAGGGGGAATTTGGTATGCAAGCATGCTACATCAATTTGGACCAGTAGCGGCCGATAGCCGATTGTTAAAAAGTGAACAATATGTTAATAAGATCCATTGATGTACAATATGTTAAAAAGCACACATTAGTTGGGACCGTTAGCAACCAATAGCTAATAATTAAGATTATCTACCTCCAATACTCCTATATAAAACCCACCACAAAATCAAGGCTAACCTCTTTAAAATCAGGATCTCATAACTAGACCAGGCTCACCAATATAAAAAAAATGGTCTTAAATGGTGCCATTGGCAGGCCGACATGACTCAGGCGGATCCCCGTGAATTTTTTTATGTAGTCTACATATGAGATCTTGACCGACCTCTAAAAATGTCTTTAAAATATACAAATATTAACCTACTATAAAGTACTAGTGGGATGCCCGCGCTTTGCGGCGGGAAATAACATTTTATATCGGTTTGGTTAATCTATAACTAATTAACCTAAATATTTTTCTTGGTGTGTAACATATTCATTAGCGGAACTTGAACTACATTAACCACAATTGAAACATTTGAATCCAATGTGCTAAAAGAAATGCAAGCACATGAATATATACATAGTAATAATTGTGAGATGTCCTAAGCAAAAAAATTGGGTGATCATGAGGAATTGGGAAGTTGCATGTGCAAACACATTAATATATAAATAATAATAATTTGTGAGTTATGGTTAGAAAAATATTAAGGTTATAGAAAGTTACATTATTTTATTACTACACGGTATGGTCATGGCCTTAGGGGGTATGGAACGACATGTGGCATCAACCTTAGCGTTGGGGCATGGACGGTGGGCTCGCGGTGGGGTAAAAATGATAGGATGAGTTTATATATAAGGGTAAATTATTTTTTTGTTATTTTTAAAGGAATCGTCGTGGCGACCAATGGTCCTTTTTTCATATCCAACAGGGAGTCGCTATGTCACCGAACTCAGTTGCTCCACATCGGTGGAAAATCCCATGGGGGTTGCCCCACACTGGTCTCCACGCTGGACCTGGGGTGGTGTGGCTGTCGTGGAGGGTCTTCATGCCCCCCCCCCTCCACGCCTCTACACTGTGCAGTCTAAGAATTTTAAAATTCCCTCCTAAACTGTTAATCATATTACATGCATGTTTTCAATCAGTTTAAGCGGGAAAAAACACCAATTTTTTTTAATTCCTTACGGTGGGCAACATAGACACTGCCATGGATGTGCAAGGTTTAGTTTCATTTGGGTATTAGCCTTAGCCGAAACCAAAGTCACCTGTTAATCTGTTTTATTAATTAGTTAGTTTTGGTAAATTAGTTTGGACTATCAGTTACATTGTTGATTCTCGGTTCAAACCTATTATATATATGTATATACAATTAGCAACTTTGGTCACCTCTAAGAGTCACCACCCTTCCTCATCACTTGGCACCGTTTCACAAATTAGTTATAGTTGGGTCACCTTTAAGAGTCACCACCCTTCTCAATCACTTGGCACCATTTCACAAATTAGTTAGTTGGGTCACTTCTAAGAGTCACCAACCTTGTCCATCACTTGGTACATTTTCACAAATTAATTATCAACATTAATCTCCTCTAAGAGTCATCACTTTTCCTACAATTAGCAATTTAGGCAACTTCTAAGAGTCACCACCTTTTCTCATCACTCCCCACCGTTTCAAAAATTATTAAAATAGAAATTTTAATACTTCTAATTTCATATAAACAACCGAACAAATAAAGCCACAAAAAGAAAAGAAATAGTTTATTTAATCATATATCTTAAACTATCTAACACGTTGAAATTGGAGATTTTTGTTGTTGAATTAGGTTTTACTTGGACAATTTATTTTGTTATCATGTCTATAAATGCAAAACTTTATTTATATTTTAAAATATGCAAAGGATGTAATTTGTATGTTGTGATTAAGGCAATTAACTTAAAAATATATAACATACAAAGTTAGGACCCCAAAATTCGGGTCATTGCCTAAAACATTTTGTCTTTTGAAGTAAAATGATTTAGGTGTCTTGTTTAGGTTAGGGATAATGCAAAAAAAAATATAAAGGAAAGATGGTTTGAATAAAGTTTAAGAATGTTCGCATCTCATATGGTAATACTAAAACATTCATAATCAAGATCCCGTCGCAACGCGCGGGCAAGCGCAACTCGTTAATAACAAAAACCAAACTTGGGTTAGATCATTTTTCATAAAAACTAGTAAATTACGCGCCGCGCTAAGCGCGACGTAGAAACATAACCGGCGCTAATTTGTGAAAAGGTACAGATTTTTCTGACGAACAGCGGAGCTACACCAACGGTATTGCAAGGGTCCGCTAATCGGATAACATAACGTAGAGAGTCGTATTGTTTCGTCGGTACGCCGGTGCACGTTGCACCTAGCAAAGCGCCTAAACCGCTTGAAAAAGAGGATTTACTAATAAAAATAAAGCGATGACATTTTTGTAATTATCTCGAAACTAAAGGTTTTTTATTTTGGTTTTAATAATAAAATTACTACGATGGCATTTTTGTAATTAATTCTAAACTAAGGGGCTTTTATTTTGCATTTATCGGCGTTACTGTTCCTAAGGTTTCTAATTGTTATATATAATAATATATCGAATGGATATATATATATATACATGAAATGGAGATATAAAAGATAGATACGTTGGTTAGTGTCGGTTCATTTTCGTTTCAGTTATTACTTAACCCTGATATATCCTTTTATAAATAAAAAACACTATATCAATACTATATTCAAATCAAAGAGTATACAATGCTCGTTTATACAGTGTAATAATAGAAAGAATATATTAACGTATGAAAAAGTTATGGGCATTTAAAAATCATGGAGGGTAGTAGGTTAAAATAATGGTGCAAAAGTATAAATATTATTTAAATAAATAAAATTTGAGTAAAGTTGAGGGGACAAATATGTAAGTAGTGTATAAAAGACATATTTGTCCTAAAAAGTAGTTAACATGTGCATTGTGTGTTGGACTCTAAACAATTATACCTGTAAAACTTAAATTTTTAGAGGTCATTAGGAAATGTATTATAATATAGTATATATAGAATTTTAAATCATGTTATATTAAAAGGACTAACCTAAATTTACTTTCAGCTCACCAAGTGAAAACAAATTCTCTTCAATTTTAAAATCTTCCATCATTTACATTTTCCAAAGATTTAAGGTTACTCTACTATCTTTCCCTAATAAAAGTTAAAAATGTGTAGCAGTTGTTTCAACTAAACGTCCTCTGCACCTATAATTCCAAAACGTGAAGATGGCTGCAAAAAAATTCATGGTTGAAAGTTGATAATGTTCATGTGACATAAAAGAAGTGTAGAAGTTCATTAGTACAAAAATAAGAGTTCAAAGTAAGAATCTCACATTTAAATCATTGGATTGCATTGGGTGACAAAGATCATACATCTTATTACAAAAAAACCTACCACACCCATTACTTTAACAATATAAAGTTTTAGATTCCTTTTAAATACCTTGGTTTTAATAAAGAGGTTGTCAGGGGGACGGGGCGCCACCAGAATTGGTCACGGGTACCCCACTATCAGTACGGTAACATCGCCGCCAACCATGTTGGTAGTGGTCCCGTGAACCAAAATCTGGTTGTAGTTAACAGGCCGGTACCCGTGAGTTTCCCTCTCCCCCTTTTGTCTTTTTCTCTATTTTATTTCCAGTGGAGTGATACCTCTAATAAACTGTTTCAGTGAAGTGATGTTGCAGTGCAGGATTGGTAGATATTAGTGAAGTTGAAAAAAAACCTAGTGAAGCGCCCCGTCCCCCCTCATGAAGCATCATCATTCCTAAAGTTTCCTGAGCTGGCCATGTATATTTCTAAGAGATAAACAAAGATGGGAAAGCATAAAAAAAAAGTTAGACTTGACGACAAAATGGCCGATAATGCATAGATGTTCACAATGGTAACATAACCTATTGTGGTAGAGTAGCTTTGATATGACGGTGCTTTCCAATATGTTGACAAACGATGTGAAGGTGGATCACGATTTTGTTAACAATAGCGAGAGGTTCTATGTGTAAGACTTGTTGATTCCAATGACTTAATATTAACCTGATTATTAGTTACAACATAAAAGCAATCATGCAAGAATTAATTCATGCGGGTTACAAGAATTCGAACAGTTGCGAACCTAAAGAGTTCCAATTACTTAAAGAATTCTTTATTAATGTATGTTTATTCTATTTTTTTAATTTAATTAGAAGTTTATTAAATAATGTATTAATGTGTCTTGAGCTTTGAGGTAAATTATAATAATACCCTCGAAGTTAAATTACTATGTTGCCTATCTAGAATGTATTATATAGTAGTATAGATAAGCTAGTTTGTCTATATCTAACATCTAACATATATAATAAACGAAAGCATTGTGAGTGACATGAGATTAGATTATACTCTCCCATCCCTTGAGTAACACATGACATTAGGTTAGGCTTTCACACTTCTTTAGTGAAAGATGACACTAGGTGAGGTATTCCTCCCTCTTATTTTTCTCTAAAAATCTTTTTCTCTTATATTTCCGTCATAATTTTTAAACGTTAATAACTTTTATATAGGGGACTTTTAAAAAAATACACCAAATTAATGAACATTTTATTATCTTTCTAACGAATATCATAGGAAAATAAACACGATGTATTCAGATCATTTATTAATAATGTATAGGCAAGTCATTAATCATGTTAAAACCAATCAATATAAATTCTATTTTCATCCAAAGCAGAATAGGTTAAAACCAGTTATTTCCAAAAGAAGCCACACCTTCAAGACCACTGTCTCAATGACGCCCTGCAATGATTGCTTCCGTCTCTGCTCCTCATCTAAATGTACATTTTTTTTAATATACAATATTTTCATCCTTATTCACGTTTTTAAAATTGTTATTTTCTCATATTGTACATTAATTTTTATATTAAATCATAACACATATTTTATAACTTCATATTAAATTTCTCTATTTCAAAAATCTTCTGAAATATAATTTAATTAACACATATAGAAAAGTTGTAAATTTGTTACATAATTAAACCAACACCTATTATTTTATTGGTTCTTATAAACTCAACAACTATTTTTAAAATTAAGCCCCTTAATTTAGAACAACAAACATTTAACCCAATACATATCTTTAAAAAATTGACAACTAGCCTAATAAACAATAAAAATTTAATATTGTCATAAATTAAAAAATGGAACATTTTAATGAAAAATAATTGTATCTCGTTAATAACCTGATAACTATGGTGAGTTACGCAAACCCGTAAGAACTCCTATTATTAGTGTTTTTTCTTTCATATGTTAATAATTTTTATGAATAAAAAAGAACTAAAAAAGATTAAACATATATGAAACTGTTTTCTCAATTTTAATTTTATATATATACACACACATATATAAGCTAAGTATTGAGATAAAACTCACTCAAATTGAGAAAACTAAAAAAAAAAACCCTGTGTAACAAGCTTTTTTTATCTGAAATTTTGAGGCCTTGAAGGCATTTAATATACATGTTTTTAAGTTTATTGGGCCACAAAAAATAAAAAATAAAAACGCCGAGTGGATTTTTTTTTTTAAATAAACAAGTTTTTTTTATGTGACATATCTTACACACTTTACAGACATTTAACATATGTAACACAAAAACTTATTTATTTTTTTAAAAAAAATCCACTCACTGTTTTTTTTATGCTCAAAACTCTTAAAAACATGTATATTACATACCTTAATTTTTTCCGATATTAAAAATGTAACACCCCAACCGATGGCGGAATCATCGAGGTGCCACGTAGTGACGATTGTTCAAAAGCTCATGGTACTAAAATGTAAATATATGATTATTGAATATTGTTTTACAACATGTGAAATTAAATACAAGACAACAAAAATAAAGATAATTGATTGATTTAATCTAAGTCCAAGGTCCTATGTGAAGCATCAAGCAGCTTATCCTGAAACATGCACGAAAATAATTTTGTCAACATATGATGTTGGTGAGTACTACTTAGTTTTGTACGTATAGTATAAGTTTTGAAAAGTGGTACAATTCATGTGTCTAGCATCACCAAGGCATTATGTAAACACGCAAGTAACCAAACAAGACAAAGATCAAATGTAAAGTTTGTACAATGAAATTGATAATGAGCACCTCAACACGTGTGAGTCTAAAAGAGCACCATAACATAAGTTATGTCTAAATGAGCACCGTAACATAAGTTATGTCTAAATGAGCACCGTAACATAAGTTACGTCTGAGTGTAAAGAGCACCATAACATAAGTTATGTCTAAATGTATGATTTTGTATGTAAGCTACGTTCATGTTCAAGCATAAGCACAAAGATAAACAAGACACGTATATGAATTGTAAATGAATAAAAATGTATGTGTAAATGAATATGAAAGTTTTGTATAGTTGTGTATGAATCACCCCAAAAATTGTAAAAGCGAAAAAGGGGATAAGTAATACTCACCTTAGTAAGGTGGTAAGTCTTGTGTAATTGAATAAGTATATTCCAACGTTGCCAAGTATCACCCTATGTATAATGTAACAAATGAGTCTAAGTCTACCTAGTCTACAAGTATTTTCTAGGGCTTCGAATTAGGGAAAAGTATTCGTTTGATTAATAAATTAAACGTTTAATAAATAAAAGAAATTTGGTAAATAAATAAACAAAAGTCTTTTTGTAATTTCAAATTGGAGATGGTCACAATATAAAGTTTTAAGTGTGAAAATAATTTTTATAAAATTATTTTCTTAAAAATAGAATATTTAATCTATTTATTTCAAATTGTCAAAATGTAACTTTAATATCTAAAAATATTAAAATTGGAGAATTTTTAAATTAAAAATTGTATTTCTGTTCCAAATGAATAGAAATAATTTATGTAAAATTTTGATGCAAAAATATTGAAAAATGAATTTATTATGATTTATTTATAATTAAAACTAACAAAAATTCATTAAAAATATAAAATGTACGGTTTTTCTGAATTAAAAATAAATTCTGAATTGCTTATTGTTATAAAAGTTTAGTATAATTTTTGTGGAATCTTATAAAATCGTTTAGATATTTTTATTGAATTTTATAATTATAAATGAATAAATTTGTAATATTTATTATATATATTAAATAAATGATTTTTGAAAAACTAAAAATGGGACAGCAAAGTTTATCATTGGAATAACATAAGATAAATTTTGTAGAATTTATAAAATAGTTTTAGTATTTTAAAACGATTTTAAAAGATTAAAGGGTTAAGTATATATATATGAAAAGAAGAAAGAAAAAGAAAAAAAATGTTTTACACTTGTGGGATTCGAACCTGGCCTTAGGGCCGGTTCAATGTCTTAGCCATACACTGTGTTACCAACTGATCTGTGTGATCAGTTGGTGGTAGTTTTCGTTTTGCAACAATTATAAACAAACACGAAAATAGTCTTCTTCCCCAATTCTAACCTATAAACCCTAGCCATAACAATTGATCAAATCATCAATCAATAACCCTTGGATTCATAGGGTTATTGATCATGTGATAACGAATATTGAAAACATGTAAAGAATCATGACTTACAATATGCAGAAAGGTCGATATGAACGAGTCAACACAAAAGTCAAAATCTCTTTAATTGCACGATTTACACAAGGAACACAAAGAATTGAGAGTGGGGTTTGTATTTCGGTGTTTTACAACTGAGAAAACAGGTCCAATTTATAGTGTGTTCGTATTTTTAGAAGGTTTTTAATCTTTGACCATGACTTGGTCAAAGTCGAGTAATAATCTCCATCACAAACATATATATAGCAAACATGGATGATTGGACGCGGAAATGGAGCATTATACGTTAGGCAAAATTGTTTTAGTCAATTGTTTCCATACATGTGATTGATTAAAGGTCAAACAAAGGAAAGAAAATGGGTGGTTCGGCTGTTTGAATCAGCAGCGAACAAGAACAGACATAAGTTTTAAAAGGTGTTAAATGGTTTATGAATTGGGATTAAACCAACAATGAGATGTGGCTCAGATGGTTACGTGATGTGTGTTAGTGTTGTGACCCGGCTCACTGCTCGGGTTCGATTCCCGGCTGGAGCCAACTTTTTTTTTTTTTTGTTTAAAATAGAAGGAGAAGGGAGTTGGGAGTTGGGAGTTGGGCTGGTCTGATGGGCTGCATGTTTGGGCCTGCGTACTGGGTTTCAGAATGGGTTTCAAGGGGTGGGTTTTAACATGTTGGGTTATGGGTTAATGGATGGTTGGTTTATGTAATGTCCAAACCAATTTTTATTATTATTATTATTATCATTATTATTGTTAATATTTATTATTATTATTTATTATTATATACAAAATAAAATAAGGAAAAGTGACGGATGTCACAGCATCCCCTACTTTTAGAAACTTCGTCCCGAAGTTATTTGAAACATAGGGTTATGGACGTTTGGGTAGAAATATATATATATATATATATATGTGTGTGTGTGTGTGTGTGTGTGTGTGTGTGTGTTTGTATGTATATATGGTAGGGATCATACGAGAACCAACTTTAGGAAGAGAACCAATGTGAACAGATGGCACTATTGTAATATGTGATTAAAATAACAAAAAAAAATGGACGGTCATAAACAAATTTCAAGCCTCAAAACCCTAGTTCATAATAACCAATTCATCTACTACACATCATTGATTGTTTCAGTCATAGATGCACCGAAGAAGAAGATGAATTTGTATTCACCAAATTAGGGATAAGAGCTTTTTGTAAGGACGTTTTTTATTGTCGTGGAGTTTTTTGGCGCCAAAATAGTCGATGAGAACGTGAAGGGATAGGATGTTTTTTTATTGGAAGGATAGAGAGGTGTTTTTGTAAGAGGTGTGACATGGCGGCGGCGTTCACGACGCAGACGGTGATGGTTTGACGGTTGTAGATTTCGTTGGAGATGTGGGTGATGGTGAGGTAGTGGTTGAAGGTGGAGAAGTCAGGGAACTTGTTGAGGATGGTGGTGATGTTGTGGGCATTGACGGTGGCGATAGGAAGGATTAGGAGGATCGTCGTCGTGAGCGCCGCCATGGAACAGAGGTGCATTGTGGTTTCCGATGAGTGGGAGAGAATATAGAAGGAAAAAAAATGATTAGTAGAATGGTTTAAGGAACATTTACACTTTAACTAGTTGATTACTTGTAGCTAGCTGCCAATGAAGTAGTGGTGGAGTGGTAGGGGAAAGACTTGGTGTTCCTTGTGACCCAGGTTCGATTCTCACCCTCCTCATTATTTTCTGCGGCATCCGCGCAATAATGGTGAAAAACTCACCGAGGAGCGTTCGATCCTGAGCCGCACCTTGGTTTTCACCTGATTGTTACTCCAGCGAGGAAACTCGTGTGGAGGAAATACGGTTTCCGGGGGAACGTCATAACCAAGTCTGATACACCAGTGTGGGCCCGGTTAAAAGAACGTAGTCTGGGACAGACCTTGACTAGAGCTGCCGATTAGGTAGTGTGACATTGGGTCACTCATATGAAAGTCATCGTTAAAAAAAATGACTACTTGTAGTTTCCTAGGTGTTTGATAACGTCAACGGTCTTCTTTGACATTTTTCTTGTTTTTAGAAATTTTCACACTTTAACTATTTGTGCTTTCAATAGAGTTTAATACTCATGAGAAAAGTAATTTTATAACAAGACTATCCTTTGGAATTTTGATTTTTGGCAATCGAATTTATTACTTGAGATGAATATATATCTTATTACAAGTTGTAAATATGTGTATTAATGGCATTATGTACCATTAAGGTCAGTTATATTGATGCGCATGTGCATAATTTATATGGTAATGATAAAATCAATGTTAATGCATATGTGCATTAAGGTTAATTCTTGTTATCATTAAGGCCTTTCACTATAATGCACATGTGCATATGTTATGTGGTAATGTAAATGCACATGCGCATTAAGATTGAAATTTTGATTTTCTTATGTGTTGATTATTATTTGTAGTTAAAGATGGAATAAAAATCAAAGAAGATAACTTTTGTGTTAGAATCGAGGGAGAATGGGTCAAAAAAAAGTTGTAGGATGTGATTGAGGATGATGACATAATCGTTGATCGGGAAGTTAAAAATGTCGTTATTATTTATTTAAGCAACTTAAATATATATGCACATGTGTTGGATATTTTAGTGTAATTGGATTTACTGTTTGACCAATATGTTCATAATAATACATCATATAGGTATGGTGGTGCGGAGTGCAAGCCTATTTGAATTTAGGATAAATTACAAAATTCGTCCTTTAAGAATAGGGCATTTTTCATTGGATGTCCTTTCGCGTTTCAATTGCTGTGTTTAGTCCTTAACGACCTAAAATCATTACATCACTTGTCCTAAGGGCCTAACCTGGTTAGTTTTTAACGACAAATCAGATCATGTGCCCCTCACGTGAGGGTATCTTCGTCATTTCATCTGGCCCTATCATTTCCCTCCTATATTATAACGTCTCCACCAAATCAATCAGATTATCATCTAGGGTTCTTCAAGAAACCCAAATTAGGGAAACCACGTTCATCGATCATGGAGTCGATTTACTGCCATTGTGGAAAACCAGCAATCATACGTACATCTTGGACAAGTAAAAACCCAGGTCGAAAGTTTTATGCTTGTCCTGATCAGGTAGGTTAACACTCATTTTTTGATTTTCATTACATAATGTTGCATCTGATGGATTTATTTCTGTCAAATTAGGTATCACGATGTGGATTTATTGGATGGTGTGATGAATTGAAGTGCCAAAGGTGTCAACAGATTATCCCAGGTCTGTTAAAAGCCAAGAACAACCTTGAAGTTTATAATGGCCACCTTATTGCTGCAAACCATCAGCTTGAAGAAAAAGTTCAAGACTTGAAAGCTTAACGAAGCAAATGGAAAAGGATGTTGATATTTAGCTGGTTATGTTTGTTGGTGTATAAAATCTTGTATTCTTAGTTGAAATGTTAGGTCTTTGTAAGAAATGCTTAATGGCTAATGATAATGAAAGTGCTTATAATGCACATTGTTAATAGACTGTGTTGAGCCATTTGACAGACTGTTTTGACCCATTTGAATGTGCAGACTGTTTTGACCCATTTGACAAACACTGTTTTGACCCATTTGACAAAAGTGTAATACAATGCAACATAATAAACTTCTGGACATACCATTAACCAAAATTGCAACATTTTTTGCTGCATTAAGTACATACATAAACATCAAGTTCAACATAGCCTAATCATTACTACTTGTTCGACAAACACAAACATAAACATAAGTTAATAGTGTTCCCAAAAGCACCAAAATACATGTTCAACAAACATAACAAACACAAACACCCTAACCCTTGCTACCCTGATCCTTGCTAGTGGTACCCTTCTTGCTGATCTTCTTTCTTCCCTTCTTTCCAGACTTGGCCTGAGTACCTGCAACCTTTTCACTCTGTCCCTTGCAGGTCCTTTGATTGTGTCCAGTATTCCCACACTTGCCACATTTTCCTTTAGTGTTTTTCCTAGACAGTGTGCCACTTGATACCAGATCATCCCTTTCAAACTCTGATCTCTTCCTAACCTTCTTGGGTCTTCCAACTTGTGTGTGATGATTTGGTGGTGTTAAAGTTGTAGGAACTTGAGACTTAGGCCATAAAGCTCTGCCATTGATTGGGTTAATCTTAAAGGAATACACCTGTCTCCACCTATCCATTGTATACACTGGATTAACCCAACTCTCCAATGCCCCAACTCTACCTCCATTAGTAGCTTTGAACCAAATTGCAGCCACTGCATGTCTGCAGGGCATTCCTGTCCATTAAAGTAACAAAATTTAGCATTAATGAATGAAAGTGACAACATTTGAATTGAACAAGATATACATACCTGTTATTTCCCAACCTCTGCAAGCACAAGTCTTTTCAGCCAAATCCACAACACGTGTGTGACCAGGCTTACCACTGACTCCATATTTATCCCCCCCATTCCACTGCACATGATAGAAGGTTGCATCTCTTTTGATTGTCTCAAACATTTGTGTGGCCTTAGGTGTCAGCAGACCTTCACTGATCTCTATATCTTGCAACACTGAAACAATCCTCCTCATGCAATACTCCCTAATGTACTCAAGTGCATTAATGATGGGCTTGTCTCTTCCTTCAACTATCTTTCCATTGAATGTTTCACACATGTTGTTTAGTAGCATATCAGTCAACCCCCTACCTGTATTATGTTGGTATATCAAAATTTTGAAATCTAAATCTAAACAGCATTAGCTATACAACTATAAAGAACATACCTGAAAAGTGAGACCTGGTCCAGTGTAGAGGTGGAATTTTTGACAACCACAAATGGGCCTTCTTGTTAAGGGCCTTTAACTCATTCATTGCAGCAGTGAATTCAGGGACTGTTGTTGCACTAGCACACTTCCACAACAAGTCTTTATACAGTTTGCCTCTGAAACTTTGCTTCATGTTTTCATGAATGTGCCTCAGACAGTATCTGTGCTCAGCATTAGGATATAACCTTGAAAGTGCTGGAAGTAGACCCTGTTTAAAAATTTGATAAGTATATTAAGATGAAATGAATGTTATATACTTTAGTAAATAAAAAGTAGAGAACATACCTTCTGTCTATCACTCATGAATGTGAACCTTGACTCTCTATCTAGATCCAAATCATCTCCCAACAGATCTAGAAACCAGGACCAAGAGTTGTAGTTTTCAGCCTCAACAATTGCATAACAAACTGGGTAGATTCCATTATTTGGGTCAATACCCACTGCACTCAAAATCTGACCAGGATAAGGTCCTTTCATGAATGCACCATCCAAACCCAGTACATCCCTACCAATAGCCTTAAAACCTTGTTTTAATGCTCCCAAACAGACATAGATTCTTTTGAACTTCCTTGTGGGGTCATCTGGATGATTAGGTAACTCAACCTCTATCTTAACAGTGGTACCTGGATTTTTATCCTGCAATTCCAACACATAATCCCTGAGTATACCATATTGTGCAGTGTAATCACCTTCCATCAATGTCTTTGCCTTTGTCTTGGCCCGGTATGCTTGCATCCTTGATATGCCTATTTCATACTTCCTTTGGAACTGTTCCTGGACAGCTTTCACAGGAATATCTGGGTTTTCTTCGATCTGATCCACCAGTTGTTGAGAGAGGAATGTAGATGTACAAGCAGTAACTTTCCTTGTCTGTACACATGTATGGTCTTCAATTAACTTCCTCACCATCCAGCTTTCTTCATCTGAAATTTTAGAAATCAAAATGACCCATGGACACTGGTGTTCATTAGGGTTTGTCTTGTAACCCCTGCCTCCAACATTTATACTGGTTTCTCCCCTACTTTTACCCTTGTTAACAGGGGGTCCCCAAACTTTACCCTTGCCCATATTTGGCCCCTTATCTTCTGTTTTTTTCTCAGCAGTTGTTGCACTTCTTAACTTTCTCCCACATGACCCTTTAGGTTTTGGTTGACTTGAAACATGAACACCAAAATCATCCACTTCAAATTCTGGCAATGGTCCATGGCACACTGCCCTAACCCTTTGCTTATCATCCTTCACAATAACAATTTTCCTTCTGGTCTCAACTGAATGAGTTTTAATCAACCTTTTTGCTTCCTTCTTAGTACCAAAGACTTGGGATAGATAAAAAACTACTCTGCCCTCATCCCTATTCTGATTTGCCTTTCTGAGTTTTTTTAGTTGTCTTTTCCTATCACTAGTTTCATAATCATCAGACTCTGATCCACTTAAGAAAGCATCATTCTGCATCACTTCATCATCATCAGCCAGTACATTATCTTCTTCCTGACTACCTAAATCTTCTTCTTCAACATCAAGGTCAATATGCATCCTATAGTCACTCATATCTACTTCATCTTCAGCCATACAATTGTCATCAACTATAAAATCACTATCACTATCCTCATCAATTCTCATAGAAACAGTTTCAGAATCACAATCATTGGACTGTGCTGCACTACCTATAACCTCTTCATCTTCATTTGGCAATGGTCCATTATCAGTGATAAACATGTCATCATCTTGATTTGGCAATGGACTCTTATCATTAAAAAACATGGCATCATTAACCTCTAATGGAGTTAACCTACCCTTCCCAACCACACTAGACTCCACACCATCACAGTCTTGACCAGCCCCACTTGACTCCAGACCTTTGCCTAATCCACTAAAGTTTAAGCTTCTCACTACATTTAGCTTAGCAGGGACTATTGCATAGGGCCCAGGTTCATCAATTTCTTCAATGGTCACATTGTGTTTAGGTTTAGTTGGTGTCAGCAAGATTTCCTTTATGTTATCTAAACCATGTTGAGTAAACACATTGACTAACTTATGCACTCCCACATGTTGAGCAAGCCTCAACACATCCTGATCAGAAGTTAGGTCTTCAATACCATCATCTAAATGTTTTTCAGGATTTTGGAAAAAGTAATAAATATGATCAACAACAGAGTATCCTAACAGACCCATCATTAAAGAAACCTCATGCGCAGAGAACTTATCAATATCACACAAGTCAATATAGTCAATCGTACCACCTACATACTCACGGCCTGGACTTTGAGTCAATCTACCACCATGATGAAGCTTTATACTGAAGAAATGGGGCATTCCGACTGCAAAATTTTAAAAAAAATTTGAACTTTAGACAACGTTCAATAGCAAAATCAACAATGTCAGAAAACCTAGGTTACAACTTACAGTAGACATCATCGAGATCAACAATAAGCCCTGGTCGTCGTATGGTCCAGCCATCATCCCAGCCATCCTCCCACGTCATTGTTGTGATCGTGAAGTAGAAGAGATGAAGAAGATGATCGATAAAGTAGAAGGTGGATTATGAGTTTGTCTGACAAAATGAAGGGTTTTATAGGAGAAAAGGGGGGGGTGGGAAATGGGCCAGATGAAATGACGAAGATACCCTCACGTGAGGGGCACATGATCTGATTTGTCGTTAAAAACTAACCAGGTTAGGCCCTTAGGACAAGTGATGTAATGATTTTAGGTCGTTAAGGACTAAACACAGCAATTGAAACGCGAAAGGACATCCAATGAAAAATGCCCTATTCTTAAAGGACGAATTTTGTAATTTATCCTTGAATTTATTATGAACTTAGGGGCGAAGCCCCTAAGGAACGGGGGTCCGGGGGCAGCTCCCCTGGGAGCAGGGTCCAAGGGGCGGCAGCCCCTGGCGGGGTCCAAGGGGCAGAGCCCCTGGCTGGGGTCGAAAATTAATTTTCAGAAATAGAGCGACTATTTTTGGCAAGTTCGAAAACCTTGGAAAAACTGCCTAAAAGGCAGTTAATGGCCCAATTGTTTCATAACGTATTCTTCTTCTTGGTCATAATCTCTCTGGTTCTCAAAAAATCTCAATCGTAACATACAAAAACTTCTCAATCTCTGATTGTATCCGATTGAATATTCGATAGAACCGTCGAATTGATTCAATCTGAAAGCGATCACGTGCCTTCAGAGATTTCTGTTATCCGTTTTTGTTCGTTTGTTACGGTTATTCCCCAACAACATGTGCATATATGTGTATTTTTCATATTAACTAAAAAATGTTAACCGTTAACTGTTAGTTGTTTAAACACACGAACAATATGATAAATTTGAGAAGTATATGATGTTTAGGTTGACGGATGAAAAAACAAGGGAGATGTTAGATGAGCCATCAATGAGGTATGAAGAGTGTTGGAAGAATATAAGTAAATGGGGAAGAAGATGAAAAGGAGACAAATAAGCAATAGAATGGGACGTTGTTGGAGGACTGAGGTTGTGAGATAATTAGAAGTTTGTAGGTAGGTGGTCAGTGGTAACATGGTCGGTTTGTAATATGGATATTTTTTTGTTATCGTTTGTTTTATTGTGTTGATGCGTTAGGTAGAAACTACATATAGTTGTATGATAAAAACATATGGGTACAAAAAGTTTGTTATTTGAAGGATGATGCATGCACGTATGTATATTGTGGGTGGACGTATATGGTGGTTGATAGGTTGATTATGTTTGTGATTATTATTTTAGTGTATGTAAATTGGTAGGATAATGAAATTGACATATACACATGTGCATAATTATAATTAAACCCCTCACCCCCAAAAAACCTAAACCCACCACCCCATACCCCTAAAAAACTTAACCCCCTTCCAATCATACCTAAAAACTAAGCCATAAAGCTAAACCACTCGAAAAAACTAGCTGTAATAGTGAAATGCACGTGTGCATACAGTACACGTGTCTTATTCTATAGTTATTATATAGAGTTGTTTTAAGTTTATTCATGTTTGTTGTCCTACACTTGTCTTATTTTCAAGTTATGTTATAATATGCATGACAAAACAATTGACGAGTTTGAGTGTATTTTATATCTCACTTTGCGTCCATTTAAGGATCATTGAATAAAATTTTTGCCTCATTAAATATCATATCGCACCTATTTAATGATCATTTAATTGTGGTAATTGATAATTTATTTAAAAGTGTGATCTAATACTGAAATGCACATGTGCATACGGTATATGTCTGCATATTTAAAACAACGAAATGCACATGTGCATCAGACGTGATGTCATGACGTAATATCTATATATCATCATCATCATCATACTCACTTAATCCCACCAACAAAAGCTAAGGTAGAGTCTGAGGAGAGTAAGATGTAGACAACCTTACCTCTACACCGTGAGAAGAGAGGTTGCTTCCAGTGAGACCCCCGAATCGATTTCCCTTCAAAATTATTTTTCTCTCTCATGTGCATGGCACATGCACTTCCCCAAAATTCTTTATATACGACATTTAAAAAAATACATCAAATTAATGAGTGTTCTATTATCTTTCTAACCAGCACCATAGTTCTATACAAAAAACGAAAAAAAAAACGACTTTTTAGTGGGTTTTTGTTCATGCATAAAAAAACATAATGTGTTCGGGTAATTCATTAATCATGTCTATGTAAGTCACTAATCATGTTAAGATAGTATATATGTTTTTGAACGTACTATTACATATAAGAACCCGCTAACTACATATATATTTACAGATGTAGTCATTTTGGTAACAATTTAATTTCTTTGTATTTTGATTGGTGTTGCTATGAATATTGATTACAAATGTTGCTAAGCCGTTTAGATGTAACATATGATTTTTAGACACAGGTAAATTTCTAGGTGATAAGTGATAATTAATCACCCTACCATACACACCTCTTAAATCAATAATCATCATGACATATTATTTAATACCAATTTGGTTGTTTTTTTTTTTTAGCTTCACATCACAGGTTTAAAATGTTTTGATGAAGTGACAAAGTTGTAGATAAACTTCATTTGGAAGTAGGTTTTATGAGTTATCGAGTGTTGATCCATTAAAAACGACATTTCTTTTACGTTACACACATTTTGT
Source organism: Ambrosia trifida (assembly GCA_028751855.1). Taxonomy (NCBI): domain Eukaryota; kingdom Viridiplantae; phylum Streptophyta; class Magnoliopsida; order Asterales; family Asteraceae; genus Ambrosia; species Ambrosia trifida. The sequence continues at coordinate 27,458,836 of CM054133.1, read as the reverse complement.
CACTTTATATTAGATTTGTATATTTCGGGAAACACCTGGGGATAAACTAGTAACTTAAATAAATTTAAAGAAAATTAGAATGCCCAACGGAACACCGAGTGAAATCTCAACGACAAAAGTTCAAGACACACGTAGTTATACATCAGTAAAGCATGTGTCGAGGATCTGTCACTAACAAATTTAATCAATTACCCATGGATTGTATTTAGTATTTACCCATAAATCACACCTAGATTAGCCAAAGGCTATCGTTGGTTTGGTAACAAGTTAAAACGATACCCACTATTATACAAACAAGTTTGGTCTAACTTAAGTATGTTTAACGCGGTTCGGATTGGTAACAGGTCAAAAAGAGTTTAGCTTAAAGTCTTAAACCAGATTCAGGTCATGGTTGCCCGCATATGGTGTTGTACCGTTTTAAGTACAACATCAAAATTTACACTATTTACAAAGACGCGGCAAAGGTGGGATTGTATTGGGTAAGGCGGTGGTGGTTGTACAAAGAAGCGGCTGAAGGGAGACTATTAAATGTACGCCCCTCGTTTTGAATCAGTCGTCCTACCTGGTATGCGGACATAAAGATACGATACACAAGCATATAGCCTTGTTATATAGATTTCTATATGGTATACGAGCATATAGATGTGATATACATACGTATATCAAGGCATACAGGCTTATCTCGCATAGTGCTCAAATCAAACCAATCAATAGGGGGGTTGATTAGAAATGTGGGGTGTTTATTTAGGGGGTGTTTGGGATTGATTATTCAAAACAGATTATGCGTTTTGAAAAAGCAGGAGTTGAGCTGCTTATAGATTATTGCGTTTTGATAGCCTAAAAAACTGATTATCTGTGTTTTCAAGACGCAATCCAAACACTAAAAACTGATTATCTGCCTTTTCAAAACGCAATAATCTAAAAATCAGATTCAAAACGCAATCCCAAACACCCTCTTAGCCAACCCCTATGTATGAAGAAGTCTTTGACCTGTTTTTCCTTTTGGCTATTATAATCTTTTATTATCATCAACTGACCCATTAAAGATATAACACAATTCTAATAAACCCATTCCAAGTAAATGGGTTGAAAATGCAACCTCTAATTTTGTAGAGCTTTATACTGTGCAAAATTTGGTTGCAGAAAAATAAAGGAAACAAACCTGTACATTGCTATTACATGTGAATGGCACAGCCCAACCTGAATGGACGGGTACCAGTCACCCAAAAACTGCTAAAAAGAGTGCTCCATTCGGGTCAAAAATTAACGGGCTAGGTGAGAGAGGTATTAGCTATGAAGACGGCTGCTTTTGCCACTGTACACCAGCATCGTCATGGTTAACTTCTGGTCCGGAATGTTCACTGCCACCAGTGCCTGCAACATAGTTCGATTGAGGTGGAGCCTTATCCGACACAGGACCAGAAGAGTCATCGAATGGCGCAGATGTTTGAGCTGGTTCAGAAGCATTTTCCAAAGGAGTATGTATCATTCTTTGACCAACGGTCGCTTGAGTTTGACTCGCGACCTTTTGTGGTAGATGAGACTGGCGATGGTTGGAAGAAATTACAGAACCCGCTGATGGAGCACGAGAAGTCTTTTGCTTTGAGGAAGCAGTTGGTTGACCTTGACCGGGAGATCTCTTTTGTTGTGGCTGATTTAAAGATGTATCATGTGTTGGCTGTTTCGAAGCTGCCACCCCCCCTTGACCATTTTGTTCAGCACCTTTCTCTTGGCCTCCTGCAAAGCCATTCATAACTTTAACCGCCTGCTGAGAGTGGTGTTTCTTGGCGGGTGGTGGAAATGGTTGTGGTGGCTGACGTGGTGGCTGGTTGCCCATGAGGTTTACTCCAGTTTGAGGGTTACGCACCATCCCATGAGGTGGCGGTACTGGACGTTTCTGTGGATGTTGAGGCATTTGATTCAATGGCGAAGAAGCATGTGATTGTATTTGGGGAGATGAAACTGAAACTGGAATTTGAGATTGTTGCGGTTGTGGATGTACATGTGGTGTCACAGGATTGGAAGTAGCAAATTGCTGTTGTAGTAGACGTTGATGATGAAGCTGTCTCTCTTTAATAAAACGCATTCCGTAGGCTGGGTGACTTGGAGCTCCTTGAAGATGATGTGGCATGTGTGGAGATTGCTGTGGGGACATTGGATGTGGGTATGATTGAACAGGTGTTTGGGTATTATTCTGATTTGGAAAAGAACCTGTTCCATCTGGTGCCATAATTTGCCTTTGATTCTCACTATTCTGGTTCGGCTGCAACAAAATATCATACGGGTCAAATAATAAAAAATAGTGTAAACAGAAACGGGCCAAACGAGTCGAATATCACCCAAAAGTAAATTATTGATTCAAAAACAATTTGGACAAGAAAGTGTTTTGAGTCACCCCAGCCTATCCTGACCCATTACCCGGCCCACTCATTTAGTCGTCACCTGTACATATACATGTACTTCAGATTATCGACAATAGGTACATCAAAATGCTATATAAAAATGTTTACCCTCATCATATGCAAAGCTTCACGAGGTCTGACCAAGCTCCCTTGACCAGGAGCAGGCCCGGAGTGCATATTGCCAGGTGTCACACCATGATTCAACATAGGAGAGGAGATTCCCTGAAATGCGGGTCTAGCCATTGCCATGTTTCTGTTCATCCCGCTCATGACACCCATACTGGTTCCACCAGGTAACATACGAATGCCTCGATCGGTTCCTGAGTGTGACCCAGGTGGCAAGCCTGACTGTTGCATGTTTCTTGCAGACATTTGATTCAGATGTTGTATTCTATGCTGCTCGTCTTTTGATGAGGAACCTGCTCTAGGAATCCCATATCTTCCCTCCCTAACATATAAATCAAAGAAAAAATATCTTATCTCAAGCTATTTAATAGACAATGCAAAATAAGTGGATATATGCAGGTTGCTTTCAGTTAGATCGACAAACAAATGTTTTTTTATCTTTTCTTCTTTGACTTTACAAGTAACTTATGACTAAAGTATGATTAAAAATATCATATCATTGCAATGATGATCTAACTTTAAAATAGAATGATTTAGAAGGTTTGAATAAAACCATTTTATTGTTATGAATATACTTTGGGTAACTTTCGAACTCTAGACCTGTTCAACCACTTCCATTGTAGCTTTTTCTTTTTAAGTTTTACCAATTTAATATTAGCGCAGAACATTCCAGCGGAACATTCTAGACAGATTTCTTATTATTTAGAATAGATATTGTGTTTAAATGGTTGTCATTATCCTTTCCATATTAGAGTCATAGTTGGGTTAGGATTCCTCCCTATATAAGGGGGCTTTGTATTCTTCTTTATTCATTCAATAATAATACCATAAACACTTTTATGGTATCAGAGCCTCGGTTCTGAAAACCTAAAAATTCTTTTTCCGATTTCTTTTCAATCGCAGCAGTTTTTTTTCGATCGCAGCAGCCAATCTGAACCCGATGACCAAATCCGATGAACAGGGGTCTTCGGATCCCGGTTCCGAACATTCAATCTAAAATTCGTACCTTGGACGGATCAAAGGTCACATATTCCGCATGGGTCAAGCTCTTTAAACTACACGTAGTTGCTTACAAAGTACTTGATCACATAGACGGCACAGCAGCCCCTCAACCGGACGACCCTACATACGCTCAATGGCTGGAACTGGATGCTCTAGTCCTTCAATGGATTTTGAGCACAGTCTCCGATGATTTGCTGCCCAGAGCCATGGATTCAGACGGAACCGCTCGCGGTGCTTGGCTCAAACTAGAGAAGATTTATTTAAGTAACAAGAAGGCACGTGCAGCCGCACTCGAAACCAAGTTTGTTAACCTCACCTTAGCCGCTTGTTCCTCGCTTGACGATTATTTTCAGAAATTAAAGGAACTCGCCAATCAACTGGAGGACGTTGACCAGCCTATTACTGAATCTCGTCTGGTCCTTCAGCTTGTACGCGGGTTACCCGCTGAGTACGACACTACGGCTTCTTTGATTAATTCTACCAACGCAGATTGGGATCTTGCTTTAAGTATGCTGAATGATGAAGCGATCAGAATCGAAGGACGACAGAAAGCCACTACTTCTGTCCTGGCTGCTCCAACAGTGTCACAACAGGCTGCGTCCAGCCAGCCTTCTTCTCAGCAGCCGTCCTACAGCAGACAGCAGCCCTATCGGGGCCGAGGACGCGGCCGCAACAGCACCTTTAATCGCACCAACAGCAACAGAGGACGCGGCCGTGGCGGGGGACGCTCCGCAGGTAATTATTTCTGGCCTTTTCCTAACACAGGTTATCCCACTTGGGCTTGGTGGAATACGCCACCCTGCCCGTATCCAACTCAGCAAAACTGGGCCCCGCAAGCTGCTACTTCCGGTTCATCTGCTCAGTCCCAGCAGTCCGCCCCGTCTGCTCCCCCGGCCTACTACACTCAAGCCGGCCCAGCCCAACAACCAGCACCGGGCCTCATCGCTTTTAGCCCGGCAGATCTACAGGCAGCGGTCCAAGCTATGTCTTTGAATCAACAACAACAGGACCCTGGCTTAATGGATACGGGTGCGGGATCTCATGTAACTTTGGATTCAGGTATGATTTCTATTCCCAACTCGTCTCCTGTAAATACTAAAATTGTTGTTGGCAATGGTCAATTTCTACCAATACACGGGACCGGCACTGACTTTTTCAAAATCCATAACCGTACATATATTTTACCAAACATCCTTTATAGCCCGTCCGTTATCAAAACCCTTATCTCTGTTCGACGCTTCTCCCGTGATAATAGTGTATCTATTGAATTTGACCCTTTTGGTTTCACTGTGAAGGATCTCAAAACTGGATGCCGCCTTTCACGCCACGATAGCACGGGAGACGTCTACCCAATCACACCACCTCAACTTCCGCAACAAGCATGTTTCCTTTCCGTTACTTCCCTTCCTTGGCATGATCGGCTTGGCCACCCTGGCGCTCAAGTCCTTGATATTCTTAGTCGCAATTTTAATTTTTCTTGTAATAAAGACTCTATGTCTAGACTTTGTAATTCATGCCAATTATCTAATAGTAAACGATTACCTTTTTATACATCTAGTTCATTCACTTTTTCACCTTTTGATATCATACATTGTGACCTATGGACCTCACCCATTGTCAGTAAAACCGGTTATAAATACTATATGGTTTTAATTGACAACTTCTCTCACTTTGTTTGGGTATATCCATTAAAATATAAATCTGAAACATACCCAACATTTGTCAAGTTTCACCGCTTAATCTTAACCCAATTTAACCGTCCTATAAAAACCTTTCAATGTGATTTGGGCGGGGAATTTGACAACCACCAATTTAAGAATTTCGCTCACCAAAACGGTCTTCTTTTCCGTTTCTCGTGCCCGCAAACATCATCTCAAAACGGCCGTGCGGAACGGATGATCCGTCGCTTAAACGACATCATCCGCTCCCTACTTATTCATGCTTCTCTTCCCCCATTCTTTTGGGTTGAAGCACTTCACACGGCTGTTTACCTTCACAACATACTCCCCACCAAAAGATTAAATTTTTTCACACCCACCTTCGCCCTCTACCTTCGCCACCCCAGCTACGACCACTTACGAGTATTCGGGTGCGCGTGTTACCCGAACACTTCCGCCACTCAACCCCATAAATTGCACTCTCGGTCCATTCGGTGCATTTTCTTGGGCTATCCACCAGATTTCCGAGGGTATCGGTGCCTCGACCCATCCACGGGTAAGGTTCTCATATCTTGTCACGTTACCTTCGACGAGTCTGTCTTCCCGTACGGTCAGCCCATATCCGCTGCTCCGTACTCGTTCTTGGAGGACCCCATACCTCCTCACTTTCAATTCGGCCCACTACCTACACAACCTCCTCCCAACCCGCCTAATTCTCCTCCTGGCCCGTTTACACCCGGCCCATCCCCACCACCACCACCACCCGGCCCAACCACCCCGTACCCAATAACATACTCCCGTCGGCCCAAACCACCAGCCCCTTCTGTTCAGCCCACATCCTCGGCCCAACCCTTACCACCCAAACCTTCGGCCCAGCCTTCCAACACCCATCCTATGGCCACCCGCACCAAAACCGGCTCTCTTAAACCCACCAACCTAAGCCACGCCTTCACCGCCCTATCACCGATTCCCAACACCTATGCAAAAGCCTTTGCTGACCCCAATTGGTTGAATGCCATGCAAACAGAATTTGACGCTTTGCAGGAAAACGAGACTTGGGAATTAGTTCCAAGACCGGTTGATAGACCGGTTATACGGTGCATGTGGTTATTTCGCCACAAGTTACGCTCTGATGGGTCGTTAGAACGGTACAAGGCCCGTTTGGTTGTTAATGGTAAGTCCCAAACTGTGGGCATAGATTGCGAGGAGACATTTAGTCCGGTTGTTAAACCGGCTACGATCCGCACCGTTTTATCTCTTGCCGTTTCCCGCTCTTGGCCCATCCATCAGTTGGATGTCAAGAATGCGTTTTTACATTGCAATCTGAATGAAACAGTTTTTATGCATCAGCCGCCGGGGTTTATTGATAAGAAGTGTCCGGATTTTGTGTGTCGTTTGAAAAAATCATTATATGGTCTTAAGCAGGCCCCTCGGGCTTGGTATACCAGGTTCGCATCGTTTATTTTAAAGCAGGGATTTCGGAACAGCATCTGTGACCAGTCATTATTCATTTACCAGCATGGTCAGGATACGGCTTATTTGTTGCTTTATGTGGATGATATAGTCCTCACCGCTTCGAGTACCACACTGTTGGACAACATAATCCGGGTTCTCTCTCGTGAGTTTGCAATGACAGACCTCGGTGATTTACATTATTTTCTCGGCATCAAAGTTACTAAACAGGGCGGTGGCTTATTCTTATCGCAGTCCCAGTATGCTAAGGACATTCTTTCTCGGGCTACGATGCAATCTTGCAAACCGTGTACCACACCGGTTGATCTTTCCGCTAAGCTTAGTGCAACCGAGGGTCCGTTATTTCATGACCCAACATTATACAGGAGTTTAGCGGGTGCATTACAGTATTTAACGTTTACTCGCCCGGACATCTCATATGCCGTACAGCAAGTGTGTTTGTTTATGCACGAACCGCGAGATCCTCACTACCTTTTAATGAAACGAATATTTCGTTATTTACAAGGTACTCTCGATTATGGTATTCGCATTCGTCCAAATACCACTCATTCTCTCGTGGCTTATTCGGATGCTGATTGGGGCGGCTGCCCTGATTCACGTAGATCTACCAGTGGCTACTGTGTGTTTTTAGGAGATAACTTAATCTCCTGGTCCTCGAAGCGTCAGGCCACTATTTCCCGGTCCAGTGCTGAAGCAGAGTACAGGGGTGTGGCTAATGCCGTTGCTGAAGCCACGTGGATTCGTAATCTTCTGTTCGAGCTGCATGTTCCTTTGCCAAAGGCTACTATTGTTTATTGCGATAATATTTCTGCAGTGTACATGTCTGATAACCCGGTGCAGCACCAACGAACAAAGCACATTGAGATAGATATTCACTTTGTTCGTGAGAAGGTCCGTATCGGCCATATACGAGTTCTTCATGTTCCCGCAGCTCTCCAGTATGCCGATATCTTCACCAAAGGCCTTTCGAGGCAGCTTTTTCAATCTTTCAGATCCAGTTTGGGCGTTTGTGTGCAACCCGCTCAAACTGAGGGGGGATATTAGCGCAGAACATTCCAGCGGAACATTCTAGACAGATTTCTTATTATTTAGAATAGATATTGTGTTTAAATGGTTGTCATTATCCTTTCCATATTAGAGTCATAGTTGGGTTAGGATTCCTCCCTATATAAGGGGGCTTTGTATTCTTCTTTATTCATTCAATAATAATACCATAAACACTTTTATTTAAAACGTGTCTTCTCAAGGGCCAATTAAAGTGAAGATGACAACCAGAAGACTGGATGACATCACAGGTTTGGATCTAAGCGAGTAAGTTGTTGGCCAATCACTTTGTCCTCTCTTCTCTTTTAACTTTTTTGTAAAAACCATTTTGAATAATTTAAAAAAACTATATTGTAACAATGATAGACTAATTTTTTATATAAAACCGTTAATTGGGTTTAAGGGACTGTGTCTACGCTTTGGGCAACTTTTGACCTGATTGGCTCGTTCAACCCTTTCTCGTTATAGCTTACTTGAGAAGTTTTACCCATATGATCCAAGTATAACTCAATGACCAGTGACCAGGGTATCCATTAACGGGTCTATATTGCCATATGTAGTTCATATAGTTAATTACCTAAGAGCAGGACTAAGTGGAGTAGATGCAGAAGCCAAGTGATTGCCAAGACCCATTGCAGAAGAGCCTGGTAGAGAAGAAGCCGGGCTAGATCCAGAACCAATTGATGCTTGAGTGCCATTGTTTGGACCCGGCAACCCTCCAGCATGAGGACCTTGATAACCAACAGGAGCAAGATTTTCGCTAGGTGAAATAGCATCGCAAAGATCGAGAGGCCTTTCATTTATATTTAACAAAAAAAACTGTCAGCTAAAAACTAAATCAGAGAAAACTAAAGTCTGTAACCGTAAGCTTGTAACAGAAAAACTTACGTGAGAACAGGTCCACCGTTGAGATTATTAGGGCAGACTTGAGAAAGAGCAAGTGCATGAGAGCCATGAGGCTGCTGGCGTTGCCTTGGATCGTGATTATCCTTCTTAAACAAAAGAAATAGAAATACAAAAAATTGCATCATTTCAAAATTCAAATTATGCATAAATATTTAAATCAAAAAGTAAATACACAAAAATGTCACAATCAGTCACCTTCGCTTTTTTATAATGATGTTTTTGCCAAATCATAATAATCTTCTCAAAGTGAGACTTGAGTGTATCTTCTTCCATAGGTCCCTGCAACCGTTGAAACAATTGTCTTGCACTTCCCTGTGTAAGATGCATTAACAAACAAAACCAAAAATTGAGCTCAAATCCAATACTAAGCAACTTTGAGGTAGCAAATTCGACCCGTTTATTGGTTATGCTTAATCTCAAACAAGTCAAATGGGTCCAACAAAAATAATAAGCTGACAAAAGAACGGGTCAAGCATGTCAAACCTGTTGATATTAGTCTACACACAGCCTCATAGATCACTTTATTACAGTTTTTAGACATATTTAACGTGATAACGTATTAATTATTTATTGCATGTCTACTAAGCATGTAGAAGAACATAGATTACCTCTGGAATGCCAGGCAAAGTAGATGGATAAGGTTGAGAGGACCCTGAATCCTCAGCACTATCAGCACCATCACCATTATTCCTGTCCATTAATACTTTGTGGCGCTCTTTGCATTCTTCGGAATTACGATAGATGCACTTCAGGTGTTTATTAAAATAAAATATTAATAGACTAAATAATGGACATCATAAACAAAGCGCATAAACAAAACACAATCACACGGTAGTTACCTTAAATTGCAAAGTGCTGTTGATAGCATCACTGATGAGTTCCCAGTTGGCACCCATATCATGGACCAGCACTACAAGGGCCTGAGGTGAAGTATGAATATGATATTTCACAAATCAATTTGTCAGCAAAAATTCAACAGAAAACAAAAATTAACCTGATCTTCGAATAAGGACCAATGACTTCCGGAACCTTGCTGTCCAACAGAGGTCTGCGGAGATTTTTTTAACAAAGAAGAAAGATTAAGAAACCGTGTAAGATGGGTGAGGACAATTGAAATGTTAATTAATCACTTCATAGTACCTTAAGCGACTTCGCTTTCCTACCACGATCACGAACAAGCAATTTCATGAACTTGCTTGAGTTGGACATATTACTTGTCGGAGAAGCCACTGAAAAAGGAAAATTGGTGTCAGAATAATTATTTACTTCATGCATAATATTCTTTGAATTTTTCAAATGATATGTCGACGAAACAAATCATCATGAGGTTTGCAACATTGAATAGCAAAAGATGCCAAATGAGCAAAATATCAAATCACTATAGATGGCAAGATGTGTTGACCCGAACTACTTTCTGTCCGGTTTTTCCCTTTTTTTCAAAGAGATAGCGTGTAGGATTAAATATGGCTACAAAAACTATATATATATATATATATATATATATATATATATACACACACACACACGTGTGTGTGTATGTGTGTAACTGTGTATTATTAACTTAACTCTTAATTTGTTCACAACCCATTTAATATTTTTCCTTTTTGACAAAAAATTAAGATTTGGCCCATTTTATCCGTTAGAGATGGATCGAAGCTGCAAACTTCTTAACCTTTAAAATCACTATTCCTATAAACCAAAAATACACATCATGGGAAAAAGGAGGCATACCACTGTTTCCATTGGAATCGAATTGGCGAGTATCCAGCCTTCTCTTCAAGTGATCCTTCTGTATTCCAGTTAACATGAATGGATGTCAACTACCATAGAATAAAAAGAAACATCAAATCTATTTGACTTGTAAAACATCACCTGGTCATTCTGAAAATCAGAATCAAGCTGCCATTGATGATCAAACGTAGATCCCTGCAACAGCATAAGAAAAAAATAAAATTTAAAAGACAACTAAAGGGCAACCAAATGCTACTTTTAGAGCTAAACCAAATATTAACATACAGGATGTTTTATCTTCTTTTTCTTTTTAGGTCTGTTGGATACTTCTGCCGGGTCAAAATTCACATGCTTGTCATACTCGCCCCCTGATTCTACTTCCATATTGTTGGATAATTGGCACCCACCATGCAAAGAACTATATTCATCCTGAAAGGAGTTGTTATCACCACTTGAAGCATCGGGTCTATTCGGTGCCTGAATAAAGCCCGTGGGTCCAGTAAACCTCGGTCTGGAAGCGGTTCGCACACGTCTTGTGGGAATTGAATTATTTATACTGTTGGTGGGCCGTTTCCCACTTAATATTGAAGGTTGAGGCCCAATAGCTCTTTCATGGGAATGCATGAATGGTGAACCGTGCCCTGTATCGTATGATCTTTGCCCGTATGACCTGAAGTGTTTCTTTTTCTTTTGAGCAGGCTTTGATGATCTGCTACCTCCAAATGCTCCTGGTATATAATATGGGTTTGTTTCTCCCTCATCCTCTTCAAGTGTATCTTCTTGTGATTCAATGGCTACATGGTAATAATGTATGTATTTACTCTAATGAGTCAAATGGGTGATATATAAAAAAAGATTGGAGCTAAAAAAACAGGTTGCCAGTCAAAAAGCATCCCAAAATGTTCTTTTAGCAGTTAGCACTAAGACCCCATAAATTATTTTAATCAAAAGATTTGATTATTATTGATGTAATATAACTTTGTAATCATATTATCATAATATTTATTATAAAAAGTCCAAAAAATACGAACACATGTTTTGTGTCAACCAGGCCCGTCAGTTTTGACACGTTACCCCACCCCCTCAGTTTGTCACGTCTACTAAAAGAGCTCCAAGTAATTTGCATCAAGTCTTGTAATACCTGTTACAGCATCGTACCCATTGACATCCACTTCCTCTTGCATGCTACCACCAGTTCTCTAAAGAAAAGAAAAATATATCATCAGGCAAGGCTAAATAGAAACGGGGTGGGATTTATTTATTTATTTATTTATTTATTTATTTATTTATTTATTGTGGATCAGAATCAATAAGCAATAAGCAATAAGCAAACAATATGGGCACCAGGAGGAATTTTCCCCATTTAGCAATGACAAGGGAGACTTGTTGACCATGCCCAACTAGCAAACAATATGGCAAATGACTATTGAGTGATATTACTTAAAACTGGAATAAATGAGAATACGTATTTTGTTGTTCGCTAGTTAAAACAGTAAACATAATTAAAAATTAAAATGACACGAAAGGAAAATACAAATAAACAAGCCTTTTACCAACAGACATAACATGCTTTGGTAATCTCACTCATGAGTAATGTTTTTACCTCACATTGTAGCAAATACGATTCAATAGATTTTCTGTAGTCCTCAATAGCACCAGGTGGCACAGTATAAAACAGGTCCTCCTGCATACAAAAAAGAAGTAAGGAAATACAAGCAAAATGACCAAATTTTGTGTCTCCAGGAAATGAGATCCTTCACATGCACTTCTTGCCTAAATTATGCAAGTAAAAATCAATTTCCTTTGTCTCTGCTACAAGTGGTAGTTTTGGCCCATTTACTTATAAATCAGTCAAAATTCCGATTACATTCTATTATATTGGGTAATTCAACGAGTAAAAAGTGACCCAAAATGTATTTGAATGCATCAAAAGCTGCTAAATCATTTTATTAGAAATAAGTATTACTGAAACAACATAAAATCTGTAAATCAACTGACACACTAATTTTATTAAAAAATGAAAATTACAAATTGAAGTACAAAAAGTTTTTCAGGTAAGCCCAACCCAAACATTTTGACCAGTGTCCCAACCAATTTTGACAAGTTACCCTTCCCGCCCATTAAAGTGTCAGTCCATACTTCTGTTAAATTATCCTCCCATGAAATGCCTAGGGTGCCAAGATCAGATACTCTCTCAGGAGTCCTAGGTGCTTGAGCTGAGCTGTACTGAGCCCGAGAGCTATTGTACTCCAGGAATCTCAATCCATATTGGTGAAGCCCAAGTTTAGCATCTTTTTTAGGACCCTCAAACTCCGATTCATGGCAGTTCACCTGTCACATGTAAAGCTATCAGCTTTCCAACTTCCTTACATAAAAATATTTATGAATGTAAATAATGTAATTAATACATATAACGTAATAGTTATATGTATGTTCTCATTGGTTATTATAATTGTTTTCTTCTGAAACTCTGATGTCTGTGAGGTTTTCAAATCAATCAGCTTTGTTAATATTTTAAATTTATAGATACATTCACCAAAATTAATCTTGCTAGTATCTCATAATGGCTGTAATGGAGGAATAAGTAAATTTAGACAGGAAATCCAAGCAGATAATCATTGCATTGTGGGAAAACCAGGAATACATGTTACATTTTGTGATCAAGGGAGCATCTATTTTTTATTTTTTATTTTTTATTTTTTTTGTTTATAATATCATTTTAAATTATTTGAACCCACCTGCACTGTGTGCCAGAAATCCATGACAGCTTCTGCCAAGGTATGAGCAATTTGCTTTTGCTTCAAAAGTGAATTCTGTTGCTGAAATCTGACCTGGGAATTATAAGCAGCTCTCCTAGAAATTTGAGCAGCTGCAGTAACCTTCCAAAGGCGCTCCTATGAATAAATAAATACTTTTTTTTAGTTCCAACTTAAACCGTTTATTCCATAAATAAATAAAACAATAAAACAAAAAACACCAAGTGTAAAATAATGTGAAAGAGAAAAGTTGGAAACTTGGAAAGTAAAATTTAAAAGAGAATGAAGGGCGATTGTTAGTTAAATAATTCATTACGAAAACTAACTGAACCTGTGCAAAATCATTAGCCAGCCAGGACATTTCTTCAAGAACAAAATGCCAATGTGATACATGATTACTCTCTGATGGAAATTTTTTAAGCGATAATCCAGCTATCCTCTTACGTTTTTCCTGTTTGGAAAACAATCGCAAATAAGAGTCGTACATGGCAAAGAGCAAATGCCATTAATTCCAAAAATATATATATGACTATTGGACCTCTATAATCCGAGCCTCTTCTAAAATTGAGTCTTCATGTTCCTTGGCTGAGGTTGACAGTTTAGACTCATCTTGCAAAGCAGATTCAGATTCTTTAAAATCTTCAATTTCCACAAGTGTAGAACCATTGTCCTTGCGACTTGCAGAGCATGGATTAGAAGTATCATTAGCAGTGTTTAATGCCTTATCATCGTTCAGTATATTTACATCATTGCCCTCGATACCTGGTGCCTCGTTTGATGCTAAATTAAGTTCCATAGTCCCATTAGACTCGATATTTTTCGTAACAGACGCCGATTCATTCTCGTTTTTGTCATCTAAACTTTGAATACTTCTGCTGCCTGATGATTTGGATTCGAAACCCTTTGTAACTGTTTCCTGCGCTTCATGCCCTAGGGTTTCTTGTATAACAGGTTGAGGTGACTTTTGGGACTGATTACCATTTAATTTTACTTCTAAAAGGCTGTTAGAAGATAAATTCATGTGTGCCACAGGACTTTTAGGGATGGAATTAGAATTTGACAAATATTTCTGGTCCTGACTATCATCATCGTCTTCCACTCTCTTAGCATCCTTCGGTGCATGACGAGAAGCCAAAAAGGGTTGACCTCTGCGAGGGCCCACATCCGTGGAACTTGACCGAGCCCCATCCCGATTTGACCGTGACCTATTCCTACGTTTATATGACTTTTTGGGGAAGTCTAGTGCCACATCAGAGACACTATGGTTCTTATGGAGATGCAGGGATCTTTTTTCAACTTCATGAAACTTATTTTCTCGATCAAATAGCATAAGATTATCAGCACTATTGGGTTCACCAACTGAAGGAGCTCCTAATCTTCCACTACTTTCAACAGAATCTCCATGAGGTGAAGCAGTTATTGCAAAACTGCCTTTTACTTCACTAAGATACAATGAGAAAAATAAAAGGAAAGGTAAACTTACTAATAATGAAGATGATATTTAGAGGTGACAAAATGAGCAGACCGGGCAATAAGTCATATTATTTCACTAATAGGTTATTTTCTTAGATATAACTACCGTTCAGGAAGTTTGACGCATTAAAATAAACATTGGACGGCTGGCGACCCATTTGACTAGTCTCCCTTAAAATCTCTTTCACCCACTATACCCATTAGAGATACACACAAACCCAAAACGCCTCATTTAAGGTAAATGTGTTGAAATTCCACCTCTAAACTGATAATAACAGATATACATATGAACCTTGTCACAAATTGCTCCGGATGCTGATCAAACAGTGATGTGGACTGCAGGCTGACTGATGTTCCATTCCCAAATTGCAAATCTAACGGATCACCACCCTGCACATAGCAACAGCTAATCAATATACATAAAAGTTTTCAACCCTTTGAATACAACCTAAAATAACCAAATCGCAATACTTTTTGTAAAAATTCTAATTCTCTTCTAAACTTCTCAGCAGCAGTGTAAGTATCCCTGCAAAAAAAAAAATATCAATGTGAGAGCTTGATTGTAAGAAAGAAAAAAAAAAACAGAATTCATTAAAAACAAAGAACAGTAGTTCAACCTAAGCTCTGCTTGAGTTTTTTCAAGATATGATGATTGTTGTGCGGATGGTGCAGAAGAAATTTCAACTCCACCATCAGCAACTCCACCCATGGATTCAACCCCAGCATTGACTACCATGCATTCCCGCTATGATGACCTACAGGCTTCTCTCTCCCATGGCTTCAAAAACTAAATTCAATTACAGGGAGAGAAAAAAAAGATAAAATGACTATACAGATATTATGCGTATGCACAAAAAAGGAAAATGATAAAAGCATTTGAAAAAATCATTGAACATGCCAGAAAGGGAAAGGGTAAAACAGACATCAAAAAACAACGGTTCATGTCGGGCACTCAAGCAACCTAAAATCAGACTGTAGACAAAACTTAAGCTAAAATTTTTAGTAGAACAGAAGGTTCAAAAACCAAAGCAAAGCATATATTTGAAATAAACAAAAATACGATGATAGTATATGCCAACAAAAGATTTTCTGAAAGGCTAAATTAAGTTGACATGCAAAACGCTAAAAGGACAAGATATTTATAGAAATTATGTGAAATGGAAGACGCCTACTATATCTACATATATATTTATATATATACTGTTCATATAAAGCAAGTTGTTTCTCATAGGAAAAAAAATGTCTTGATGAATTGATGAAGACATGAAGAAAGACATAACTATAAACAACTTAACTACTTAAGTTTGCTATCAATAAAAGACGTTCACAACATTCAACCCTCATAGCTAGCTACATGCAGTGGTAACATAATTGCGACGTTTTTTTTTTCTGGTATAGTAACATTTATTGATTCTATTCACAGATTATCATGAAGTGGTAGAAATGACAACATTGCAAATCTGTAGAAATAAACGCTTAGATCTTAATTTTGAAAACAAAATTTTATTCGTATAACACATCCGGGTCCATGAATAATTTCCCAATCAAGATATTAAAAAATAATCCATGCTTCATGATAGTTTCTATTAGCCCATCCATGTTCACAAACATTATGAGATGTAAAATGAACTTTCATGATGCGTCAACAACTTATGCTTTACGGGTTCGGGACAAAAGGGCAATAAGACTATAAGAGAAGTTATATATCACCCAATAGCACACATGGAAATAAAGTAATGGACACGCCTAGGAACTTTGTACGCGCCTAATATCTCAAGCATTAAATATAGTTAACGAACAAACCAAACAAACTTGGAAATTTTCTAAGATCACATCATTATTAGTACAACAATACCATACTAATCATTCATTCTGCCAACGTAAGAAAAAATAAACAATGATCAATCACAGCGAACCTCGGAATCCAAGTACAGTTAGCTAAGCGTAAGTGCGTAACCCAAATAAGTCTGCACTCTGCAAACTGCTACAATGCACCCATTGTTCACTACTCGCTCTTATAACCACTCGTAATCTAAAACAATAAGCTCCGATAACCTATACGGTTATATCATCATCAAAAGTAAAACCACAAACCCTATAATAATATAACATCAAACAAAACAACCCTAGTTTCACTCACTTCCCATTTGATCAACTTATACACATGCATTCAATCAAATTACATCAAAACAAACCTACAATTACACAACCAAACACACAAAACCCTATACACAGCCTAGGGTTTACACTGCACACAACATTTCATCGAATTCTAGGGTTTCTGAAAACAAATACCTGAATTGCAAACCTGTATCCTGGTTTTATAACCCTCTGTTGACGTGTGTTGGATCAATTATCAAATATTAAACGAATTGAGCCCTAGAATAATAATAATAATAAACATTTTATTGAAGACGTGTTTTTTTTGTTTTTAAATTGGTAAAACTAATTGGTGCAAAGGTTATACGTAGCTAATAATAATAATAATAATAATAATAATAATATACATGTGGTTTTATTGTGGTGAGGGGAGTTGTGTGTGTATGTATATGTATGTATGTATGGAAAGGTTATGGGTTTGATTGATGGTGGTCTGGTTCTTCTTCGAGCTCGATTTTCTCTCTCTTAAGCTTTGTTTCTCTCTCTAGGATTTGTAAAAACTAAAAACTAGTTCGTATTCGTGAGTAGTGGGCTGGAATGCTGGATGGATCTTTGGAGATTGAAATGGTTTTGGGCCGGATTTTGTTTGGTTTTAGTTTTAATTTAATTTAAGGAGTAATGGAAATAAATATTCAATCTCTTTATCACGATATCATCTATACAATGGTCACCAATGAAAATGTGATCTGTTCATGTGGGTTTGCAACCCTAGATCGCACATCATGCACAACATCAAATCCAGGTTGTCGGTTCCATTGTTGTGCTAGACCAGTAGGTATTAGTTTGTTGGTTTTTTGTCTAAATCAAGTTCAAATGTTGAACAGGGAGGAAATTGTGGGTTTATTACCTGGGCCGATCCTCCATTTTATGCAAGAGCAACTGAAATCATTCTTGGATTGTTAAGGACCATCAACCAACATGAGGTAGATAGAAGGACATTGGTAAAACAATATAAGAGGCTTCAATTTGTTTTATGTTTCACTTGGTTGTTTTTATTGATGTATTTATCACCAAATGAGTGAGTGAATGTAGTGAATGCTTGTATTTTGTTTACCAATTGGCCTAATTTTGGGATTTGTTAATATAAAGGTCAATATGGTTGTGTCATGTAGTATGACTTTGATAACTAAATGAAGATATGATTGGTGTGTTTGAAACAAACTGATGCAAATGCATATAAATTGTTATATGACCTAACACAAACAAATGCTAGCCAACAGAAACAAATGGTTACAAAACAACATGCATGATCATTTTCTAAAGGAGCCAAAAGATAACAAAATATATTCTTAAACACGACCAAGTAGGCAGAAAATAACATTCTTAATCAAAAGTATATTCTTAAACCAACTAGGTTCAAAATAACATTCTTAAACAAGGTTTAAAAGATCATTCTTAAATAAATGTTCAAAAGACCATTCTTAAACAAGGTTCAAAAGACCATCAAAACAAACTACATCTCTTGGGTTGCTGGTTAACCACCACCTCCTCCTGAAACTTTCTTTGGTCTGCAAAACATAGAGTTGTGTCCCTTTCATATGCACACCTTACAGGTCATAATAACTCATTGTCTTGTCCCCTTATCCTTCTAGCTTGGTTATGCCTGACTTTGAGAAACTTTTTTTTTTACCTTGGTTTTGCTTGACTTTGAGAAATAGATTGCAAACTTGGCTCTGCTTGACCTTGACCTTTGCAAGATATAGAATTATTCCTCATTCCCTTGCATTTACCACAACTAACAAAACCTCCTTTTTTTTTCTAGACATCTTACCATTAATATCAAGCTTATCAGGCAACTCCCCTGTTGACTTCCTTCTCTTCTTCTTTGGCCTACCAACTTGAGTCTGGTGCTTTGGATGTGCAAGAGTTGTTGGGCAATTTGATGGTGTCCATATGTCTTTTCCATTAATAGGATCAATTGTGTTCATATACAATTTTCTCTAGGTGTCAATCCAATATACCTTGTAACCCCAATGTTCATAAATGCCTATATTTCCCCATTTTGACCATGTTCCATATAACTACTACCACATGCTTACAAGACATGCCAGTGGGCTCCCATTTCTTGCAAGAACATGTTTTGTTGTTCATATAAGCCGCAACCTGGTTAGCCCTAGCCTAGCTACCTAATATTTCTTAATACTAGCCAAGGTGACATTGTAATATGCAACATCATGTTTGATTTCATTTGATGTATTAGTTGTAGTAGGTGTCAAGGGACCATTAGCTTTGGCAATCATTTTATGCACCACCATGATCCTTTTTATCATGTACTCTCTGATGTACTATAAGCAAGTTACTATAGGCTTGTCTCTACCTCTTACTAGCTGCCTATTGAAAACTTCACACAAATTGTTCAAGAGTATATCGCATTTTGATCTTCATGTTTGCAAAATCATACAAGAATTATATAAAAAAAATACACGAGACACAAGACAAATAAAATGTCAAACAAGTCATACCACTAAAATGAGCTATTGACCAATGCGTTGGTGGTGTCTTTGATAACCAATAATGTAAAGATGCATCTTGCTTTTCTGTTGCTTCCATTACCCTGTTAAAATAAGGAATTGATGTTGTGCTTGTTGCCCTCTACATTAGATCTTTTTACACATCACCTCTCCATGTTGACTAAATGTTATCATCTATGTGCCTTAGACAAAATATATGCTAGTTGTAAGGAAAACCTTTGCTAATGTTGGTATAATGCCTTATGAAGAAAGTAAGTAATGTTAATGTATGTAACTCATAGTGTATATGACTTATGAAAGTGAAATTTGAGTTGACTGTCAGATCCAGATCATCACCAAGGCATTCCAATAACCAACTCCATGATTTGTAGTTTTTAGACTCAACAATTGCAAATGCAACACGGTAGATTCCGTTGTTTGCATCTACAACAACAGTTAAAATTTGTCCAGGGTATGGCCCCTTCATGAAACTTCAATATAAACCTAGTTATCTCTACCACCTAACTTAAAAACAGCCTTCACAACAACATAACAAATATATATTCTTCTGAACCACCTAGTTGATTTGTTTGGGTTTGGTTTAGTCTCCACATCAATTTTGATAGTTTTCCTAGGGTTTGCCTTAATTACCTCTTCATAGTATTCCATCAACATACCATACTGAGCTTTTTAATCACCATGTATCATATGGCTTGTTGCCTTTGCCCTGAAAACCTTTTGTAGTGAGATATGCACCAAATGATTCTTTTGAAGTTGATCTTGCAGTGTTTTCAAAGCTTATCATCTTGGCCACATCTTCAACATCATAGTCGGGTAAAGAGTTGTATCAAAATCACCATTAGGGTCCATGAAGTGGAGGACATGAGGGACCTGTTTACTGTAACCTAGCCTACTCTTGATCACCTCCAATTCAGGAAGTCTAAAACGATCAACATTCATTAAGTCAAAATAATCAAGCACCCCATTAACATACACACGTCCAGGAGAATATGTGAAATAACCCCCACGATATAAATTGATAGTAAACAATTCACGATAGGTCTCTGCATTTCGTAAACAATATTTTAGTTAAACAAACATACTATAAAAACGTAACAATGTTCAAGGTTGGATTTTAGGGTTTCTTACCATAAATAAGATCAATGGCTATATCAGAATCTGCATTTCTGGGTTGAATGTTGTCTGGTTCCATCGAATGTCGATTCAGTTGGTTTGATTGTGATGAAAGGGTTTGGGATGTGTCGATGTTGTAATCAGGGTTTGGAATGAAAGGTTTACAAGGTGAAACAATGTTAAGAGGGTGTTTGGGATTGAGTTTGGAGATGCAAAAGTGCTTTTAGTCAAAAGTGCTTATTGGCTTATGACTTTTTGAAAATGAGTTTTAAAAAAAGTGTTTGGATTAGCTTTTGGAATGAGAAACGTCAAAAAGTCAATAAATTGTCTTTTTTTTAAGTGTTTCGCTTAACTTATTGTGAATATTGGTTGTATGGTGGTATATTTGTAATTTTTTTCCAAAAGTCAAAAGCCAAAAGCCAGGATTTCTAACTTTTCAAAAACAGCTTTTCCACCCTTAAAAGCCAAAACAGAAAATGCTTTTGGGTTACACAAACAACTTATTGACTTATTGGCTTTTTGAAAAAGCCAATAAGTCAATAAGTTGTTTTGAAACTCAATCCCAAACACACTCTAAATAAGGGAGACTTTTAAATAGCAGATGAAATGACAATTATACCCTCACATGTTTTGCATGTGAGGGGATTTAACCAGGTTTTTAAACGATGTTAGTAACAAAGGTCTGAAACTGTAGCAAAACTTGAAGCTATAGGTTAGATTTAGGACTTTTTAAAGACAAAGGTGAAAATTGTAGTTTTAGACATACATAAAGGTCGAAAACGGTAATTTTCTCTTGTTTTTAATATGCACTTTATCTTCTACAGATGCTAACATGAATATTACAAATGCCATTGTTTTTAATGTGCACTTTATCTACTGGATTGTTGATTTCATCTTCAAGTTAGGCCAATGCTGTATTTTGATGTTATGGAGTTGATTACTCTTTGGTGGGACTAAGCTGCTGGATATTGATTATGTTTTTGGCGTCTACATCGACAAGTTCATCAGCATGATGCTTCTTGCAAAACAAAAACACCAAAGTTCTTTGGAACGTTTGATTGCCAATTTGCTATCAGCAACAAACTTGTAAACAAAATTTACATTTTCACTGTTCATGCCTATTAAAACGGCTTATCTCAGCTCGGTATTTATTTTTGACAAAATCTTGCCTTGAGCAAAACTCACATTTAACCAAACCCAACCCAATCTTTGACCCATTACTCAAACGCCTACCCAGATGCAGCAGTTAAAAACCAGACCCTCAAAATATTTCCCTAAATAGACTGATAAGCAAAACTTCATTTGGATGTCTTAATAGAACACCAATCTCGAAACAACAAAAATAAACACCAAATCAACACAAATGTATTCCAAAACTTAAATAATAAACGTAACCTGTTTTTGTCGCGAGAAAAAGCAAAATTTCTAGCAAGAAACTAAGTTTAAAACCTTTAGTAGGTAACAGGTGCAAGGATTTCAAGTTGAGAACCGAGTTTTTCCTCTGCAGCTTTCTCGGCCTTGGCTCTAAGTTTGTTAAGCTGCTTCTTTCTTTCATACACCACTTGGGCCTTTTCTTTCCTCTTCTTTTCAAGATCCTACAATTAATTAACAGCGTAACGTCAAAACAAGATACAAAAATCATACTCAATAGATAAGATTTCACAAATGTCGAAACAACCAACCATTCATGATAGCAAACGAACCACAAACAATTTATTTGATGTCTAGGTTATAAAATTATATGTCAGCAGTCTATAAAATCAATTGTTACGCAGCAACAGCATATAATTAAATTCTAAAAAAATAAACGCAAGAATAAAACAAGATCCAGTATATACCTAACTTGATAATAGATAATCAAATCCACAATAATTTCTTAAAAAGATTTATATATTGCTTTGCACGCTATAAGGCATCAAAAGTGGCATTTATCGCATTGACATATTTAAAAAAATTCAATAAATTGATTACCTTGATTGTCTCATAATGATTCCACCCAACTTCGGAAGAGAGACGACCAAGCAAGCAGTACTTGTGTCCAGCAGTTAACCTCAATACCCTATAATGTATTCGTAGAAATTAATACCAGGACATGTATAACAGAATTTAATGATTTATGGCATGTCTTTTTAGTAACATTTCAAAATAAAATCCATAGCGTAAAATCAAGAACAGCTTACTTAAGAGCATCGGGGATGACCATTCTCTTCTTCCTGTTGTAGGGAGTAGGGACCCCTTCGTAAACCTTCAACCTCGCAAGTGCAGCAGCTCCACGCTTGGTCTTGTGTGGAATCATCCTAAAATAAAATAAAAAATTAAAACAAATAAAAGCAAATCCACATAAACAGATAGCATCGAATACAGATTGGTGTACATCATTTATATGAGGATCAAACGCGCTGAATGATAAAATCAAAAAATCCGGATCAAACAAGCCTGACTTGTTAACGAAAAGAACTTTTAGCACTTTCATTGCAAACTAATGTGTTAACAACATATGCTTTCAAAGTCTATGATTTTGCATCTTACATCAACCTACATTTTTTACAATTAGACCACTTTAACAATTCAAAAATAAAACTCAAATCAACTAATTCACTTTATAATGTTACATATTCAAAAATTATCATACAATCCATGGTTACAGAACTCGCTAGGCGCTACCAACTCGGCTATACTCGGGGACCTAACCTGTAGGATCAATCGGCTAGTAATCGGTCAACCCGGCCTTGTTTTGCAACATTGATACAATCCCAAAACCTTGGTTTAAAAAAGCGCGCCTACGCTCAAAGCTCAACAAGGCTCAAGCCCTTGCGCTTTTTGTCGCTTAAGGTGCGCTTTTTTTCAAAAAAGCCCATGAGTGGCGCGATTTCTTCGCAAAAAAATTGACTATTGTGCATTAGCCTGTTGTACAACATGACTTTCATGTTGTACATGTATGCAATTCCATACTAAAACATATATAAAGCTTACTTGTCTTAAAATATTGGGTAAATGTTGCTAGAAACCTATAGAAAATATATAAAAAGTTATATAATTATTTGCGCCTCAGGTACAAAAAACGGTGCGCTTTTGCCGCTTTTGTGCGCTTTTCGCTTTTTAAAACCAAGCCCAAAACAACATCAAAGTACCAATCATGTGTTATTCTGTGTTCATAAACTTGAAATGTTTAATTCATTTTGCATCTACAATAATCACTAAATCAATAAATTAACATGCATAAAGATAACATCTACTTATAAGTTACAATAAACTACAGCTACTCTACAAATATCAACACCATAAAACAATTTTAATAACCTATAATATTACATTCAACATCAAACTACACTCAATTTAAATTCAAATCAAATAACAACAAAGGCAATGCACATATTCACGTAAAATTACAATCATACCCTCGGATAGTACGCCACAATATCTTCGACGGAGCACGGAAGTGAATAGGACCATGAGACGGTTTAGTATTCATTCGTTTCCTTAAGAACCGAAGGTACTTCATTTTCTGACGAACAAGGCCACCAGATAAGCAGATCTCTTCACATCGAACAACGGTGACACGTTGGCCGTTAAGGAGCTCCTTGGCTAGGATTGAGGATAACCGGCCAAGCATGTGGTGGCGGGCGTCTACCACCACCTCCTTTGCGCAGATTCCTGATCCAGACACCATTGTTAGGGTTTGGTTGGTTGTGTGTGTGTGTGTGTGTGGCCGTCAATTGAGGGTTTGGAGAAGATAGTGTTTGTTTGTATAAAAAGGTTTGAGGGTTAGGGTTTGGTTTAATGGGTTTGGGATTAGAGTCCGTTTATAAGTTTGTTGGGCCTAATTTGTGTCCGTTTTAAGTCTCGGGTTAGCCCATTCCTGATAGTCATTTTACATTTCTATGATGTATAATGTATAGGGGTGAGCAGAAAACCGAAAAAACTGAACCGAAACCGGAAAAATCAATCTAACCAAACCAAAATAATTGAACTGCACAAAAAAAAGGGAAAAAGGTAACCGGAATTAGTGGTTCGGTTTCAGTTTTGTATTTTATAAAAACTGAAAAAAACCAAACCGATTCGAATAACCCAAAAGAATCGTTTTTAATATATCTTATACTTTGATTTAGGAATTATAAGTTTTATTATTGAAAATAATTAATTTTCAAAGTGATGCAAAAGAAATGTCTTGATAAAATTTTTGGAAAAACATAGAAATCGTTTAGTCTGAACTGTTTATAATGTACGGTTTATGTGAACAGTATTAATTTAAAAGGCTGAATATATTAATATAAATATCAACATATAAGAAAGATTCTTAAACTATAAATCTATTTGTAATTTTTTATGAAATTATGTTTCAAAAACCGAAAATACCAAAAAACCGAACGTTACTAAACCCGAAAAAACCAAAACCGAACCAGACCATGCACACCCCTACGTTTAATAACTAGTAAGTATATTGGTTTATTGTTATGTGATTAAAGCATCCATTCTCAAAACCCTATACAAACTCACATGAATCCGACTTAAAATGTCATATACTCAACTAGTCCGTTATAGTTATAACATTTTCATAATTTTAACGTTATAACAACTTTAACATAGGGCATGTTTGGATAAACTTATAACTTATCTACTTTTCCACCTCTTTATCTCTTTTTCAAAAAATTACACATTACTAACTTTTTGAAAAAGTCATTTTCCGCCTCATTTTCCCCTTATTTAAACCCAAAAAAGTCATTTTGAACCTACCATCTAAACATTTTTAAAACAATTTATGACTTTTTGAAAAAGTTATAAGTAGAAGGAAATAAGGAGAGCCAAACACCCTCATACTATTAACTATTTATTACATTATTAAATTAAATCTTATATTATGTATTAATATATTCATTTTTAATACATATAAAGAGGTTCACATGATCAACAATATTGCGTAGCATTTTCAACTTGGTAAAATCTTTAAAAACTAATAAGTATTTTCTTTATCGAGTAACTCATACATTATTAAAAGCAACAAGAATTACAAGTGAGGCGTGGGTAGACGGGCAACAAGCTGCACCGCAACCCCTTTTTGAATAGCAAAGCCTACTTTATTAAATATAAAGCTTGTGTCCTTGGCCGCAGGAGAGTTACTCTGCACCACCTTCTGCACTCGATCTAAAAACCGGATTACATTATTGATCATACTTTTAAATCTATACAATTGTTTACTACATAACCCAACCCCTAATCTTGTTGGGAGGTACCTTTCCATACCCCTTGTTTTTTTTAAATTAATCCTCATAAAAGTGAAAGCAAAACAATGAAATGGACAATTGGACACTATGGTAAGGGTATAAAAGCTTCACTCATTTAACTACAACGTGCTTGAGCTCAGCTGGTTTCGAGCTCAATTACAAAGGTTGAGTTCGGCTTATGAGCAGTTTTTCAAGCTTGAGCTCGACTTATTTACTTTACAAGAGCTCGACCTCAAGCCCGACTTGTTTCGAGCTCAATTTCAAAAGCTCGAGTTCGGTTTTGAGTAACTTTTAAGCTCGATCTCAACTCGTTTATTATTTATTAGTAAGTATTTTTTTTTACATATTTTTAATTTAGTTTATATATATAACAATAAAAAAATATAAATAGTTAGGTTTGTGTGTCGGTCCAAGTCTGCACCAAGAACAGGACATGATGATTTTTTTTAGTGAAAGGTATTTCAAAAAATAAACAAGCTGCACCCCTCAAATGTCTGCGCGCGTTTACACGACGCAGACACAAAAGGAAAAAAAACCCTTATGGGGGAAAAGGCGCTACCCGTGAGGTTTTTTTAACTTCACTGGTTTCAACCAATCCTACACTGTCACATCACTTCACTGATTTCCTTCACTGAAACCGTTTTTTAGAGGCAACACTCCACTGGTTCTTTACCCAATAATTAATTACTGTCACATATATAATAATAATAATAATAATAATAATAATAATAATAATAATAGCTTTCTCACTCTCTCTCTCTCCTCTAAAATCACCAACACCACTCATCTATCTATTAATTATTAATTAATATATATAAAAGAATTGAACATTGCTGACGTGGCGTGCAATGGTGCCTTCAACCTCTCCATGAAACTGCCACGTGACATCATAATTGAAAGATTTTAGTGTTTTTGATTTATTTCCTTTTTTAATTAAAAAAAAGATAAACATAAAACCCCAAATTTATCTCTATATCTCTCAATTCTCAATTACTAAAATTAAATTGAGTTATTTTAGGAAAAAAGAATTTAAAAACAAATTAAAAAATTTCTCTTATGTTCCTCCCATAATTTTTAAACGTTAATATCTTTTATATTCGAGATTTTTTAAATAAAAAAAATTACACCAAATTAACGAGCGTTTTATTATCTTTCCAATGAGTACCATAGTGCTATATAAAAAACGGAGAAAAAAACAATTATTTTTTGTGGGGTTATGTTCATACAGAAAAAAAAAACACAAAAGTGTTCAGGTTATTCATTAATCATGTTTTTTTTTAAACCAGGTTCTTATCTACGATGTTGAAATTCAGCCCAATCACCATGCTATCATTGGAATTTCACTCTTCTAAAGATGGATTTGTATACTTCATCAAGAAAAGCTAAGAGAAAGAATCGCGCAACATTACAACACATGGTGTCACCTTATAGCAAGGTTATTTTTTATTTATTTAATTACAAGAGTAATAATTATTACTATTAGTATTAATATTATTAGAATGGTTATATTTTTCAACCCCCATCATGAATTCTACATCTATATAAGTCAAAGTGAAATTGTAACATATTTTAAATTACGTGAAGATGATTATATGGTGAAGGTTATCCTTTAATACTGTATTATGTTTAATATGGCTTATGTTTTTTATTTTTTTAACTCTTTAAATAAATGTTTTTTTTTAACTAAGATTGATTATGTTTAAGTTATTTACTCTTTTCGTGATTTGAGTTTTCTTCTTTTATCATTTTTATCATTTTTTATTAAATCATATTAAAATTTTCAACCCTGGGACCTTCCCGGGGTAATCAGCTAGTATATATATATAAAAGAAAACGTATATACTGACGTGGCGTGCAATGGAGGCATCAACCTCCCCTTGAGAGTGCCATGCGACATCATAATTGAAAGATTTTAGTGTTTTTAACTATTTCCTTTTTTAATTAAAAAAAAAAGATAAACATAAAACCCTAAATTAAATCAAGTTATTTTAGGAAAAAAAAATTAAAAATAAATTTAAAATTTTTTCTTTCATGTTTCCTCCCATAATTTTTAAACGTTTATATCTTTTATATACGAGATTTTTTAAAGAAAAAAATTACACCAAATTAACGAGCGTTTTATTATTTTTCCAACGAGTACCATAGTCCTATATAAAAAACGGAGAAAAATCTACTATTTTTTGTGGGGTTTCGTTCATACAGGAAAAAAACACACAAAGTGTTCATGTTATTCATTAATCATGTTTTTTTCTTTTAAACCAGGTTCTTATCTACGATGTTGAAAATCAGCCCAATCGTCATGTTATCATTGGAATTTTACTAGGTATACTTCATCAAGAGAAGTTAGAAGAAAGAATCGCGCAACACTGCAACACATGGTGTCACCTTATAGCAAGGTTAATTTTTTATTTATTTAATTACAAGAGTAATAATTATTACTATTAGTATTAGTATTATTAAAATGGTTATATTTTTCAACCCCAGGACGCTCCCGAAAAGAATTGATAGTTGCTGACGTGGCATAATGAGATGCAATGATTACAACTTCCAACTTAAGTGTTTGTTTAGTTGATTAGGTTAGAAATTATAAGAGCCATTAGAATGTGATAAATTAGAGAGATGTGATGAGTTTTTTAATAATTGCAGCTTACATAAGTGATTCTTTAGATGATTACTGATTAGGTTTTAGATTAGGGAATATGAGTTATTACTGATTAAA